>JAJKFY010000018.1:0-60936 GCA_021066465.1 Trichoderma asperelloides
CTACTGTCTCTACTGTCTCTACTGTCTCTACTGTCTCTACTGTCTCTACTGTCTCTACTGTCTCTACTGTCTCTACTTGCATAGCCAACAGCTTTTTTAACACACCGAGGGATCTGCAATTGAGAGTAATCCCGCAGAGACAATGAGTGCCATTGTATTAGAACAGGTAAGTGTTTAGCCAAAATATATATAAATTCTGAACTTTAGAAGACCAGACGCTCTATATAATTAAATGTAACAACTCTTTAGTATAAATACGACTTATATTCACAGGATTGCCTATACCCTGCTTCCCATTTACCGCATTAGCAACCTCATCGGAATCGCTGTCCGAGTCATAAACAAGCTCTTCACTCTTATACTTGTCCTCCTTCTTCGGGCTTTTCACCCCACCTTTCACACGCTTCTTCTTCTCCTTCACATCTGGGTCTGACTTTGCCCTTTCTTTCGCCTTCTCGGCATGATCCTTGATACAATCAAAGTATCATAGAGATCTTCGACAGGCTTCATAGTCAGTTGGACCAGGTCATCCACACTATGTGTGCCAGAGAAGGAGACAAGGGCGTCGGCCAAGTCTTCCGATGCATCCTGCTAGAATGTTCGGTTTTCTATATCTGCCGATAGGCAGAGCTTTGCGACGCAGGTGAGGGCATATCCAAGGCGTAGGGTCTGAGCGCCGTAGTATTGTACCTTGAGTCTCGGTCTCGCAAAAGGACCCAGGCATACCTATTAAAAGGTTGATGAAAATAAGCTCGCTGGAACTCAAATATAACCAGCTCTCGTATATTGTCCGGGTACCAGTCCTCAAGGTCCATCTCGGCCGACATCTGCTTCGCCCATTTCACCATGCATAGGCGCTCTTGATGACCATGGAATGAATTTTTGACCTTTAGAGTATGCCATGTTACTGCTTATGTCTGGCCGATGCGATGAAGTCGATGGTGGATTTGCTTCATCGTCTGAGCGTTGTGATGGTAGTTGAGTGTGATGCCTTTAGAGCAACATCCTTGCAAATTAACTCTAATGGCCATTATGTTGATATTGGCCACGAATATCTGAGAACCGGATGTCGGATCAACGAATTCTGCGATTTCACGATTCTTGGACGTGTCTTTGTCAGCCGATCGAATCGTGTTCACTCTAAAGCCAGCCGTTTCTAATATTCCGACCAATGGTATCCAACATATTGTAAAGTAGTCCATATGGTAGAACATTAGAGGTGGTGGAAGAGGCCTGTAGCTGACACAACCACTACTTTTGGCAAAGACCCATCCATGGATGAAATTTCATCTACAGATGAAGACTTGGCTATGGATGATAATGAAGAAGAAGCTTCTGAGAATCAGGTGCCAGATTCATTTTCACGGCCGCTACTGCCTCTACTGCCGCTACTGCCTCTACTGCCTCTACTGCCTCTACTGCCTCTACTACCTCTACTGTAATATTTTATTGTATGGACTACTTTACAAGATGGTGGATATAATGTTAACAGGAGATTTAGTCCTCTATATGAAAGGATTGAGCCTATTAGTGATAACTCTGTATTACTTCTCTTTCTCAATTGGGCTGTGGTTGAATCATGCCACACTCTACTACAAGCATTCTGGCGATTTAGGAGAATGAAGACGCGCTTAGAATGAAGTAATCCGAGCTGTATGTTGAAGCAAATATGCCGCTTCTTACATCCTTTCAATATTACCTGTACCCACGATGATGTAAACACTGTAATAAATATACGTGGGGAAGCACCCTTTTCTCTATAACCGCCTGCTACTCCTGGTACCTCCAAAATGCACTTCCAGCCAAAATGCCCCAGAGCGCTCTCAAAGCTCTGATACATTTGCCCCCTTTCCAAAACAGTATTCCATATGTTCTTTAAACGATATGATCGAGATGGTATCATTAAACCAGCTTTTCCCCCATCCTGTATGCGAAGGCATGGAAACCGGCTGGATCCGCAGCCTGGTCCTTTCTGCCGCTATCTTTTACAAGGCCCTTGTCCCACGGAAAGCTAAAACAAACAAACAAATAATAATTAGATAAATAATTAAGCGAGAGAGCAGCTGAACGCAGGCTTGTCACGGCGACTTTTTTCCCCTCCCTTTTTTATCGCATCAAGGTACATAATATGATATATCACATACTTAGATATACAAGCTGAGTGAGCTCTAGTAGTACTACTCTGGGGGAGCTTTAAAAACACGCCCCCTCCTCTACGTCAAGGCTTGGGCGTCTTTCGGCTGCAGAGACACTGGCAAAGTATCGATACTTCCATCGGATACGACATGGCCGAGGCAAGCATTTTAGACAAGCCATGGATAGGGTGTGAGAGCTTGTCCGCGTCGTGTCTCATGCCGGCGTATCCATCATGGCTGCACAAGCATGATTATGCTTGCTTTTTGCTGGCAGCTTCGCGGTGTGGCCAACTGCAAGAGTGAGCACCTGCACCCGGTATTGCCCAATGACAGCTGATGCTGTACCTCCCGGGCCATAGAATGGAATAATGCCGTATTATTGTATGTATAATAATACTACCAGGTAGTAGGCCTTGCGCGCCTTATTAGAACATTGGGAGAGTGCATCTCTGTACATACCAAGGTTCAGTACCTGGGATATCCCTGTATTTGCGACCCCCCCTCCTCCAGCTCCCTCAGGTCAAATGCAAGGGAGCAGTATTTCTACGCCGACGTCGTGCTTCGTGAGCTTTCATTCGCGTATACCGCTAGACGCATGTATGAAGCAGCACATATGCCTGCTGGCACTTGTATGGATCCCACCTCCACGACAGCAAAGAGCGGCAGGGAGCTGGCAAGCAGTAGCTTCGGCAGTAGTAGTGCTTGTATGGTATACTAAGTGGCGATGTAGGGCTCGGGTAGAGAGAGAAGCTGACAAGTACACGCAGCTTATGTCTCTGGAACCGGCTGGCACCTCCTCTGGTTGCCAGCTGCTTTTTCAACATCTTGTTACTTCTTCCCCCTCACTTCTCTCCATCCATTAATAACTATTTAATGCGTCATCATTCCCCAGAACTTGTTGCTTGCAATTTACTTCTATAAATAAAACTAAAGGCACCATTCTTTCGGCTTATACCCTTCTCCTCCAAGTCTCTTCTCTCTATCTCTCTCTCTCCCTCTCCTTATTCTGCGTAGATATTTGGGCAATTTCTCACTATATCGTCTTCCTTCATTAGGTAATTCTCCTTCATTTATATACCATGCATACTCTTTGGCTAACTCTTCCCTAATAAAAATTGATAGCCAGTTGATCAACATGCCTGACAACATGTCAGATGCGCCGGCTCTGCGTGGCGCCAATGGCATTACCCAAGCTCATAGAAATGGAGATCGAGAAATCCAGGAAACCCCTCGTGCGATACAGCCCAGCATTAGCAGCAGGCAGAACAAAGACAACTACAATCCCACTCTTCAAACATTAAAAGATTTCCTTGCAACATGTCACACCCTAAATCAAGCCACTAAAGCTTTTCTCGACACTCCTCCTCGACGGCAAGATACGCTGCTTTCACTTCAGGGCAAAGTATATCCCCAAAAGCTTGTCAAATCCACAAATTTCATGGAGAAGCAAATGGAGGTCTGGCAGCTATTGCTGAGAGACGCAACATCTAGCCTGCAACAAACTGTTTTCCCGTCCGCGGAACAAGTCCACGATAAATTCTTCGTCGTGGAGACTGTTGCCGGTGAAAAGAGGCTTTGCCCCTTTGATCGACTTGGTATCTCGGCTACTGTCCTGACTCTTGTTCGCCAGGTGTTGGGTGATCAAGCACTTAGGGAGACTGTTGGCATAGGAGGAAAGATTGCCTATACTTCAGCTGGAAGATGCTCCTTTTTGGGAGTTCTCACTGAACCACAGTATCATGACGATCCATTTGAAGACGAAAGATACCGTGGCCTCAGCATTTTCTCTAATATCAACAATGACCACCTTCTTTCTGTTGTGGCAATTGAATACAGGCCAAAGGGTTTCTCTCTGGATTCAAGCATGCTTGCAGCCTTGGAGGATGGGGTTGTCCCGACCCGGGGCAATAATGGCGATGATTCTTCGCCGGCCGGAGTCATCACAGCCATGATTGCACAGTTGTTCTACTACATGGTCGAATCGGGAGTGAACTACGGCTACCTTTATTCCATAGAAGGCATTATTTTCTTGGAAATCCAAAAAGACCCGTCCATTGTTCACTACTTTGTCAGCCTCCCCAGAGAAGAGGTGGATAACCACATCGAATCAACGATGCCTTATTCGGCCGTTTCGCAAATTTGTGCCTTTGTCATTCGGGCTATGCGGGCAAAATCAAGCTGTATGAAGCGGAATGTTCAAGCCGATGAGCTTGCTGCGTGGAAGAACGAAGTCGTAGTTCAAGAGAACAACATTGACGAGATAGCCATGCAGCTTCAGCAGTGGGGAAATCCAAACGGCTCATCCGCCGCAGGCCACGAGAATCAGGAGAAGATGAATACCGATGATGGAGGCAACGAAGGCGAGTTTGATGACGAGTCATATGACAAGTGCGACGTTGAGATTAGCGAAGAGACCTCTATGAATATTGAAATCAAGATGGACTCTGATCTTATGGAAGAGGACCTACCAGCTGCTGGCGCTGCCCCATTGGATCAACACCAAGATCAAATGCAAGGTCTAAAGTCACAGGACGAACATTCTATTGGAAATGACGAAGAGGAAGAAGACAAGGAAAACCAAAACGAGAACGGCCAAGATATTATGCCGGTCAACGATGACCATGATGATGAGATGCATGAAGGCGAAGATGTTGATGGCAATGTTGACCTTGAAAACAACAAAAACGACGACCAAGTATTATGCATCACAAAGGATCATGTCAAATCTAGTGACTCTAAAAAGCGCGAAGATACATACTGCACGCAGCAATGCCTCTTGGGAGTAGCGAACGGTACGCCTTTAGACCAGGCCTGCCCCAATTTCCGTTTTCACGGAACCAAGCACATCAGCAAAGACGAGTTTTTGGAGCGACTCAAAGATCAGCTTTCCCGAGCAGGAGAAGCAAATGCTTACTGTTCTCCTTTGGAACTATGGGGCTCTATCGGGACTTTGTTCAAGGTAACGCTTGTTGGCTATGGCTATACGTTTGTGGCCAAAGCCACCCTGCGAGCGAACTGGGTCTATCTGCACCGCGAAGGCGAAATGTACGGCATGCTCAAGGATATTCAAGGCTCTTGCATACCTGTCTGTCTCGGAATTGTAAGAGTAGATCCGGAATTTTGGCATGAACACAGGCTCCTCAGCCAGTTCATGGTGCTTAGCTGGGCTGGGCTGCCAGTATATGAGAATTTCGACGAGGGGGAGAAGAGTTTGTTTGGTAGCTCCGTCTTCAGAGCTTATAGTGAACTGCACAGGGCTGGGCTGCAGCACCGGGATGCAGATCTGTCAAACATGCTGTACAATCCCCAGCTGGGTCGAATCATGATTGTGGATTTTCACGGGGCCCGCTTCCACCCTGATAGCTTAGCTGGTTTTGATGCGGACGGCAATGATATGGCTAAACAATCAGAAGATAATGGCGATAATGACGAGGGAGTTCCGTATGATGCTGATGGCAGCGCCAGCGGCGATGCCAGCAGTAACGCTCACGCGAGCGAAACCCTCCAACAAAGCGTCGACAAGGCTGAGTGTTTGCGCAAGGAGTTTGAAGAGGAGTGTAGGCGAGAACTCATTCACGCAGTCAATCTCATGGACCACCTCGTTTGGGGCCTTCATGGCCGAAGAAGTTGACTAGGCGGCATTGCATATGGCTTTTTCATGGAAACGGGATACCCAGGGTATGGAAATTAGTGCTTTGAGACGCGATCAATCTAGCAAAACAAAGCTTGGCTTTAAAAGAAAAAGAAGAAGAAAGAAGAAGAAAATGGCTAAAACAAAAAAAAGAAAAGGAAAGAAGAAGAAGAAGAAGAAGAAGAAGAAGAAGAAGAAGAAGAAGAAGAAGATTTAGGGAGACAAAGCTTAGAGTGTGGGGGAAGATGGAAGCATAACGGGTCACACAATACAGGAGGAAACTGGAACAATTTGGCGAAAACATGGCAAAATGGTTTCTTTTTGTCTTTTTGTCTCCCCGTCTTTCCCCTTTCTATTAAGTTGTATTTATATAACCAGTTCTATTGGCTAATAAGCCTTGGGTATTGCTAGCAAACAATGCATGAAAGCCATCGTCGGCTCTTACCATTCATCTTCTTCTTCTTCTTCTTCTTCTTCTCTTGATAGTGGTGGGCGCGAAGCCGGCTGTCTCGTGGCTCCGCCAGGAGATACCAATATTCCACATTGTATTTTTCGTAGAGGCTCTTGATATCACTGCCTCCACATGTTTTACTTCCCCCTTATCCCGCGGGCCTTTCTCAATTTCAATTTTACGCAGTAGCATTCGTCTCCACACGTCCATTCTCGCTCTCAGCCGAGTGTCTCTCGTGGTTCTTGAAGACTGCCAGTATGCCCAGGTCGTACCCAACCTTGAGACATCCGGCCATCACGAAAGCGACCCAGAACAAGCCATGATCCGCCAGTGTACCCGTCAAGAAGGGGCCCAGGCTGGCGCCGACTGTCTTGCACACATTGATGACACCCATGATGGCCGTCCGTTCGCTTGGCTTGATGACGGCCGCTAGGAAGGCCGCCCGGGGAGCGACATCCATGCTTGCGGTGGAGGAACGAAGCCACAGGAAAAGGAGGGAGAGGCGTACGTCGGGGAAGGCGGGAATGAGACTGAGGAATATAGACGAAGGAAGGTGGGTGAAGACCATGGTCTTGATTGGACGCATTAGCAATTCTTCGTTGCAAGAATGCATATTACAGCATAGAAGATGAGGATGTATTCGTACCTTGATGTTGCCAAATCGCTTGGCCAGGGAAGAGGCGACCAACATGGAGCAAGCTGAAGTGATGCTTGTCACGAAAAAGATGGACCCCAGGCTACCTTCCTTGATGCCATAGCGCCAGCGGAAGAAATAAGTCACCCATGACCTACAAGTACGAGCATAGGTTAGTGCATGGCCATCGTAAGGCTATCAAGCGGCGGTAATGCTGCACTACGTTTAGGAAAGGGAGCACCAACATGCTAATAATACCTGAAGCCAAAGAATCTATGGCAAAAAAGAAACATAGGCTCGTCATCATGGCATAGCCTTCCCTGCTGATATCGGGGAGAAGGCTCAAAAGCCGGCTGCGGCCCGGTCGTTGCTCGGTTGCTCGCAAGGATCCATTCGCGTTGGCACTGCCCAAAAGTGGCGATGTCTCTGTGCTGCCAGCCTCGCTGGATACAGTCATCTTCTTGGTGGTAGAAGCCTTTGCATCGGCCTCGACAGCAGCGCTCAGGAGCAGAGTAAGCGCCAGCTTGATCACGCCAACGGCAGCATATCCAAGGAAAGCAAGTCGGTAGGCGTCCACATGCTCCCACTGGAGGCTGGTGGAAACGTATTGAATAACCCATCCGCAAGTCATGAGCCCACATGCCACTCCAGCCTGACCAAGTAGACTGTACCATGCATAAACATCGCTTCTGGAAGCAGGCTCCGTTAGATGCGCAACTACGCTCTCTTCTATAGCCCGGAAGGGGCCAATCTCGTTGCCACTATGAAACATGCGTCCCGTTAATTTCAAATACTAGTTTCGAATCAGGGAAAAAAGTTGGCTTGGGGGTTCACATGTATACACATGCACACACCTCGGACTGATAACGCCAAATATGGCTGCTGCGAGTAATATCCAATAGTTTTGGCAGAGCGCAAAGGTGACGCCGCTGCCCACCACCATCAAAGCGCCCATGGAGAGAATGGCCTTTCTCCCCAGCCCATCTGCCACGATTGTGAGGACGAAGCTGATGCAGACATCGCCAACCAAGGTCAGGGTCATGAACAGGCCGATGTTGGTCTTGGAGATGCCCAGAGCCTGTAGATACGGCACTAAGACGAGTGTCGACCCTCCATAGGCAAAGAGGCGCACAAAACGCTGCAGGCAGAGCAGTTTGACGTCGAGAGGGCTGTGGAAGAGAGACACGAGGCCGAGCTCAGAGAGGACGCGGACATGAATGCCAGGCCTGGCGGCGGATTCGAGAGACGAGTTCTCCATGGCGAATATTCTCCCTCTTTGTCTTTTTCTCTTCTCTTCTTCTTCTCTATTCTTTGCTTGATTCTCGGCTTCCTCTGATTTTATCTTGCCATCATTCCTCTTCTTTTGCCAAATATGATTTTCTGTCTTTCTTTCTTTCTTTCTTTCTTTCTTTCTTCTCTCTTTCTTGAGTGAATCGAATCTCCTTGGACGGGCCGGCCTGTTCTACTTATAGTGATTCAAGATGGCAGACCGAATAGGCACCCCACTAAAACGAACGGATGGTACCTCGCCAACTCACTCAGTCGCGGTGCAGATGGAGGTACCTCGGTGATAACGGCGCTGCTCCGAGACCCATCCTCCTGCCAGTCCACAGCCACCAGGACATGACCGGCTTAGTGATCACGAATGGGAGGGCTAAGATGAGGAAATTTTCTGCAAAGAGGACAGGAAATGGAGCACGGATGCCTGGATGGTGATGCGTTTTCGGAATTACCACTTTACAATTTGAGAGTTTTGTATTCGGCAGTTGGACCGTAAAGGCACTTTCTGCGCGTATAATCTCGGTTTACGTAACCAAGGTATCGATAAGGTCTACAGGTTGAAACTCAAGAAGAGCGCAGCATTTGCTATGTAGTGAAATAGGTAGTTGTGTATTAAATACGCAGCTTTTTTTCTTTCAATCTTTTTTTTCTCTGTCTTCAAGTGGCTGATAACCCTAGTTAGTGTCCGGTAATGGTGACGGTATGGATGGTGCCAATTAAGTGTCCGCCGCTAAAATCCCCAACCACGACTTTCTATTGATATAGATGAGTTTGCCAGGAGGACAAGCGACTACTGAAAACAGGAGACCTATAGTAGAGGTGATACTCTCACTCGTTAGAAGCAGTAGCAGCACGCATTAGCAAGTTCGACATAAATAGGGCTTTTAGAGGATAAAACGCCGTCATTGGTCTCACATTGGCGGTGGCAAGTCGCCAGCCGTTGGTTCTTAGTCTTGCATGTATGACGTCTGTCAGTGACGTGAACGCCAATGTCCGGCTGTACGAGCTTGATTTAAACTTGATTTCTTCCAATATCTATTTCACCGATCCCATCCATTTCTTCATACAAAACACTCCCATCTCACCTGTAAATCATCCTTCGTTCTAGGGATTCATTTTCTACTACAGCCTCGTTTATACTAAACTATTTGGCGCGCCATCATGGACTTTGTGAACAAACTGACCGGCTCTGGGAATAACTCAGGAAACAGTGCCGGAGAGAGCCTCTCGGAGCAGCAGAGCGGCGGCGGCGGCGGCGGCGGCGGCGGCGGCTTCATGGGCAAAATGAACGACATGGCTGGGGGAGGTGCTCAAGGCGAAAAGGACGAAGATTTTCTTGATAAAGGTCTCTTAGGGCTAATGCAATCTCTACTCTTTCCATGTACTAATATGCGAATTTTAGGTGTCGACTTTGTTCAAGAGAATTTTCTAGGTCAAGGCGATCAGAGCAATGAATCAGCGGCTGAACAAGCGAAGGACGAGATGATTTCGGATGCTATTCGTGAAAGGTATAAGGATGCTACAGGGAGCGATTTCCCCATCAAAGATAAAGACAAGAAATACGGAGTGTAGAAGGGTGGTGAGCATTCAGACTGTCTTTGTTGGTGCAGGAGATTCGAGTTGAAATAACAATCCGCAAAAAGCAAGGGGGGTGTAAAAGACTGTGCCTTATAGTCCACGACGACAAAAAACCAGGTAGTCCAACTCATATATCTAACTCTAAAGAGAGTAAAGAGAAGAATTCGTGTCCACAAGCACCCATGTCATAGAACATGACACTTGAAGTTGCCGTTCAATTTTGAATGGGATTCCCGGAATATAAAGTAACGATCAAGCCAAATGCCACATTGACGCTAGAAGATGTCTTCTCTTTGAACGTCCTCTTCAACACACTTTTTCACCCAGTCCCAGACTACATTGTACCACATTACGATATTCTCTGGTTTGGTGACAACATTTCCTTCGTCTGGGAACGTCAAGAGCCGACTGGGAACACTCTGAGCCTGCAAACAATTGAATGCAGTTAGTGCCTCTGTAATTGAACATTGCTTGTCCTTCTCGCCGTGGATAATAAGCGTTGGCGGTGCATTCTTCCAGCCGTAAAAGAAAGTTGACCGGGCCATGTCGTTTTCGTATATCGTCTCTGGCTCCGCATAAGGGTAAGAAGCGTCGAGTTTATCAAAGTTGTCAAAGACGGGCTCTTTCGGCGAAAAGGACACGGGAGGGTCGACTGTTCCGCTTTGATAGACTGCACAGCAAAACTACATTTACAAGTCAGTTTCTGACCTGAAATCAGTGCGATGAATTCAATACTAACCTTCTTAGCAGCTTCATGGCCTAGTACCTTGTTCACAAGATATGCTGAACTGCTGCTTCCCACAATGGTACCCTTTCCATTGTCTATATATGGAATACCTTCAAGGTAATCAATAAAAGCGAGGAGATCTTGGAAAGGCCCCTCTCCTCTCTTATTTTTGATTCCTGCAAATATGTCAGAAACACAACACGAAGCCAATGTCTTTGGGGGATTGATATCGACCGACGTACGCCTCACAAAATTTAGCCCATATCCACTGCTGCCGGTGATATTTGGCAGTACAACGACGTATCCCTGGGTCGCCCAAGCAGCAAAGTTGGTCTGTTGTGTATAAATTTTAGCATAATCTCACTTGCCAACATATTATACGACTACACCTACCAGTGTTGACCACTCGTTGTTCCAGGCCATAGCTGGGCTGCCGTGGGGCACCAGCACCCAAGGGTACTTGTGGTTTTCGTCAAAGTCTTTTGGTAGTATCAACCAGCTATGGATGAAATATCCATTGGCCCCTTCAAACCAAGAATCCATCACCATGCTAGAGGAAAGGTTAAATTTGGCTCCGTTCTTGGTTGCCGAAGATACGGTTCTCACAATGCTAGCATCTGAAACTCGAACAATCTGCCATAGACTGCTGTCAATGAAGTTAGACGATGTTACCAAGAGATTATCCCAGTCTCCATGCCGCAGAGGGTAAAAAGCAGTACAGCTGCTGCCGGCAAAGAAGACTTTCGGCTCAGCTCCGTCTTCTAGCATGAGATGGGAGAGCGCCTGGTGGCCCAAATGATGGCTCCTCAAGATCACAGAGTCAGAGCTACCGACAAATTCAAAGGCGTTTGGCGGATTCGGGTCATCATCGTCAACACAGGTAACGAGGCTGAAGACGTCAAAGGCATCCAGCGACTCAACAGAGCCCAGGTATAGCCGAGTGTTGTAGGGGTCTTCATATGCCGTGTAGAGGAAGCCAACGGCCGATTCATCTGGCGAAAATCTGACGTTTGTTATCGAAGCGGGTTCAAAGCTGGTGGGGATAAATATTTGCCTTGGCATCGCCTCCGCAGGTAGGGAGAAGGAATCCAGGCGGGCAAAATAGATGGACGTGGCAGGGCTTCCACCCGGCCCCCGCTCTCTCAAATTTCTGGAAGAGAAGACGATGCCATCGCCACAAATGTCAAACTCGTTGCAGGGGTCGTCGGTATACATGCGAGATGGGGCCTCCAAATCTATATCGTCAATCAAGTTATATAGTTGGCCTTGGAGTGCCCAGCAGCCTTCGTGTAGCATTAGCTCGTTGTACCAAAGGCTGCACCTATTCGGTCTACGAGATGCATTCCACTGCGTAGAACGGTTAGAGTTGGAACACTAAAAAACAACAACTGAACGGGGTTGCAGTGGTAACTCAACTATAGGAATCTCCGTGTCATACAACCTTGCTGAAGATCCCTTCTGGGCAACTTCCTGATTATATAGCCCAGTATCGCCAACAAGGCCGGTGACTACAAACGCGACATTTCCGTTGCTCAATTCCTTGAGCTTTAAATTCGACACAGGCGCGTCGATTTCGGCCGCCAGGTAGTGCTCTACAGACACATCTCCGGCATATGCCACCATGACCTGAGTCCGACCCTTGTCGACAGATCGGAGGTAGATGACATCGAGCTCTGTGGTGGGAATCCACATGGCGTCGTGGACTCCAGCATCGTTGGAAATCTGTTTGGAGTTTCCTGTCTGGAGGTTGAAAACACGCAGCTCATGAGTTGTCTTGTCGCCAAGGATATGTGTCGAGACGGTATAGAGAGCATGCGTGCCATCTCTGTTTGGAACCGCCGGGCTCCGCCTCGGGTCGCTCAACAGAGCCTCAGCAGTCAGCTTCTGAACTCGAACCATGGCGGATCAGAAGTGAAAAGGAAGTTTAAAAAAATCTCAAGTAAAATGATTCTGTTGGTTTAACCCGCGACTACAAATGCGAAAAGAGAGCTGAGCTTGGCCAGCCAAGGAGTGCTCATTTCTCAAGACCACGCAGACCACGCAGTAGCACGTAGAGTTGCGTGCTTCGGCGAGGATTCTACATATGTCTACGAGATGATGAAACGCGGCGCTGGCCCAGGCAGCATTTTTTTTCCCCCCCGTGTGCGTCCAATTCGCCGCTCGAGAGAGGGATTGCAGCAAATAGAATCGAGATGACAGACCCCCGCTCTGGGACGCGTTGGCACATGCGTGGCACGACAGAATGGACAGAGGCTTGTAGGGCACTCATGCATTTCTCCAAATACGGACGCAGGATTGCATGGATTCCGCCGGGAGAGAAGCCTCGTTCAGCTCTATTGGACATCAGCCATTGCCCTTCTCTTCGCTTTGTTTGGCTGTCTTTTGGCCATGATCATCCGACACTCATTATTCACTATGCATCTTGCTGCAGTTAGCCAATCGCCAAACGAACTGCTGCTCTTGCATCTTGGGTTGCTCGCAAGCACAAGAATTCAGAGGGCCGGCTACATGAGGGTAGTCGGATGATTTTGGGGCTGAGGATGACTGGCAGTAGTACACAGGTACAAGAGGCACTTGTGCACGGATAAGGTACCCTTGGTAAATAAGGCAATACTATTAGAAAGAAAATTTTTGTTTAATATCATATTATTTTGATAAATGGAGGAGAAGGGGGGGAAACTAGATATATTTGCATTTTTATTGCAATGTTCTTGAGCATGAAAGCCTTCAATTTGTAGAACGAGGAGCGGATAAAGAACGTGAGAGCCGGCAGAATAGCCCGTTGCTGCCCGCTATTTCTTCTTAGAGTGCCCATTGATATGGTCTCAAGAACTAATCTCAGCTTCAACTGCCTGCAGCCCGCCTGCATGTATGCTTCTCTACTGCGGTAAAAACCACGGCTAGTGTTTAAATATACATTCTTTATCAAGCAATACAGTGTTCGGTTTATTATGGGGATGCTGATGGGCTTATTACAGTAACAAACCCTTGAAGAATCTCAATTCTGACAATGGCTAGCATTACCACTCGCAGACTCTTGCCATCATCTTTCCGCCACCACCATTCAAAACAATCGCTTCAACGCCAGTATCAAGTTAGCGGCCAGCCAATGTTTGCTGCTACGATATACCGAGGCACAGCTGCTATTACTACTCGGCCGAAAAAGAGTCCCTAGTCTAGCCAATATGCCCTAAATTCAACGGTAGTACAAACACCTCGCTATGATTGGGAATAGACAGACGGGTGCTAACAAAGACGAAACAGGGACCGTCATAACGTTACGCCCTCTCCGGCTTAGACCTCGACGCCATGGCGAGCTGAGAGTCGATCCCCGAGAAGGGCACTTTTGCTTCAAACCTCTCGACCAATTGCCGCGATCGTTGACAGCCCTTTAAGTTTTCGCACCCCATTTCTAGTTTCCGGACTGCCACTACCGGTAAACAAGAGATCGTTTGATACAAATATGCCGCTAGGAAGCTGTTTCAGAGACAGAGGGAATCTAGCCATGTTACGCCACTTCGAGCAGAAAGATACAGTATGCCGCCGGTGGTAAAGCTAGCTGGTCCGGTTTCGCTCACCGCGGTCGTCGGCGCAAAGTAGACCGATCGCGCTCTCTCCGTCAATCTCCTATTCCCCCTGGGGACAATCCGATTGTGCGAGAGCCCTTCTTGGCCAATGCCAATCCCAATCTTGAGATACGACAGGCCTGTTTCAAGTCGGCGATAAAAATATCCATCCGCAGCAATGGTAAAACGACAGCCATCATTACTCATGGCTCCTCGTATACAACGGCCAGATAGACGATTATGAGTGCCGCTTCTATTCTCCCTCCCCCCCTCGCTCTCCACGCACTAGCAGCGGGCGAACATGAATCGTGTCAGCCGGCAGCTTAACCTTTTGCTTTTTTAGAAACGGGGAAGAACAGCACTACTGGTACTAGCGATTAAACGCAATGGGACGCTGGCGGGCCGATTTAATAATGGATTGGTCCCTTTGCGAGAAACCCGCTAGAGCTTCAGGAGAGAGATTAAAAAAAAAAAAAAAAAAAAACAGTTCATGCATGCAGGTACCAAGAAAGCTAGTGGTAAATAATGCGTCTACTATTTGACATATTGCTCCGCTTGAGGCTCTGCGGACGGCAGATGAGAGCTGAAGATAACGCTCGTCTATCTGAGCAGCCATGATCGCGGCAGCGATTCTCCACGAACGGTCCGATTCCAAATTTTGCTAGTAATTTGATGACCAATTAATTGATTGAGAGCCTCACCATATAAACTGAATTGTTTACTGAGAGAAGAGGTATTATGCTAATATATCTGCTATTAAGAGGATGCGCTTATCAAAAGCCTCTCTGCTATCTCAATAAATCGCTATAATGTAGACAGAAATGAATGTAGAGATGCCAAAAAGGAAAAGGAAAAAAAAAGCCAACCAGTTGTAATATTACATTTCTCATCAAGGCTGTGCGGGTGCCAGCGCTGCATGCAAATCCCATACATATCCTGCCATAGCCCCCATATGAACATAAGAAATTCTAAAAGCAATGGAGGGAAAAAACAATAAACTTTTTCTTCTAGATGGCTCTTCTCGTGCTAACGGCGTCCCTTTCCGTGCTGTTGACCGAGGGGCTGCCGCTTGCGACTGGGTCGGGGAATCTGATGTCTCGGTCCTTGCCTTCTTCTACTTCCACCACCACAGTTGTAACCAGGTCCATTTGGATTCCAGGCCCTCGTAGGGACTCTTGGCTAGAGCCTCGGGGTATTCTCCTTTTTTCTTGGTTCCTGATATTGGAAGAGTGCTCAGTCAGGCGTTGCCATGACCACCATCCACCAGTAGTCTTGGGCTCCATCTTCCTCCTTCTTCTGCCTTCACCACCCTGGACCCAGATCATGTTGCCATAACGGCGAGCCTTGGGCGTTTGCAGAAAGGCAATGGTGCCAACGCCTGTATCGGCGGCGTCTAGATCGTACTTGGAGGCAAAGATGATGGAATGGCGAGTTGTTCCGAATAAGACGCAATCGAAAAAGCCGTTGAGGGAGATGAGTGCTCCCGCAAAACAAAAGTATCCTAGCGGGATCTCGGCCCCAGCCATGGACGCCACACGCTCTGTAGCCAGTGGTAGCGTACACATGACGTAGATTACCGGATAGATTAGAAATGCTGGGTTGTGATCTGACTGGTGCCCAAGATCTGTGCTGCCATCTGGGTTGGCGGCACGGCGACGGCGGGCTTGTTTACGAAGCGAAACCCAGATGGCAATGTAAAGTCCACTGGTCACGCCAAGAGAAATGAAGATCCATAGATAGTGGGTGAGTAAACGGAGACGTTCGTATTCAGAGTTGATCCAGCACTGAATGAATATGCACACGTTAGCAAATGAAAGATGCACAAAACAATGCTGGTCGTAGAGGAATGTTTATCAAAGCATAAGGATACAGCAGAATGTTGGCAACATACCCAGGCACCAGCGCGAACAAATAGTCCGCCATGCTCACGTCCGTTGTTTGTAATAGCGATGGGTAGTGTCGAAATGAAGTAGACAAACAGCCACACAAGACCGATAGAGAGGTACAGCAACCTCTGTGACGGCCGATATCCCTTGACGACGGAAAAGAATGTGTGTATCGCGATGAGGGTGATGAAAAGGCTTGATGACAAGTCCCCGGTCGACACGAAGAAGCCTTGAGCCCAGCACGTTTTCGTGTCCACCAAGATGGCATTTCGATTGATCCACGTCGAGTTGAGGGCAAAGGCAATCGATTGATGTAGATCGGCAATGAGCAGATTATAAATGAGAATGAGAAACTGGTTTGGCGCGCCTTTCAGTGGCCGGATAGGCGGGCCTGGATCCTGGGGAAGGTTTGCATCGCCTTTTACGGAGGCGTCTTGAGATTCCCTTGAAGGTGAGTTAAAAACGCCGTCGATGCCGAGGGTGAAATCCGCGGCATGTTGAGAAGGCGATGCCTCGTGGCCTGCTCGGTGAACGTCCGGTTGAGGCTGGTTTTCTTGTTCAGCCTCGCCTCGGTGTGTGTATCGGAATCGGTCTTCATTTTCTTCCCGCACGAATAACTGCCAAGCAACAATCTTGTATGTGAGATATATGAAAAGAGTGGCTGCGGAAACGAATGAGATGCAAGCTAGCACTGTGATGGCAGTAAGACCGCTGCGGAGTGATGAGGTCAGGGGGCCGAGCGATTGCCCTTCGATAGGCAGCTCCCCTCCCGGCATGGTGAAAGAGTAAATAGATGAATCAAAGTCTGATTCCTTGGATAGGAACTAAGAAAGAAGGAGTCTATGATCTTGCTGTGTTGGTGGAAATCGTCGTCGCATATCGATCACCAGAAGGAGTTGATGAAATAAATCGATCAGAAAGCAGCCGGGTTGCCAAATCCAGGATGAATGAAACCAGAGTTTAAAATCGGAAAATAAAGAAAGGGAAGAGAAAGCAACAAATGGTCGATAAAAGAGAAGAATGACAGTGAAGAGAAGCAAGAAGAAACAAGTTGCTTCAGATCTTCACAGGGAAGAAAGAGTAAGATATCTCTCTCTCTCTCTCTCTCTCTCTCCCTTCTGCCAGTAAGTAGATACCGAAGAATGAGTTGCAAAGTAACAAGAGTCGGTGGGTACTGGGGGTTTAATAAGCCATAGTCAGGATGGAGAAGGAATATAATAGACAACCACCACATGGAGATCTCCATAAATCTTACATAGCGTGCGTGGGCTCCGTTAGGGGAAAAAAAATTGTTATACGTACCTGTAATACCGTACGGGCAAATGCATATTAGTATCTGTTGGCGACTTTCCCATTTTGCATTCCCGTCGAATGCCCATGTTATTCCCATCATCCAATGTCGGGACAAGTCTCTCGACAAGGTGGAGAAGGCATGCTCAGGCTAAGCCTTGGAAAGCATGGTCGTAGGTAAAGACTTGAATCATATAGCCTGTAAAGCTAATCTGGCGCCTTCGGCTTGAAACAGAAGTGTCCAGGGGCGCTGAGACCGTCTGGCATCCACATCGCCAGCAGTAGTTTAAGCCGTGGTCTGGGTCCAAGCTTTTTGTCTTGCTCTCATCTCATATTAGTAGTATCTGGGTGCAACCACACGAAGCGTTTGCTATTCTCGGATCAGGTCTTGATAGCCCCGTACTCGCACAATGAATGACAAGACACGGCTAGGTTGTAGCATAGTTGGGTTGGGCCGGCAAGAGGGAGCTCCTCTTTGTAAGAGTTCTCATCCACGACTCCATAGGCCAACAGACGGACGGATAGCCAAGCCAACCCAGCTTCCCGCCACACCTCATAGTTTCCTGTGGCGCCTGGATGGCTCCAAGCACGATCTTTGCCTCACACCGCGGCAAGCAGCGTCAAGCACATGACTGCAGAATACTAGATATATACAGTACTACCGCAAACTAGTAGTGGTGAGTAGTTGTTCATGCTGCTCTTTTACACCTGAACAGGCAAGTACTGTAGCATTGCTCCTGGGTAGCATGGCATACTACTTGTATGTATGGCATGCATGCGATTCCGCTACAAGGTATACGAGCGCTCGTCCCTCTTGTCGTTGTTGTTGGCAGGCGTCCAGTGCTAAATTTCTTCGCCATGGTCCCAGCGCAGCCAATCCAAGCCCATTCTGGAACTCTCTGCAGGCCCAAAGCAGAGTTAGACAGCGTCTCGGCGCTGATTTGACAAGGCCCCGCGGCGCTGTCATTGGCTTCGCAGAGGCAGGGATGCAACCAAACTATGCATGAGAGCGATTCTCAGCGCCCCCGCTAGGATTACTAGACTGGGCAAGCAGCGAAGAGACCAGGGGAGAGACTGCTGCGGGAGCCGCTCTCGCTCACGTGGGAAATGGGAGGAGGCGGCTATCGCTCTGGCCCACGCCACGGAGGAACAGCAGCGGAGTCGACGCCAGCGGCGCCCTTCGTTCTCGGTAGGCGGCTCGGCTTTTGGTGTTTGGGAACCTGTAGTGTAGCCCGCCATCTGCAGCTTGGCTCGCCGTGCGGAAGAACCATTAGCCTTTGGTGATGCTGTTATACGCCGTATGGTAGTAGCGTGTAACTCGACGTGCAGTTCCATGCTAGCAGAACAAGCACTAGATTAGTAGTCGCCGATGGGAGTGCAGACTAACACTGACGTTTTGCTTGCTGTCCCTGAGTTGGTTAGGAAGTAGTCTAGATGCTGTATGTATGCACCTGCAGTTGGCTACTACCTGGTTGCAGCCTGCAGGATCGAGCTCGGCCGCACCGTTGACCGTGGCCCTTATTTCGTTAGTATGCAGCGTCCCGGGACGAATGACGAGGTTTGAGCAGGGACCGACTATGTCCGCCGCCTCTCCTCTCCTGGCAGTACCTCTTACTACCAGGAGCAGCAGTAGGCACTGCTTCTCTGCAGCAGCATGAAGAGGAGCAGCATACCTAGCCACCTACGCTGCAGATACAGGCGTTTAACCGGCGAGTCTCTCCAGAAAAGCGCATTGCGGCGCCCGTAGCAGATGCTATAACAGTAGTGGTGGTTAGCAAAGCTAGACAACCAGAAGCCTAACGCCTTCCGGGAAATCCGCACAACTGACGGCGAGACGAGAAGAAATTCGAGCAGGGGGGCCCGGATAAGCAACCGTGCATGCGTTTGGAGTGCAGCTAATCGTGGCTGCGTTCCGAGCCTGTAATTGTACGAGGGGATTCAGAAATTAGGTTGGGCGGACGATGACTGAGTCTGGATCACGAGATTATGCGTGTTGCCTCAGGTAGCAACCTTGTAATATTGAGCCTGCTAACCCAGATAAGACGACATTGCAGTAACAACTTTGGAAATCCCCAGGTGATAGGTGATAGGTCCCAGCTACTACTACGACTACGTACTACCACCACTACTACTCCTATTGGGAACAACAACATCAATGACGATGCAAGCGAGATTCCATATGAAGGCATCAGACTCCCGCCAATCAGACGTCAATGGCTCGCGATCTCACTCCTATGGCTTGCCCTGTGGGCTGCCAATCTGCGTGTGGCTTGAAAGCACCGTCTCCGATCAGTCCAGAGGCGCTTAATGGAGGTTACAGTGGCGATTACATCTGGTCAAGTCCGGTCAATTTCATCCCATGATTCCAGATACTACTACTGTACCTACTACAGGACGGGCGCAGATCCAAGCTTTGTGCGTCGTATCGTCGCCTCCTCCATTTTAGCCTGACGGAGACATTCAACGAACCTAGCACGGCGCTTTTCTGCTGGTGATACGAAGCAGCAGTACCTGAATACTACGCAATTTACGCCCGTACTCAATGGCCCAGGATGCTTCCACCCTATCATCAATCGAGGAGGACAAGATCTTCCCAGTCTGTGCGCAACGGTCGTTTCGTGAAGAGGGATCGGCCAAGATACCGCCTTGTACTGTACTACAGTAGGCATTGTGGCTTGGCGGCTGCAAAAGTAGCCTGAGCCAACATTTTTTCTTCTCTGTTTCCCTTTTTTCTTCTTTCTTTTTTCCTTTCACACGAGCAAGGCTGCCAAGGCATCTTAGTGTACGATTCGATGCCCTACGCGTATTGCCAAAGGGCCGATATAAGAAGACCCTGGATGTGCGGCTGGATGCGGAGCACTAAACTATCGATGAAAGACGGAGGGGACATGAAGCTCACCATGCATGGCATGGCAAACCTGGTCTACCTTATCGTCAACGTAGATATTATCGACCTGCTGGGTACGGGTTAGCAGCCTTGTAGCCTCGGCTCCGGCTTGTGTCGAGTTGGTTAGCAGTGCGACGCTCCATCCGATGGGCAGTTGCATCGGCCGTCACAGCCATCGGCGCGAGAGCAAAGAAACAAATATGAAGGACAAATGCATGCTGCAAGACCCCCCTTATTTCTTTTTCTGCCACTTGCATTGATCAGCCGCAATGCAACGGCACAGGGGGGGTCTTATTTTGTCCCCGCAGTCCAGATCTAGGCTCGACTGGGTCAAGCTGACTGCCTTCGATGCAGCTGGCGGTGGAGTTTCGAATGGGTCGAAGGAAGACAGGGCTTACAATGGAGAGGAGCCGAAGACCCTGTCAGTGTCAGCGGCATCAATGGCGTGGAGAGAGAGAGTCAATATGGCTATACCTACTCCGTACTCAGCTTGATGACGACGATAATTGATGGACGACCTGATGCTGGGGATGAGCGGCGGTCCTGACGAAGCAACACCGAAGCTCTGACAGAGAAGTTAGACAGGGGTAATGCAGCCGTGGACGAGCAGAGCGATTAAATCGAGAGAGGACGAAATAGCCAACCAAGGGCCAACAGCGTTCAGGCACCGGGCCATTGGATGACTCCGGTTTTGGTCCCATGAGCAAAGCACACACGGTTGCGGGTGATTGTAATGGCCGTCCTCGCAAGGCCTTGACACAGTGTTACATCTGGTAACATGAGTATCCTACCAACAACACTGTCAACAACAGCTCGAACGGTTTTGGTCCGCCTGTGGAATCACGCACCAACGTGAGCATTGACCCTTGTTGCAGTCACTCACACAAATCACCAACTGCACGATGCTGGGCTCTGTTGGGCTTCGTTTCTACGGTTGCATGGACAAAGCTTCGAACTGAAGATTACGACACCGCACGGGCTTTCCCACGTCCAAACTACACGACTCTCGGTGACGACGTATATGCCTGTATTTGTCTATATTCGTCTATACCCACGAAACCTATTACTACTACCAGTGCTTTCTTTGCTTTTTTTTCTTCCCCTCCCCGCTTGGGACACCCCACTCGACCAGGTTCGAATACATGTCCTCGGTTTTTGGGCCTACAAATTTATAGATCCCAGCCCCCCTACCCTAGCGTTGGAGGATCTCCCGGTAACCAGCAGATTGAATTGCATTCGCCTATCCCTGGAGCCGCCGTTGAACAGCAGCCTAGAATTTAAAAATAAAAGAAGGAGAAAAGGGGCCCCAAGGCTCGCTGTGGCGCTCGCTTGCGTAGTGACGGCGTCAAGAAGCTTGTATATTTGGCGCGTAAGACTTGTGAGGCGTTACGGTGAACCTTGTAATACTCGGATGGCTAATCCGAGGCTGGATGATCTTGGCCGTTGGTATAGTATTTACAAGGTCTAACTACTAAATCGAATAGTAAATCATTCGCTAGATCCATCTAGACTCATTCGCAACAACTAGAGCTTGGCGGTTAGTCGAACGGATACCCGATCTAATTGCCATTGTACTCCAGTTCGAGGCGAGAAGAGCAGTCACGCGTACTCGATAGCGAAATTAGAAAGATAGATCGAGCCAACACCTAACCTATTCTATATGGCCGTAGCAACAACTCCTTTTAGACGCGTCTGTGCAGAATGATAATACCAGCGCCACGGCGACGGAAAGCAGAAGACTGCTTAATTTCGGATGCAAGGATATTGAGACGATAAGGTCTTCCGACGCAGTTAGTCTCAACGTTGGATCGATGTTTGTATACCTTCTTTGGGACAAGGACGCGAACAAGGAAAACTCTCCATCTGGCTAGAGCGATGATTGCATTGCCATGATAGGAATGAAGACAGTTGGTTGCCGTTGAGAGGTACCATGCCACTGGGATAAAGGGGACGGAAGAAATAGGAAAGAGAAAAAGAACAGAGTGAGGGCGTTTGTTGGAACATCTTGAATACGTAAAGTGCTTGCAATAGTCCATTTGTTCCATTCTCGTAGTGAACTGTGTTCAGGTCGGAAACCAAATAACATCGCTTTTCTAATACAACAGTATGTTCAGGGTATGGCACACCTTGGCCTTTCATTATAATTACATAGCATGAAACTGCGTCCCTTTCTGCCTTGTAGTCTATCCCGATTCAAAAGCTTTCAGCATTTCATTCACTCTCGTAACTCCCACTTCTTCTTCTTCTTTTTTTTTTTTTTTTTTTTTTTCCTTTATTTCCCGCTTTGTAGCCTCTTTATCCTCTCTTCCGCCGCACGCGCCCTCCTCTCTCTCTCCAGCCTCAACTTCATCTCAGGCGTCAATCCCCTAGCTTCCTCTTCCCTGCGCTCTTGCGGTGTCTTTGCAATAATAGATGCCATGCCGGCAGTCTTGTTCTTTGCCTTTGTATCTGAGACCTTTGGGCCCTCAACGCGAAGTCTCTCCTCCTCGGCCTTCCGCCGATCTGACTCCTTCTTGTCCGCCTCCTGCTTTTCTCGCTCGTCGCGGCGATCGGCCTCGCTCTTCGTCATGGCTGGAGGCACTTTGGCAATGTCCCAATCCCACTTTGCTTCGCTCAGCTCGGATCGTGCTACTCTAAAGGCATCGCGTGTAGGTCGGTCTCCAGCAAGCTCAAAGGCCGTCTTTCCATCTGCATTCTTATGTAGCGGATTTGCTCCAGCTCGTGTAAGAAGACCCAAAACTAGTGGCGCAGAGTTCTGCGAAGCCGCATAGTGTAGGACACGTGGAGTATGGTAGTTTTGCTCAGGAGGGTAGAATTCAAAGTCTGGGCTGAGATCATTCTTTGTGAGATATGATAAAAGTGCCGGTAACTTGGACCGCCGTACAAAGGCCTGTAGCTGTGACGTATGGAGAAGTGCTGTTTCTTCCTCCTCAGACAGAGCTGGTTTCACCGGCTTAGGGGAGGCCTTGATTTGTGTCGCTTTGTCTGAGTCTTTCGGTTCAGCCTTTATTGGGACGATCTCGCGTACTTTTAGTCGTGTCAACTCGATAAACGATCGCATAAGCTCGTTCTGAGTTGCTCTCCTGGTGCTAAAAGGGAAACCCCGTATTCTGGCATCGTTTGCCTGGAGAACCTGTCCTTCGTATGGGCCAAACAATGTTCTTCTGTTTGTCGTTCCTGTTGCTCTGATGAATAGCAGCTCTGAAGTGTCCAAAAGGCCCTTCCAATCGCGGAGCAGAGCCCGAATATCCTCAACCAAGGCAGTCTCGTTATATCGACGCAGAGACGAGCCGACAGAGTGCGCCTTTCCTTTGGCATTGTCATTGGCTGACTGAGAGCCACCCTGTTTCCGTCGTGTTGTGTATCTGTGAAAGGTCTTGTGGGCGAGGACCGTGGCCTCCCGGTTCATAGTCGTGCTACCTGCCTTTCCAGAACGCGGCGCCAGCGAGACGACCATGGCAGCAAAGTGTCCGCCTCCAATCATGCAAAGGAAGAAATGAGGCCCCTTGTATGCGACGGGCGGCAGAGTTCCGTCTTTGGCGGGCTTTGGCATCGCTATGGGCTCGAGTTGCTTCTTCCTGATGACGTCAACCAAGTCCGGCTGTCTCTGCTCTTCGTCAGAGAATATGGCTCGATATATGCCAAAGTATGTATTCTCTGGAAGTAAAGGCGAGCTGAACCATATCAACGGCGGCTTTCCCTTGCCCGGCCGGCCTGCAACTTCGTCGTCATCGCCGCCATCGTTGTTATTTCGCTTCTCTGTTAATCTTGCTTGCTTCTTGAGCAGCGCCGTCAGCGTCGACTCTTGGCGTCCTTCGTCCTCGTCCTCCTCCGTATCTTCCGAGTCGGAGCCTGAGAGCGACTCGTCCAGGGTCTCTATCAGCTTTTCGAATTCGGCTTCCGTTACGAGGCTCTGCCCTCGCAGCTTCTGTTTGAGGTTGTAGTGGTGCAAATCGGACTTGATGTGGCTGCGCTGGTCGAGCACAGTGACAAAAGACAGCTTGCACAGAGAACACGTTTGTGAACCGGCGACACCATCGGGCGAGGCTTCCGAGGTTTGTCTGGGAGGCGTCGTGGCTTCGACAGCGGCAATGGCATCTGCGTCTGGCTTGAGAGTCAAGCCTCCGAGGCTCTCGGGCGGCAGATCGTAGACTAAGTACGAGTCGCAGCTGTTAGCAGACAGTCCACAGAGAACACGGCATCGGTGAAGCAGAAATGGGCGTTGTGCGACGCGTTGCGAGCTGATCCATAGCTAAAGAAAAGCAGGGATGCAAAGCGGACTGAAGCTTACCATAGAGAGGCCGTCGCAAGAGCTCGTCTGTTGAGTTTTGCGCCATTGTGCAGTTCCCTGGCCTGGGGTTTATCTGTGGCTATAAGTCGAGATACTATTTCCGAGTATCAAAGCCGGAGAAAAACAGACTGTAAAGAACGTGTTGATGTGCGATTAAGTATCGTCACAGACTCTGCGGATTGCAACTCCCGTAAAGAGTCGGAAGAATTGCCCCTCCATGACAAACATGGCTGAGTCAACCGGCGACAGAAAACCCCACTATTGAAAATGCGCCTTGCTCTTCTCCATATTATAAGGGAATTATGATTCAGCACCCCAGTTTTACTATCCAGCAACTTGGCCGTCACCTAGCAAAGCAATCAACCAAGTAGAAGAATATTTGATTGAAATATAGTGGATTTGAAAAAGTACAAGTACAAATAGTAGAAGCAGTAGAAGCAGAAGTACCTACTAGTACTTAGTAGAAGTTTATAACTTTGGTTACCTAGTAAAAAGTCGGAGCCGATAGTAATAAAATTCATAGGTATGACGACTACTAAATTAGTAAAGGATATGTTGAGAGGGAGAAAAACTAACCATGTACTATTTGACCCTGGATTACGAAGATGGCCATTCCCCATTTTCCCGATGGACTGATTTCATATAGGTATCCCTCCTCTCCCTCAAACAAATGGAGCTTTCCACATCATTAGAGACTCGATTTTTAATTGAAACAGGCACCTCTTGGGCAGAATCATCGTATTGCCAGTTGTATTTCATTGTTATAGCCTTTTTAACCTGTAGGCGTGTGCTCGGAGGAAGAGGAGGAAACTTTTCGAGTATGAGTTTGTTCATGGTTAACTATGATCCGGCAATATTTTGGCAGTCTCTCGCAATCCAGTTGAATATGTTTAATACGGACCAGAGTATACGGGCCAGGGTATACAGGCCGTACATCTGGACGTAGTATCATTCATGGCAAGATGGTCACTCCGCGCGACGCTGAGATACCAGGATTCATGAGTGACTATCAAAAATTGCATAACTACCCTGCGTTTATAGACTGCAATACAATCAGCGATTTGAATTTTGATATTGCAAAAGGGATGCCTAGATCCTTGGCTTTGTTGTGTCTCTTGCTCGCGTGGATGATTGATTCCAGACAAGTGATGTAGCATTAGCGGCAAATTTCAATCATGTAGATGTCAAGGAAGAAGATGCGGCTGCATACTAAATAATCAGTGAAAAGGAATTGCGCGGATGTGAGAAGGAAGGTCCAATACTACGTGGGAGAAGATTGAAGGTGTATTAGGTACCTAGGTACCTACCTAAGGTAGTACAGCTGGGGTGCTGGAGAATAAAACTGGGGTATTGAGTAACAATCCCTACTCAAAAGACGGGAGTCTAGTTTGTTGTGCTTAAATCCAGGGTAGTTGCAGTCTCCAATACAATTCTAGAAGCGCTTCTCTTGAGTTGTTAGTCACAAAAACGCGCCTATGCGATTTCTTGTTTCTCTGTTCACCGCTTGTCGTATTTTTATTAGTTCTTCTTCTTTTTTTTTTTTTCCTCTTTGAGCTTTGTTGAGCTAAGAATCGAGAGAAAGCATTAGTGTCCCAAACGAGTTGAGTCTCATCACTTGTGCGAATGGCACAAACAAGGAAATACCCGCCGGATTTAGTACATATGTAGATAATAGATTGAAAGTACGAACATCTAATAACTATAGTAGTTGCTGCAAGTCCCGGAGCACGTTGTCAAGCTATCAAAACTCTTCCAATTCGATAGACTAACATTATACTATGTAGATAGACCATGTCCATTAATGCTTACATGACTACCAGTATCCACAGCCTTTAGTACTATATAGGTATGCCGGCGCCAAATACTACATACGACGATGGATCCTCTAGAGCTCTAACTCGGTAATGGCAGGTCCACGTGCGTAACAAATACATGTACTTCGGCCGCCTTTCACCGAATCCTTTTATTCATTCTAACAAACGTGAGGAGTGGCCTGTTTAGTCTATAGATCGGCATCCGACAGCCGGATTCTGCTCCACCTCGGTGGCACATGCACAAAGAGATGCGCGGTATTGGCTCTTTACCCGCAACCGCGTTAGAAGAGGGGAGCGAAAACAAAAGTTCATGCTTCGTTTCGGTCAGAAGAAGCTAGGATAGGTCCCAGAAGGGCAATGAAAACCCTGCTAGCAACACTGCCATTACCACATCGTGTTGCTTCACCGTTGGACCAAAATGGGAGGTGAGCGGTCGAGGCATTGCTGCATGTGCCTTATATATCTATCTGTCTCGGAACCGTCCGCGGCACAGAAAATGCCACCTTGTGTGCCGCCTTTGGGATCATCGCGTCAATAAGCTTGCTGCATGCCCAATATGACTGCCGAGCTTGGCCAAGCTGAAAAATCGCCCGTTGCGGTGCTAACGCAGGGAGGTAGCAACAGCCTCAAGGGTGCAGATGGAGATGGAGATGCTGCTGCTGTTGTTGCTGTCGCCGATGAGAGAATCAAGAAGCGCCAGTCGCTGTCTGCTATCTTTACCATTGTAGGTTATCACCATTCAACCAAGACTCATCCATCAGCTCCATACTCCGTATATCAAAGAACATTGTGTCATAATTCACAAAGAAAAGAAAAAGGCCGTTTATAGCAGTAATGCTAACAGTGTTATGGTCAATAGATCGCAGCCGGTGCTGCTCTAATCTCAGATGGGTGTGGGTAAACAATTAGCTCCATGATTCTGCTCTCGCTAATAGAAACGACACCTGAAGATCAGAACAACCTGATGACAATGAGTAACGTTCTTTTTAAGAAAGAATATCCTGCTCAGTATACATCTGTCGTTAGTACTCGCGTATCAAATTCTTTACTGGTAGGAGCCATCATCGGCCAACTTTGTATCGGCCTTACATGCGACTATCTTGGGCGAAAGACAGCAATCGTACTCACCACGCTGTTGATTGTTCTCGGAGGCATCTTGGCTACTGCTGCTCACGGAAAAACGCCCGATGGAATGTTTTGGATGCTCCTTGTTGCACGAGGCATTGTGGGATTTGGTGTTGGTAAGATATCCACTTACACGTCGCGTAGAGTGGGCGTAGACCATCATGACTAACACGGAACTTACAAACAACAAGGCGGCGAGTATCCGGCTGCAAGCACATCATCCTCTGAAGCCGCAAACGAAAGAGTCCTGGAAAAACGCGGCACAGTCTTTATACTTGTAACGAATCTACCTCTCAGCCTCGGCGGTCCCCTGGCTGTGTCCATCTTCCTGATTGTGCTTTCAGCTGCTGGCGAGGATCATCTGTCGACAGTATGGCGAGTATGCTTCGGCATTGGCATCCTGCTTCCGTTGTCCGTCTTCTACTTCCGAATCAAGATGGTCACGTCCAAGCTGTACCGCAAGAGTGCCATCCGGCGCCGCGTGCCCTACGGCCTTGCCCTCCGCTACTACTGGAAGACGCTGATTGGCACTTGCGGTGCCTGGTTCCTGTACGACTTTGTCACTTTTCCCAACGGAGTCTTCTCCGGCACCATCATCTCGTCCGTGGTGGACACACATGGAGACACGCTACGAAGCACGGCTGAGTGGCAGCTCTTGCTGGGGGCCATTGCTCTGCCCGGCGTCTTTCTCGGCGCGGTGCTTTGCGATAAGGTAGGGAGAAAAAACATCATGATGCTTGGCTTCTCCGGTTACCTCGTCTTTGGTCTCATCATCGGCTGTGCCTACGACAAGATCACCAAGATCATTCCCCTCTTTGTGGTCTTTTACGGCCTAATGCAGAGCTCCGGAAACTTCGGTCCCGGTGACATGTTAGGTTTATTGAGTTCGGAAAGTTATGCTACGAGTGTAAGAGGAACATTTTACGGCCTCAGCGCAGCTCTGGGCAAGACCGGTGCCGCCGTGGGAACGCAGGCCTTTACTCCTATCCAGAACAACTTGGGCAAGCGGTGGACCTTCATCATCGCCGCCATCTGTGGCGTTGTCGGGGTCTTAGTCACCTACTTCTTTGTGCCCAATGTCACTGGCGAAGACTTGGCCGTGCAAGACGAAAAGTTCAAGGCCTATCTGCTCGAGCATGGGTGGGAGGGCGAGATGGGCGTGAATGACGATAAAGATGTAGCCGCTGTGGAGGAAGACGAGGAAGTGGCCGCCTCCTCACTCAACGTCGGCGAAAAAGGCGTCAGGGTATAGTAGACTGGACCGGCCTGGGAAACTGAGAGAGAGGTGGGAGGCCCCTGACTACCAGGTTTTTGCTGGCTGTCAGTAGAGTGTATGCTTACAGAATACTGCATGGGCTCTGTCTCAGCCGCTGTCTGAGGGCCACAACTCGTGCTGTAATTTTCAAGGCTGAGTCGGCAATTTGCTCGTTGTTTGCCCACATCCCCTTGTAGTACGGATAGAGTAACGGCACTAGACCGAGTATGAGATGGTCGTTTATGCAGTACAACATAAAATAGTTAGCTCATAATAGAGAAATCTGTCTAGGCTGCGAGCGTATTGCAAGCGTACGCTGTGCCGTGCTGATGCGAAGCTGTAGCTACCCGTTGTTTCTCGTATATACATGTAGGTACCATACCTAGGTGCGGATTGGAACTTGCACGTACTTGTCGACCGGTACGCACGGCACGGTGGTCGTGATTCTGCAAACGAAGGCTCTTATTAGACCTTCTGAGCCCAGCTTCAGCGTCGTATCAGAGGCCGCTTCGCTCGTGCCGCTTGTACGTAACAAAAGTGCTTGGCATAACAAGAAGAAGGGTGGAGCTGGTAACCACCACCGCTGCTGTACTCCATAACAAGTACGTTGCAGCTTCAGCTGGTCGGATGAGTGGCTGCATAGGTAGATAGCAACACAGGTAGTCTAGTAAGGGCATGTATGTATGTATGTAGTATCACCAGCAGCTGTCTAGATTGCATGATCTCATAGAGTGCCTACAGCCCCTCTCGCTCTCATAGCTGTAGGGGCTTTATCATTTGTGACACCTTTGCCCAGGGCCGGGTTGATATCGTTGATATATAAGATCTTTATCTATAAACACAGGCAAAGATGGGCGCTTACACCTCTGTACTATTGGCCCCAAATCAAAATCGAGATAGCCAGCATGTCAGCATCTCCGTCCCAGAACTTAGTCCGACGCTTGATTTGCGCCGATGTGATCGATCAAGACCCGCATCCAACGTCCCCGCATCGAGGGCCGTGCCGCTTTTGGTGGTGCTGGTGGGCAGTCGGCGCATGTATTGATTGCGCGATAGTGCCTAGGTATGCATTAGTCCTATGGGTTTATATTGCGGACCGAGCACTGCCTGTATGTACTGGCGCACAATATCATGTACGAGCAGTGGACAATATTAGTAGATGCTTCATAGGACGGTTTTCTAGTGATGATACAGACGTCTTAGATGTCGCTGACAGCGCCTGCTGTCTTTGGCGAGCTCATAGCTGCCAGGCGAGGATCAGCAAAGAGCAAGCTTATCAAGGCAATGAGGGATAACGAGAGACGGCAATTGACGGCGGTGGAGTCGCCATCCGAGTCTCATCGTGCTGGGCCGTGGTGTTCGGTGTGGAGCGGCACGCATGCGAGAGGACAAGACAGGTCACGATGCATGCTGAGAAGCACAGCCAGCGCCCACACATGTCTCTCCGAGTCCTTGTTTTTCCTCCTCATCCTTGCCTCTCGCTCTAGCTATGCCCAAAGAGGATAATTATTGCGACCACACACATGCAGCGAAAGAGCTGAGATGGTATCGATTTGCGTACCCAAAGAGTCCTCAGAAGCCATACTCATATGGCGGCACAAATCAAGGCCGAGGTATCGTAAGAAGGCCGAGGGAGGGCGTTGGGGATGGGGGCGCGGCAAGGGAGAGTCAAGAAAAGATGCAGGAAGAATTCTCTCTTGTTCGACCCTGCCGTGTGAGCAAGGGGCACGCCGTTGATAGGTGGGAGAGAGAGACGCGTCTTGGTGTTCATGCCCGGGCCCGTATTTAATGCTTCGCATGTGCCCTCGTTGCTGTTCTGGAGAGTTGAGGTATTATCATCGTTAAAAGCTTAAAAATCCGCAGGCGAGTTGTTGTTGTTGTATTGCCTTCCCTTGAAATATACAAGGCAGCCAGCTGTTTTTCTAGTTCCTTTCCTGCTCGTCAGGGCATCAACTCCCTTCATCCAGCAAGCCAAGATGTCGGAAAAAGCCACATACAGCCAGTTCGCCTGTATTGGCACCGGATTCTCTGGCATAGCACTGGGATGCACCATTAAGCGATGGTATGGGATCACCGACATTCGCCTCTTCGAAAAGAAGAGCGATTTGGGAGGCACATGGCTTGCCAATCAGTATCCAGGTATGCTTATGCCCCAGACCTACTATTTCAGCTGTGGAGTATGAATCGTTTTCCATGTATAATGACATGAATTCTTTGTTCCATCTGATTATTAGGATGTGCATGCGATGTTCCCAGTTTGCTCTACAGCTTCTCTTTTGCTCCCAATCCCAAGTGGAGTAAAATCTTGCCGTCCCACCAAGAGGTCTGGCAGTATCTCGATGATGTAGCGACGCAGTATGGCCTCCGCGAGAAGATGAGCTTCAACTCCTGCGTAGAGAGGTGCGAATGGATCGAGCAGTCAGGACGATGGCGCCTCACGGGCCGAAACACCATCTCCGACACTTCTTTTGTGCACGAGTGTCAGTTCCTCTTTAGCGGCTCGGGCCTCTTGGTATATCCTCGCAAGCCAGATCTCCCAAACATTGAAAACTTCGACGGCCCCGTGTTCCACGCTGCCGAGTGGCGGCACGATGTTGACTTGACAAACAAGAAAGTCGCCCTCATCGGCAATGGCTGCTCAGCTTCACAAATTGTCCCCAACATCAAGGATCAGGTAGAGCATGTGACACAGTTTGTGCGCACCAAACACTGGATCATTCCTCCCGTCCAGGTGCCCAACGTGAAGCTATTCCAGTGGATGTTTATGCATATACCAGGGTTCCTCAAATTCACTCGCTTCCTCTTCTTTGTGATTTTGGAAAACGAGATGAGGGGCTTCTACATGACCAAGGCGGCGGCTGCGGTTCGTCGTTCCAACACAGCCGAAGCCGTGCGATATATAAAGAAAAAGGCACCCGAAAAGTACTACGACAAGCTGATTCCCGATTTCGAGATGGGTTGCAAGAGACGCATTTACGATCCAAACTATCTGACCAGCCTGCACTCGGAGAATGTCACCCTTCGGGACGATGCAATCGAAGAAGTGACACCAAGGGGGATTCGCTCCAAGGATGGCTATACCGATATTGACGTTATCGTGTTCGCCAGTGGCTATGAAACAAACAGCTTTTGCACAAATATTGACATTGTCGGCCGGCAAGGCATGACGGCAGAGGAGCACTGGAAATCCCTAGGTGGGCCGGGGGCGTACAACACTACGTCTCTCAGCGGCTTCCCAAATCTCTTTCTGATACTCGGTGAGGCTTGGTTTTCTCTTTCTCTATTTCTGTTCTATAGATGATTTATCTAACTATTTGTCATCTTGTGTTTCAAAGGACCAAACAGCGCTACAGGCCACACGTCGACAATCATGGCTGTTGAAAACTCCATCAACTACGCTCTCCGGCTGATCAAGCCCATCCTTCAAGGCAAAGCTATGGCTATAGATGTCAGCCTCGACGCAGAGAAGCGGTACATTGACCAGATCCAGACAGACCTCCAACAAACCGTCTGGCTTTCCGGCAGATGTAACAACTGGTATAACAGGGCTCAGGATGGATCCAGGCATAATGGGATGTCATATCCCTACTCACAGCCCTACTTCTGGTACCGATGTCTATTCCCGATATACAAGGATTTTCAATACGATGTGAGCCTAAGCCGTCTCTCCTTTCTTTTTGTCTTCCACAGAGAGAATAATCTTCTAACAAGTCGTGCCAGCCTCCGAAGAATAAGAGTCCACCCCGCGGAAACATTTGGAGGGAAACGGTCCGATATTCAATCTTGGCCGCCGCATCCCTATCGGGCTTGAGCTTGATCTTGTCTAGCACAAAGTCTGGCTGGGATTTGCCAAGGTCTGTGGAATTCCTGAAAGCCCAGGTAGGCGTGCTGCAAAATAGCCTCGTGGAATACATCAAACTATAGAGAAAAATAGGGGACGAAGCATAATTGGTAGTACTACAGAGGAGGGGAGGTACTTGGTGATTACTCGAGATTGATTCTAGCGTTGCAAATCATGACAGCATTTACACAAACCTCTACGTTGTTCGTACAACTACCTGCTCCGTACTGACCGTGGCATTGCCACACAGCTCACAGTATTATTGACTTGTAATACCACCATCAAGGTAGGTATCACAACCATCATCTCCGACAAGGCTCGCGGCGGCGGCTATCTGTACGTGCCCGCCTAATCCTTCGCGCCTCACATAATATTGGCCCGAGAATTACGTACTCCATTGCTCTGTGTGGCTGCCAAGAGGTGGTAGACGCGCCGGAAATGGTATTACTGTTTGCTTTGAATATCCGCCCGGCAGCCTACATGCACTTACACATACACTATGCTGTGAAACGTTGCTTGTCCAGGCACCGGCGAATATCCAGTCGGCCGACAATCAGGGGAGAATTCGAGTGGCATCGTGAATGCGGTGACTCGACAGCCATTGGGCACTGCTTGGGTGCTTATCAGTTGCCATTTTCATTTCTTTTTTTCCCGGGTGAAACCTGGACTGACTAAACATGATCAGAAGAGAACTGGAAAGATACCACGTCAATCCCTACTAGTCGGCTGCCTTGCTTACACTAGACATGCATGTCTTAGTGGCTTCGGGCAGCCTTGGCCGGCTGAGTTGGTGTTTGCTGCTGTTTGCTGCTGTTTGCTGCTGTTTGCTTTGCGGTTCGCCTGGCATTCAGCTTCAGCTTCAGCTCAGAGAATCACGGCAGCGCGGTTCTGGCCCACCGATGACGGCGTCGCCTAGAGAGCAGACAGATCTCTTGGCCGGCCATAATCGGTTTTCAAGCCTCTTTTTTTTTTTGCCCCCCTCGGGTTTGATTTACATCAATCAGCCATGTGCGTGACAAGAGCCAGGGGAACGGAGCCGCGAGGGGCCATGTCCAATCAATCACCACGACGCCCAGCTCCAGTTTGCGTAACAATGGCTGTGAGTGATGGCGCTCACGAGGACGGCTACATGATGCTGTGGCCGTCCCGAGCCACCGAAAACTCCTGAGTTTCTGAGACACTGCCTTCTTCCCCCCACGATTAGCTGGCTGGCCTGTCGATGCTCCACTGTCTCTATATTGAGGCCTGCTGGATCTTGCAGAGAGATAGCTGGGCTCTGGCTGGGCGATCGAGAAGGAGATGGGATGTTCTTTCTCGTCAGTGCTTTCCGCCTCGTTCTCTCCTTCTCTTTCCTTGCACCGCCCGTGAGCTTTTCAGGTATAAATAGCAAACGTCTACTTGCGTCGCTTGTCACTCTTAACTTCAACTTCTACCCATCTCGACTTTGCACTTCTTTTCTCGCCTTGCCAGACACACTGCGCATCACTTTACTGTCTACCTCCTTCACACTGTCAAACAGCTGCTTTTTGGCCCACCCTCTTCTCTTTCTACCCCAGATCTTTGTGTGTGCAAGTCCAATCCAAGGCTTTGTGCGTCACGATAAACGCAGAGTCACTAGCACTAACACGAACACTAACTAACCAGACACTACAAGATATTTTCCTCATAGTAGCGCTGGTAATTGATACACTTGTTGAGGTATGGTATCACATAGGAAGAGGTCAAAGGCCGGTGGCCGCCAGAACCCCAATGCTGCTCGAAAAACTCTGCAAAAGCCCGAGCTGCAGCGGCTGCCCAAGCCTCCCCGTCTCACCTGTGTAAGTTGTCGCAGTATAGGAGCGCGGTGTAATGGCGATAGACCTTGCTCCCACTGTGAGGGATGGCTGAAGTCGGATTGCGTCTATGAAGATCCGATGACTAGTTATCCAACTATTTACAAGTAAGTTTCGATATCTGACCCCATCAATGAGAGCACACAAAGGTGAGACTGAAGGTAAAACAAGAGACGCTGACAAGGTTTGTCATGATTCAGAGTGAAGGGGAAAAACGTACCTCAACAGCCGAATCAACCCAAGGTACATGGCCACAACGACACCGACAAAGCCATCGATCGGGCTTCTACTTTAAAGACACATAATTTTGGAGAGCCTGATGAACAAGGATTCAGAAAACAGCTGGATAAGTTGAACGAAGCACACTTTCTCCGTTCAAAGGCATCATGCCCTGGGGAGTCATGTTCGACTCCTTTGAGCCAGAATGCTCCACCACCGACAGGCGTGGACGCTTGGGCGCCGACAAACACTGCGTGTACCCTTCAGCCAGCTAGGACGGGTGTCTTGGAATCAATGGATCCTCTTCCGATGACAACCGATTCTTCGGAGCCGACAGTTACTTCGGCCATGATGCCACAACCGCCATCTGCTTTTCTCACGAGTAATGATGATCCTTCTACTGTGGACGTTGATTCTCCTCCTGCGTCTTTACCTCTTGCTTCTCTCCCTCCTCCTCTCCCCCCCCCTCCTCCTCTTATAAACAATGCTTCCCAGCTTGGAAAAGTAAAGCAAACATATTCTCGACCGTCGTCTGTCGAAAGAGGGGAGGAGGAGATTCCTAATGTACCAAATTATGCGTGTCATTTGATTGACAAGAACACTGGATCCCTCAAACAAGATCAAAAGGTTGCAGTTGTCGACATGTTGAGACAACTTCGCTCGGCACTCAGTGATACCAAGGCAGCAGACAGAGAACCGCACAAGCCCATCATGCCCCCTTACGAGCTGAGTCTCTACCTTCTACGAGTCTACCACAGAGAAATCTGCTACTTGTTTCCGTTTATCTGCTTCTCAACCTTTATGCGTGCTTATCGCAGCCTGAATAGTGATGATGGCGCCGCCATTGGGCATTTCACGTCTGCTTTGTTTGGCCTCGGAGGCTCAGGGGAGGAGTTGAGTACTCACCCACTCATGTTTCGCTGCGCCCTCTTTACGATGCTGTCCCACGCAGCCAGGTTCTCCCAGATGAAGGAAAAGGATAGAATGTTCCTTTCGCGCGCGTTTTGGGAATGCGCCTGTGCACATCTCACCCCGGCTCTTGTCAAGGAAAACAGCCTGGCTGCCGTGCAGACTTTTCTCATTGTCGCCGTGTCCTTTAACAGCACTCGTTTCACAGGGGATGAACGCAGGATTCCCATTGAAATTGCATATCGCCTTGCACAACATATGAGGCTTGATGATGTCAACGATGGGGTTCTGAGGTCTCCTGAGGAAAAGGAGGCACGCATGAAGGCATGGTACGGATGTGTTATGATGACTTCGTAAGACAAGCCTTTCTCCTGCTTCCTCCTGCTTCTTTAACTAACAAGCGAATAATTCTAGGTTCGTCAAAACTGCCGTCAACTTTCGTTTACCGCTGTCTTGTAGGGTTGGTGCCAAGGCTCTTGAATCTGCAAATCAAACACCCCCTGATAGCATCCCCTTTAGCTTCTTTACCGGCTGCGTTGCTCGCTGTGAGGAGCTGGAGAAGATCCTCAAGAATATGCCCAAGGCCAGCAGCCACACCTTGCCCAAAAAGTCCAGCAGCCACTATTCCCATGCTCTTGCTGAGTTGCTCGAGATGTTCGCCAAGTTCTTGTCTGTGCTGCCAGTGGCACTCGATTGGACTACCATGGGCATACCCTCGTTAGAGGTTGACACCATTGGGTCTGTCGACACACAAAAGACAAACTTGGACGCGGCAGAATTACAAATACCAGGTTTGGAAATCTTAGACTCTAACACTGAAGACTCTCAAACTACAGACTCACAGGCAGAAAACTCACAGGCCGCGGCTTGTAATACTAGGTCAGATCACCCCTATAGAACAAAGTATACTCCTCTCTTTTCCCCTCTTCTTCTTCTCCTTCTTCTTCTCCTTCCGTAAAATGAACAATGGCACAAAAGCAGTAATAACTAATCTTTGTGTGGTTAAAATAGCTTCATGTTCATTCGTTCCATGCTCTTTGGCCCAATCTTCATGGAGGCTGGCATACAAGAATGTCTTGCATCCGGTGAAGATATCTCTACGCTGAACACTGTAGCGGAGCAAAAGGCTAGATTCTGTGCTCTACACTGCCTTAAACATGCGATTTATTTACTCAATTACATGCACAAAAGAAGTATGCCCAGGGCACGGAGTCTGGAGCCGTGGTGGTGGGACCCATACCGTGAGTTATTACTAGTCCTTGCCCACTCTTCTTCTATCCTCTCCTGTTCCTCTTTTTCCAATAATCCTTTTTGCATTTGACATGTTAGCTAACAACGAATACATCTGATAGACGTGGGCACCGTGGGCCTCATCATCATCATGGCCCAAACGTCCGAATCACTGTGGACTTCCTTTGACGTGAATCTTCTCAAGCAGGCTTGGAAGTACTGCCAAGAGCTGCTAATTTTTGACAGGACCAACAGCAGCTTCAAGCGAGATGTTGTTGAGTTCTTGTGGAAGGTCAATGGCGGCATTACCAAGGGCCGCGTCTTAGCCAACGAGTACTTTATGATCCCAGAGCCTCCATCCGCGACAGAGAGAGGAGGCAAGGGTGGTTTCAGGACCTGGACTTTTGACGTGGATCCTTCGCGCCTGGAAGCCGATGGCATCATCAGAGTTCCGTATTCCGTGGCCCAGAACACCCACACTCTGCCGGATGAGGATTACATGGACATAGAGATCAGTCCACGCACGAGGATCGAAGATGTGCTCGTCATGCCCCAAGCATCGGCGGATTGGAGCAATCAGGCTGGTGCGGCCCCTCGTGCGGAGACGGCGGCGATGAGCGTCTCCAATGCTTTCAATGGCCGACCGTCTTTGACTCCCAGCGTGGATACGGACTTTTCGTTTACTCCGGGCGCGGATTTGGACTTTACCTTCCCTCCAGGCATGGTGGACATGGATTTCGCCTTGGATCCAAACGCGGATGGCAGCTTTGCTCAGCCGAATTCGTCTTCCAGTACGCCCTTTAGCCCATCAAGATGGGATACAGGTAGGGCCTGCCATAGAACAGCGTCGGCATCAACCTCTAGCTCCTTCATGCCCTTTTCCCAGGCCCAGTGGACTGCAGACATGGCTTGCTATGATCCGACGACGGCACCAGCCTCAAGCATGCTGTTCAGCCGGCCGTCATGGACTGCTGGCATGGCATATAGACAACCAGGGCAGGCTCCTGACATGCCCTCTGATGCTCCTCCTTTGAAAGTTATGCATTTCAACCCGGCCATGTCTTCCGATCAAGGACAGTCAACGTTTAGTAGGGACACTCCCAACCAACCACCTGTGGGCTATACCTCCTCTGCCAGTGCTGCTTTTCATGGCGGAAACATATTCCTGAACGGACTCAGGAGATAAGGATAGATGGAGCCTGAGGGTGAGGATGTTGGTGTTGGTGTGGACATGTTTGGTAGGACTTGACATGGAATGATGTCACGTACATGTGTGTATATATGAACATGAGTTTGGATATGTGAATAAGGTAGGTATGGCGACAAAAAGTTGAGTATCAGAATTATTGTTGTTTTTGTCGGATTTGTTTTCATATATATATATATGCATATATTTAGAAGTTTATAAGTCTATATTGCCTTTGTTGTTTGTTATTGTACATTTTCCGTCTTTAACATGATGCAGCCATTGCATCTTCTTGTCGTCCCGCATAGTTGTATGCTCATATCGTGCCTTGCCCTGTCCTGTCGTGTCATACCGTTGCCGTATGTCTATTTACTTCTCCTCTTTATGTGCTATTCTCTTTTCCATTCCCTTCTTATTTAGTAACGCTGCTTGCCCGTGCCCGATACGAGGAGCACCACGCTGCCCAGCTGCCGAATCACGTCCTCCTGGTTCACATCGTGCGTGTCTTCCACCTCTCCCCACTGCTCGGCCTGCCAGGCCACTTCCAGGCCCGTAGCCTCGGAGGCATCCTCGGCACCAAATTGTCCTGCTTGCACAACGCGGCCGGTGCCAACGGGACCCTCACTCCACTCGGCGACGACTCTGGCGGCGGCAACGAAGCTCTTGCCAGCAAGCACAGCCCTCTCCAGCCCGGCAATCTCCCAGGCATCGAGGCCCATGACCCATCCCTGCACCACCTCGCGGACGCCCTCGGCCTGCTGCTTGGGCATGATGGAGTGGCCGTCCAGCACGGGCTCAATGGTGATGCCCGGCCACACGTGCGTCGTCAGGAAGCCGACCGTCTCCTGGGCGGCCTTCTTCTGCACGTCTCGGAGGTCCTCGCCGGCATCGTTTCTCCTATCGTGGGGGCCGGCGGGAGGAGCCCAGCACAGCAGCGAGTCGGTGTCGAGGTAGCGCAGGACGGTCTGCGTGATGCTGGAGCGGATCTTGGCGGCTTCGGGAACGCTCGGTGCGGCGTCGTCGTCGAGGATATCGAGCGCGCGGCAGATGAGGCTGGTGAGGGGGATGAGGTGCTGCTTGGTGGCCTGCTGGGCAGACGTCAGGATGTCCCATTCGAGGGCCAGGGCAGAGGCGAGATTCGGCTTGGAAAGCGGCACGCGGATGATGGCCTTTGTGTGAGGGTGTCGCAGGGGGCGGGCGTCGAGATGGACTTGCAGAGCGCCTGTTTGAGGGAGGGAAATAGGAGTTAGCGGCCAAAGATCAAACCGGTCATGAGAAGATGTATGTGATCTGGGAGAAAAAAGAGAAGAAAAGAAGAAAAAAAAAAAGAAAGAAAGAAAGAAAGATGTGCTACTCACCGTCGACTTCTCGCACGCTGACCTCCTTCCAGAACCTCCTGGCAGCCCCAGGATTCGCCTTGCCTTCCTGCGCGGTTCGGATCTCCTTTGCCGTCTTCAGCAGCTCGGCGTGCTTCCGGCGCCGCTCCAGGCGCTCGCTGGCATTTCGCGCAGCCGGCGTCGGCGGCTCTGGAGGAGGTCCCGTGCCGACGATGGGAGCGACGTTGGCGGTCCTGGCGATGCTCTGGTGAAGGGGTCGGATGTGCTGCGGCTGCGGACGAGGAAGCGCCCGCGGCACCGCGAGCGATATTCGGGAGGGAACTTTCATAGCTGTGGGTTTTGACGTCGAGTTTGGTCGGATTGAGCAGGATGCAGAGGAAAAGGACAAAGGACAAAGGGGTGGAATTAGACGGAAGTTTTGAAAAGTTGTTGATCTATTCCGTTCTACGGTGCAAAGGAGAGACGAAAAAACGGTAGTGCAAGTCAGTCATTGCATCATACGGTACGCATCGGCACAAGTTCGGATCGTCCTTTTTCTCCGTTTCTGCTCGCACGGAGAGGCGCCTTGCAATTGGCAACGCTCTGTCGCCTTGCTCATGCTAAAATTTATTCAAAAAATACGCATGAGGACAAGATGCTGTAAAAGCTTCGAATCTCAAGCCTCTATTTTGAATCCCTCCGTGAAAGCTCGCCCAAATAACCTTGATAAGTGGGCGGCGGCTTGTACTGCAAGGACAAAGAAGATTTCTTAGCGGCTACCAACTTAAGGTACTCGGTGACGTAGAGACGTTCAATGGCGCTAATGTAGTGTAGCAAGTAATGGCTGCTTTCTCTAATTGAGTGCGTCGATCCATTAATAATGAATGTACACGTATCAGGCAATGCTGCTAATGTTCTTTGGGCGGTCAAGGTGCATTCAATGGCATGTATTGACGGCTCAATGGCACTAAACAGGGCTCCTCTAGGCATCTGGTAGGGAGAGGCACCTGCCAAGCGAGGACGAATAGAAGGCCGATAGAGAAGAAGCAGCTGATCGTATTATTTTCCATCCTCCATACTGCAGCACTGAATACAAACATCCGTCTCCATCACAATGTCTACAATTCTTGCTCTTGCACCTAAGCCTTATTCTTAACTGACTTTTCTCTTGATCATTTCCGCGACAGAGAATCACTCGCTGCTTCTAGTCTCTACGCCGCCGCCACTCCTGAAAACTGCTCTCTTAAGCTTGTCACGCAATATAATCTGGTGGACCAAATCATTCTACAGAAGGTTAACTTGCTGCGTAGATACATCTGAGCATCACATTCAACCCCGAAAAAGAAAAAAAAAAAAAGAATCCACGTAGCCAGGAGCAGTTGGACGAAATCATCGACGTCAATCCCGCTCTCAAAAGCAACATTCCATATCGAAGCATCGACGGGCATAGGGTGCAACAGATATCGCTCGCCCAAGATGAGGGAGGCTATCGTTAAAGGATGGAAGAATACTGAAAGGTGCCAGCAGAAAAGAGACAGAAAAGACAGCATCCGTTGGACTCTTCGGAAACGACTCCCGCCGCCTACAACACAGTCTTGAACCACTGCTTCATCCGGATGGTCTCCTCACCAATATGTTTAAAGAATCCCTCCACCACCAGAAAATCATGGGCTGCCTTGGGATTGCTCTCGAGAGTCACTTCCACGCCAACATTCGAGGCAATCACCGTCTTTGCCATCAGCTTACCCTGATCAGCCAGAATCTCCCGATCACCTACCGTGATGTGAATCTTCCTGACAACGCTGCCGAGCTCGTTTAGCCACGGTCCTTTGTATTCAAATGGCTCCGCCCAACTGTCTTGGCCACCTGTATTTGTGTCTGTCTCCTCTCCACGGGTGCGAATATCGGCATCAAGAGCGCGCAAAACGGCGACTGAAACCATATCATATCGATCATTTTCCTGAAAAGAGGCGGCAGACGTGTCCTTACCAAGCCACGGCGATATGAGAAAAGCGGCTGACAGAGGCTCTTGCAATGCGATGCTGGGGACCTCAGCATGGGGTTCGACAAGGTGATGGAGAAGCTGCACCGTCAAATTCCCACCAGCAGAGTCGCCCCCTACGACAATATCCTTGGCACTGAAGCCTGCATTGATGAGTTCGGAGAGAGCGGCGGCGGCCTGACGGAGCTGCACGGGAGCTCTCCAAGTGGGAGCGAGCGAATATTGCAAAAACGCCACGGCCACTTCAGTCTCTAATTCTACCCCCGAGAGCACGTATGAGTTCCAGACACATTCGAAATGGCCGGCTACGCTCGGCAACCTGAAACCTCCGCCGTGGAGGTACAGCACTATCTTGCGGGCCTTCTGGCGGTTTCCAACCCACAGGATGCTCGAATGGCCATCGTCAAGAGGCTGTATATCGCACCGGAGCCGCTCTTTAAGCACTGGGTCCTTGGTAAGCCCCTCTTTTTGCCGGATCCATGCCCTATATGCCTCTTCCGTAGACGGAAGTATTGTTTGAGCAAAACGGCCTTCAAGCGTGCTAAACAAGGTCCTGAACAAGGCGCAACCTGCATAGTATCGAAGGCTCAGCCCATTCTGGAAGGCGTAGAATAGCAAGCGGGTGAGATCGAGCATGAGCGAATAGGGGCCTGTCAGTGGGGATAGTATTTTCCCGTTAGCACTAGTGTTCGTCGGCAGTTCTGCATAGTCGTGATACTGGTCGCGGTTCTAGTATGCACTATCTATCCACCAGCATTTGCAGCCCCCTCTCCCCCTATTTGAAAGATCGACTCACTGACAAATAGCAAAATCCCCATCAACTGTATCTTTTCGCCAATGGAGAGGCGAGGTTTCACGGAGGCAGCCTTGCATCCGGTTAGTTTGCAACCATTATCAACCAACAAATATTACATCTTTTCGATTCCTCTTACCATCTAACGCGGGTGCGTGCGGGCGAATTGACGGATCCTCCAAGGCTTTCAAGTCCAACACCAGCCGTATGGATGGTGATATTAATTTTGAGGAGGGAAGGATTCCATACTGGTCGGACAGTGAGCCGTAAGTTGGCCATCTTATATTCTTCATGTGTCTTGCTTTTGTTCCAGCCGCTGCTACAACTATTGGCCCTAGAAACGCCCTGTCTCACTGGACTCATAACCATTTGCGAGCAAACACCCTGCTGGCCAATGTCTTACCAAGATGTCAAGTTTTCATCTCCACTTCTCCCGTCTAGGTTGCTTTGCATGTACAAACTAGTCTTTCATCTCGAAAGATAATTCCGCACGTTCCAGTCAGAAACCACACGCCTACCTACTAGGTATTCTCTGCTTTTCAGCTCTCGTAGAGATAGATGGGTGGAACACAGGTCTGATAGAGGCAACACAAGTTGCAACAACCCTGTCATATTGAGGATTTAACGTTGCCAGCGGAGCGGCCTCGGCCCTTTCTGGCGGCCGGCATGGGGTCGGTCGCTACCTCATAATGCACAAGTCCCCTAGCGTACTCCATACTATGGATCGCATCTCGGGCAAGGGTATATTTCCGACATGTCGCAGATCCGGAGACCATGTAAAGAGCGTTTACGGGATGCTCAATGAACTACAGTATGCAGGTATATGCACCACTATCCTCGCTGACTTGTCATATGCGACGGAACCAATCCCCCTTCATCCTGGCATAACATGGTCCGTGTCAGATTCCCTGCTTGATCATATCGTACGATAAACAGAAGACTACGAGCCGTAAATGCATAAATACTGCAGCTTTGGCGTGCTTTCAATGTGAAGAGAGAAGATGCAGTGTTGCGCCGAGACAGTCATATCCCCCCTCACATAACAAGCCCCTACTACCACGAATATCCATACAAAAAATCATGTTTTCGTCAAGGGAGGGAGTGACTATCGACTCCATAGCCGCTCCTCTGAGCCGCTTGCTACTCAACCCTATCCTCACAGTGCCCACAGCCCTGGCCCTGTCCTTGTCGAACTCGAGCATCCACTCTTGGGTGTCGTCCAACGCCAGCGGGACTCGAATTCAGACACTGACCTCTCTCTTGGCAGTAGCAAGCGTAGCGCTGTCCCTCAACTCATATCTGGACAGGCAGTTTGCCAACAACTGGGTATCAGACAAGTCATGGAACTGGGACGATGAGATTGTTGTTGTCACGGGAGGCAGCGGCGGCATCGGCGCCAGCATATGCAAGAGCCTTCTCGCTCGAAATTCTCGCACCCGAATTGTGGTCGTCGACTTCGCTCCCCTCGGCTGGAAGCCTGAGCAGGAGGGCGTCCGACTGTCGTACTACCAGTGCGACTTGAGTGACGCAAGTGCCTTGAGAGCCACATGTGAGCGCATCCGAAACGAGGTCGGCCATCCGACGGTGCTATTCAACAACGCCGGCCTGGTCCGCGGGGCAAGCGTCATGGAAGGGTCGTACGGTGATGTCGAGGCAACAGTGAGGACGAATCTAATCGCGCCGATGCTGCTCGTCAAGGAGTTTATCCCAGAGATGGTTAAGCGTGACCATGGCCATATTCTGCACACGGGAAGTCTGAGCTGCATAACACCGCCTGCCCTAGTTGCAGACTATTCAGCTACAAAGGCCGGATTGGTGGCCATGCATGAGGTGAGCGGGCTTGGCTACAATACCAATCCCAAAAGAAACAGCACATGTGAGCTAACGTTCAGCTCATCACTCTTCCTTGTGAGCGCATTAGTCTCTGCAGTTGGAACTCAAAACGGTTTACAAGGCTCCACGTGTGCGCCTTACAATGGGAATCTTTTGCTTTATCCGCACGCCCCTCATCGCCGGAGACATGAACGTTCCAAACTTCCTGTTGCCATTGCTCCATGTTGACAGCGTCGGCGAGTCCTTGGTAAATGCCGCGTACAGCGGCTACGGATCCACCATCTACATGCCCAGCATTGTCAACAGACTTGCAGTAACATTGGTGAGTAGTTTTGGGCAAAGCTTGCACCTTTTCTACTATTCCGCTACCCAGCCTGGACAGGGCTTGATTACGACGATAAAGAGGCTAACCATTCTCTTTCTTCCACCTTTAGAGAGCTGGTCCCGAATGGATCTTTAGGCTTGTACGAGAAGGCACGGCCGCGTTCCGAATCGATTTTCGGGGCCGGCACCAACTCGATGCAATGACTGGCAAGCTCCTAAAGGCGTAAAGTAGCACGGGTACTTTTGTCCTTCGAAATCGAGAAGACGATCATTTTTCTGCCCGACGACCCATTGTAAAAGCCGTCGAGAATTTCGTAGTTGGCATGAGCAAAACAAAGGGGCTCTTCATGTAGCGTGATATACAATCAAATGCCATTTGGTGGAATTGCAAGCATCCTATTTCCATCGAGATTCCACTCAGATCCAATCGAGATCCCGTCTAGTCCCGCAGTATTCCACTACTAGGTACTTGTTGAGTAACAAATAGGCCTAGTAGTTGAAAAAGACAGAGCCTGGGGCCGCGTTACCCGTTCAGTCGCCGCGCCGCGGTAGATGCCGGTCTTCCGAGTCTGGCGTTTCGGCTGGCTCCCCAGCAAATCTATTGTTGCCATGCGGCCTGTCCCGGGTGGCTTCTGTGGAGTGCAGATGTTGGAGAAAACGTGGTTCGCCAGCGTGGTGTGAGAATGGAAACTTGCTCGACATTCACGTCAGATGGGTATTTTCTATGTTTTCTTGTCAACCCACCGTCTCTTGTTGAAAGTTGAAAAAACAGCACTAGTCCAGTTGTTCATCAGAGGATCTGCAAATCGTCGATGGGGAGTGAATGCAAGTTAGAGCATTCTCATTCTGGGCCATGCACCATTTCCATCTGACGGACTTGTGGCTTGAGTTTGAAGAACAAGCAGTTGAATTCGAATGAGCACGCCGACTTCACGCACATTTTGGCGTATATATATATATATAGCCGAAGGTCATCAAAGGTATGTTAATAGAACCGCTCCTGAGAGTCCAAAACACGTATACTATTTGGCATTTTAGCTGTTGAAAGGCTTCGAAAGATTTTCCGGGAAATTTTCATCCATCGAGAACGAAAGTTGTGAGACTGAAGATGATAGCTCGTCAACAGAGCACCCGACAAAGTTTGGCTTAAGGTCGTCAGGTCTCAATGGCGTCGCCTTCTCTATCCAATCACGCATTTCCAGTCACTACCCCGTGTGCAAGTCATCAAGTAGCAAATTCGTTTTGCGTCTTGCTCAGTAGCTTTGCTCGTATAAGCTGTATTACTTCGTAGACAGTAGTACATGCCGAGGGGGGACCTAAGGGATCCACTATGCACAGTTGCGGAAGAATGGAATGTCAGAAATAAAATAAAATAAAAAGTCAACTCAAAGTAAGAAGCGAGGCCACTCTGTAGTTGCGCCATGTGCGTCACCATGATTATTCATCAATTGTCGATTCGGCTTGCGCGTCGCGCGCGCTCCTTGGCTCATACGAATTGAATTATTTTGTTGTGTTGTTGCAAAAAGGAGCAATCTGGCTGGAAGAAGTAATCCCGCATCTTTGCAAACAAATACCTAATCCACCGCTTGAGCATTTCCTAGATCCGTGCGGTGCAAGTGCAAAGCGGCCAGGCCGTTGCCACCGGGTTGCGATTCATTGAAATGTGACGAATGAAGAGCAACTTATTCTGATTCGTGAGCGCTCATATATTAATTTGATGGTGAGTAAATCTTGGCAATAGCAACAGCGGTGTGGTTATTATAAGATGGAAAAATAGCCAGCTAAAACGGCGCGGCCGAATGGTCTCAGATTGACAATTGGCGTCCATCTTTGGGCATCAGTTGATTCTCAACCGGACAGCGGCCAAGTGGAACACCTGTGGAGCTCATATTGCGGGCAACCTTGCAGATCGGCTACAGCTTTGATAGCTCTTTCTGGCAGCAGCTGTCAAAGGTTGCCATAGTCCGCGCCAGCTCCGTGCATAAAGAAAATTGCCGTCTTAGTATGGCTGCTCTTAGCTCGCGCCAATCATCTGCAAACTTCAGGGGAAAGGCTAAGGACTAATCACCGCCGCCTGCCACTCTGTGTGCGAAGAGGGCGTTGGCAGCATGTCAAGATGACGCGAGAGGCTCCCCAGAAGCAAGCAGAGTGGACAGCGCCGCCCCATCCCAAAGATCCGAAAACCCCGCCAAACCAGGCATCAGATGCTAAGTTTGGAGGCCCCATAATAGTATTACCAGCTCCAGCTCTGTTTCTCTGCTCCGTTCATAAGCGTAAAGAGCCTTCGGTGCTTGCAAGCGTTGCTAGAGAACCCAAGAATAAGGTGGGATCCCTCCCTTGGGCATGTGCTTGTGCCGAAAGAATAGGAGAGTGGCCACAGCCGCTTGATCTGCCTGGCACGGGCAATTGGCTGATCCATGAGGCGGCCAAGCGCACCGGAGCAATAATGAGCAGAACTAGTGGCCATCCGAGTCTAGCGCTGAAGCCGCAAGCTGCGCCGCGTGGCTCCATCTCAGCTTGGCCATCAGCTCCTCCAGGAGGCTGCCAGGGCTTTTTCTGTATTTTTCCCTTGGTATGGAGCAAACCATGACAAGATGGCTTTCGCCGATAATGGCTAGGAGAAGGCAAACGAGGATGAGGCGGAAACTTATAGTACAAAGAAGTAGTCCGAGCCTCTCTTGTCCTTGTCGTCCACCCTGGTCACCTCTCCCCCACTAGCAGTGAGATCGCGCCAAGATCTTTGTCAATCACTGTTGATTGATCGGCTTGCCTTCTTTGCCGGGACTTCAGCCTCAGCTTTTCCTCTTCTTTCCGTCTCTCTCCTTTACCCCCTCCTTTTCCTGCTGTCCATCGAAGCCAATCTATTCCAGAAGACAGCCAGAGAGAGGGCGGGAGACGACAGCAAAGCTCGCGTTGCATCATGAGGCCGACGACGACGCGCTCAGCTCTTGCGCTGCTGGTCGCAGCCCAGTATGCCGAAGCTGCCGATGCAATGTTCCCACGGGCAGAATCTGGAGATGGCTATTTGTCGATTCCCGTGGGAACCATCCAGAGGCCACACAAGGTTGGCAAGAGAAGCGCTATTGATGCGGTGCTGGAGAATATGGATTTCTTTTATGCCATTGAAAGTGAGTTCTATTACGAAAAAGAAAGAGGAAAATAGAATATGTAATTTTGGGCATTAGCTGGGAAGTTGTTGTCGCTGCGGCTCTAGGGGGCAGTTTCTGCTTGCTTGATTATCATCAACCCTGTCTTAGATCTGCCTTTCTACTCACTTCTGCTTGCTGTCCTCCCTCCGTCTCTCTAAACGGTCCAGAATACTGACGTGAATTTCTAAACATCAGTTGGCCTGGGAACTCCTCCTCAGAACGTAACCGTTCTCGTCGATACTGGATCCAGCGAGCTCTGGGTCAACCCAGACTGTTCAAACGCACCGTCCCTGCAGCAAGAGCAACAGTGTCGGACTCTGGGCCAATACAACCCCAGGAAATCGAAAACGCCGCCTGTTGGCCCGTTTGGGAGCGAGGAAATCAACTACGGCGATCCATCAGACTCTTCCACCCAGACCTCCGTCGACATCACCTATTACGCCGATGTCATAAGCTTTGGCAAAAGCCAGGTCAAGAATCAAACCTTTGGCGTTGTCACATCCAGTCAGGGCCAGGCGCAGGGCATCATGGGCCTGGCCCCAGATGTTCAAGGAGGATTTCCTGGCGACGAGCCGTATAGCCTGTTGCTCAACACGATGGCCGACCAGGGAGTTATTGCAAGCCGTGTCTTTTCCCTCGATCTGCGACACGCGAGCTCTCAGACGGGGGCCATCATCTACGGCGGCCTGGATCGCAGCAAGTTCATTGGATCTTTAGAGGCACGACCCATTGTGCCTGGTATTCAGGGAGAGACCCGCCTAGCCGTCAATCTCACTACACTGGGCGTTACCATTGATCAGTCGCAGAGCTTCAAGCTCGGGCCATCCGACACAAATGTGATGCTAGACTCCGGAACGTCGCTCACCCGTATGCACTCGGCTGTTGCTTTACCCATACTTGACGCATTGGGTGCTCAAGACGATGGCGAGGGTTATTTCTATGTGCCGTGCTCGACTCGCAATGCCGGTGGCAGCGTTGATTTCGGGTTTGGTAACAAGACGGTCCGCGTCGACTTCAGCGACTTTATCCTTTCCTCGGGTGAAAGCTCAAGCGATGACTCAAGTGACGATGACAACTCGCTGTGCTATGTCGGCCTTGTCCTTACTACTGACCAGCAGATTTTGGGAGACACCGTGCTGAGGGCCGGATACTTTGTTTTTGACTGGGACAATAAACAAGTCCACATTGCCCAGGCCGCCGACTGTGGAAGCAGTGATATTGTTGTAGTCGGCAAAGGAACCAACGCTGTGCCCAACGTTGAAGGCAGCTGTAACGCCAGCGCCGCCACTTTTACAGGCACAGGCGGTCCTACGGTGAGTAGCAGTAGAGACCGGTCGCAAAAAGCCATTCCCCCCCCTCTCTCCTGCTTTTCAGCCAGATAACAAATAACTAATCACATCTTTTTCTTGTTCCAGGCCACAATAGCGACCACGCACAGTAGTCCAACCGGAACGATCACGACTGTATTTACCGTGACCTCGTGTCCAGTATTCGACATTGGATGCAAAACCGGAGTCATCACGACCCAAACCATTGGGCAGGCCGAGGCCACGGCCGAACCGAGCGCCACCAGCACCGGGGGTGGCTCCAGCAGTGGTGGAGGCGATGAAGATGGTAGTGTGCGGCCGCAGGCTTTGACATGGGTATTTGTTGTGCTGGGAACTTTGGCTTTGGTTGTCAATATTGCATAGAGAGCCGTTCGCCGAGTCTTTTGTTTTGCCCCCCACACCCTCCCCTTGTTGCTGTTTATTTATATCCCATCTGCTTTGCATATAGTTGTATATACGGACGGGCTGTGCGGCCGTTAATTCTTGGTTAGTGTCTGTATAGATGACTTGCATACCTACATACTGTATGCCTCTGCTCCATATGCCAACGAAAAAAAGGAACTTATCTGGGCTTACCTGGAAGTGGTAAGTGTTGGTAGCAGCAGCAACACTACCACTTTCGCCTGCTACCAGCTGCTTAGCCATATGAATTGCCTCAAGCAGACAATGCGAGCCCAACCACCAGCATCCTCCTCATTGCTACCGCGTTTTAGAGACATGATGCGTCACCGTCATTTTGGAAACCGTCGAATGAAGAATGAAGCGGGGCCATGAAGATAAAAGTCCAGACTCGGGGGGGACAGTCCCACAGAAAAGCTGTCAGAGAGGCCGAAAAAGACTTTTGTGTTTTCGGAACGGCTCCGTGTCAGCGGAGACCTATTTCGTCGGAACGAAGCGCACCTGTAGGAAAGATTGCGGAACATTCACCATCCATCCCGTTTACATTTCCTTCTACCCTCGGTTAAATCGCCCAGTTGCGAGGCCGTCAGTGATTGTCGTCGAGAATCCGAGCGTCCGAGTGATGCAATTCGTCTCGGAGGCTCGGACTGGAGAAGCGCCTGCGACGGCTTGCCAGGTCGGCAACGCAATAGTGGACAGGCCAAGCCTGCACTGGGCGGAGTAATCTGGGGTAGCCTGGAGAGCACGTAGTCGAGAGTCCAGTTGCTGAACACTAGTCCGTCACTGGCATTGATTCTCCGCACCGTAGGGCCTGAACTGTTGGGGTAGCGTGGCTCTGCCGTTGCGGAGAAGCACCGAAAACTGAATCGCGCCGGCCGCCTGGAAGAGACGCTCGAGGTTTTCTTATTGGTTGCTGATCAAAACTGGCGGAGAGGTGGTTTTTTGACAAGAAGAAAGATAAGAAGAAGAAGAGGAGGAGGAGGAGGAAGCACAAGAAAACGGCAAAACAGAATATGCACTTATGTATGAAAGACATATTCTAGATTGAGGTGCTTGTAGGAGTAGGTAGTACGTAGTAATGTGCAGTTCTCTATACCGCCACAGCGGTCGAGGAGAAAAGAAAAATCCGGGCGCTAATTAATTCCTGCCCAGAAGCTTCAGTTGGGGCGAGCGCTGCAGTTACAGCACGTTGTGGCTGCGTTAGGTGAGTACCCGCAATAGCCGATGTCGACTCCCGAGTGGAGATGCCGTCGATATAATTGACCTCGGATCAACGAATTTAAAGCAAAGCTGACGGCTGTGCCCCAGCCCGTCAGCGATGTCTCTTTTTTAATCTCCATTTGTGCAAGGAGTGAGCCATTCTCAGTTCTCAGTTCTCATATATTCTCGCCTTTTTCTGTCTTCGTTTTTTCCTTCTTGTTTCCCCTCCAGTCTCCCTCCCCGGCTAATTTCTGTTTATGCCCCTCTTCTGTTTTCCCTTCCACGATTCTGCATAAACAGCTCCAGATAGAAGAAAAAGGACACATTGATCGCCATGGTCTTCACACCGCCATCATATGTCCCCCAATTGCCAGGTTTGTCTCTTGTTTTCACACGCGCTAGAGTAGAAACTTTGCTCCTTGAACTCAACTTCACCCGGGAAACAAGCTCACTCGTGAGAGGCAGATATTCCGGATTCCATCACCATTGAAGAGTTCCTCCGTGATGAGAAGCACGGCAGGCTCCTCCCGCTGGCCAAGTCCAGAAACCCGTACACATGTGGCCTCACGGGCAGGACCTACACCGCCGTCCAGGTAGCTGAGCGGACAGACCTGCTGGCGCGCGCAATTGGCAAGCGATTGGGCTTCAGCCTTCACGAGGAAACCGAGTGGGAGAGAGTTGTCGCGATATACTCAGTCAACGCGGTACGCTAAAAGCCGAGCCCACATCTCCGAAACCAAGCCAAAGTGTTGGTCTTCAAGCTGCGAGTCTAACGAGACAATTGGTTCTCTTCCTTGTCCAGATCGACTATCTTCCCTTTACCCACGCCATCCACCGCCTGTCCGGCATCGTCACGCCAGCCAGCGCCGCCTACTCTGCGCAAGAGCTCGAGCACCAGCTCCGTACATCGGGAGCCAAGGCCGTATTCACCTGCACTCCCCTGCTTGACAATGCGCTCAAGGCCGCCGACGCCGTTGGAATCCCCCGAGACCGCATCTTCATAGTGCCCGTTTCGGGCTTCGACAATCCCGCGCCATATGTGACTATTGACGATTTGGTTGCCGAAGGCAGCAATCTGCCGCCGCTGAAGCCTCTTCATTGGATCAAGGGGCAGGGCGCAAGACAGACAGCCTATCTGTGCTATTCCAGCGGCACTTCTGGCATGCCGGTAAGTGGGAGTTGTTTTGTTGATCCCGACCCATATAACAGAAAGCTCGCAAGCTCAAGAGTACTTGCTGGTTGTTTGGACGTCGTATTTGAAGCTAACAAAAGGCCGTTGTCAAGAAAGCCGTCATGATTTCCCATGCCAACGTAATTGCCAACGTTCTCCAGGTCTTCCACTTTGAGAGCATCCCCCGCAAACAACTCAGCGTCGAGACGCAGAATTATCTTGGAGTATTGCCCTTTTCACACATATACGCGCTTGTTCTCGTCTGTACCCTCGGCCAGTTCCGCGGCGATCAAGCCATTGTGCTGCCAAAGTACAACTTTGACGATCTACTCGACGCCACCCAGCGCTTCGGCATTGAGCAGCTGTTCGTCGTCCCGCCGATGCTCATCCACGTCATCAGCAACCCTGACAAGATCGCCAAGTACAATCTCAGCAGCGTGCGCTTCGTCTACTGCGGCGCAGCTCCGCTAGGTCCCGAAGTTGTCGACTCGTTGCTCAAGATGTTCCCGAAATGGCGTATTGGCCAAGGTTATGGCATGACGGAATGCTCGCCCACCGTCTGCACGACAAACGAGCTGGACGTGCTTTCAGGTTCATCTGGCTCTCTGCTTCCAGGGAAGCGGGCCAAGCTCATCGATCTCGAGGGCAAAGAGGTTACCACTCACGATACTCCGGGAGAGCTGTTGGTTCAATCTCCGGCCGTCGTCCTAGGATACTTGAACAACGAAAAGGCCAATGCCGAGACATTTCTCCATCACGAAGATGGCCGCTGGCTGCGAACAGGAGACGAAGTCATCATACGAAAGTCGGCACAGGGCCACGAGCACATTATTGTCGTCGATCGTATCAAGGAGCTGATCAAGACCAAGGTGCGTCGAACAAAGCAAATTACCCAAACTCTTCACTACCTAGGCATTTCCTAACATAGTACAGGGCCATCAAGTTGCTCCAGCAGAACTAGAAGCCCACCTCCTCAGCCATCCCTACGTCTCCGACTGCGCCGTCATCCCCGTCCATGACACTTACGCCGGCGAGGTGCCCAAAGCCTACGTCGTCAAATCCGACATCGAATGCAGTGGCAAATCCGACAAGGACATCGAGTCCGCCGTCCAAAAGCACGTCAAGGAGCACAAGGCCAAGCACAAGTGGCTCGCCGGCGGCATCGAGTTCATTGACGCCATTCCCAAGAGCCCCAGCGGCAAGATTCTACGACGCCTGCTGCGAGACAAGGAGAAGAAGGCAAGACAGGCCAATGGGGCGAAACTGTGATTGGAAGAGTTGGCAAAAAAAGATTTTTTGAATGACTTGAGAGCTACAGCTGTCCATTCTATGTTACGTGCTACCTACCTATACTGGTTGGATTAGTGTACTGGTTGATTGAATTAGTTTTGGATATCTGCGCCCTCGGTTCTGGGCAGAACGCAAAGATAGATGGCATGTAACTCGCGATTTACAGATTTTGGATACCCATCAACAAAATACACAAAAAGAAAACATTATAAAGGGGGATACCACCCATGTCCGAACTATACTACTAATTGAAGCACACAATAAGATGTATTTTTTGAACAAACAAATATTCAAGTTCTACTACAAAGACACAGCACAAACAACACATGAAGCAGAGGGGAAAAAGAGACGAGTCAATGTTTCCAAAATGTTCATAGCCTTGGCAACAGCCAAACGGCGAATGAATCTCATATCGATATTAATATTAAGTTGCCACAAACAGCCAGTCCAGCCAGGTGTACCAAATGTTTCTCCATGCATTGCCCTTTTACATTGCGTTGCGCGTGACCAAAGCAACCCCCAGCTGTCCTGCCCGTATTGTGTTCGTAAGGATCGTAAGAATGATACTTGCCCTGCCGTACGAGGGTCTTTTTTTAACCGCTATAATCGAAAAGTCCTGTTCCGTATACACATACATTCCCCCCCATTCTACCACTTCAAGTGAATTAATACATACTGCACGCGCCCTCCCGGAGGCACTGGAAATTGAAAAAGTAACAAAGTCCCAAAAACGATTCCAAAGGAAAGGAAAAAAAAAATGATTTATTTTAAAAATACGGGAGAGCGTCCTCTACCTGTACACTGTTTTACAAAGCAGCAACAGCGGCCATGATGGCGAGGCCCAGGCCCATACCGGCGCCGAGGCGGCCAGCTCCGTTGACAACGGGGATGCCAGTGCTAACGGGAGGGATGGGGATGCCGGTGCCGGTGCCGGTGGCGGCAGGGGGGGCCGCAACAGGAGGAGTAACCAGAGTTGGGGCAGCGCCAGGGGCACTCTCAACGGGGGCAGCAGGGGCACTGGCGGCGGGAGCACTCTCAACAGGAGCAGTAACTGCGGGGGCAGACTGCGCAGGAGGAACATAGCTGGGCTGAGGAGCGGCAGTGATGCTGACCTGGGGGACGGTGATGGCAGTGGAGACGAAGACAGTGGTGCTGCTGCCGGTGATGGTGCTGCCGGCAGAGACACAAGGCTCGGTGACAGTGGTAGCAACGGTAATAGTCGTGTAGTCGGTGGGGACAGCGTAGGGGGTGCCAGTCACGGTGATGATGGAGGTGATGGTCGCAGCGCCGGTAGCAACAGCAGGGTTGGAACCGGCGTAGCCAGCGCAGACACCCTGGAAGAAGACAATGGCGGCAGCGACATCGTCATCGTTCTGGCCGTTGGCGTAGATGCAGTCGAAGACCTTGGTGACGAGGTCCTTGCTGGGGCAGTAGCAAGAAGCATCGGCGTTGTTCTTGCAGTTGGGGACAAGAGGCAGCCAGGTGTTGATGCACTTGGGCAGGACATCGGGGCAAGGAAGGCCAGAGTCGGCAGGGGGAGAGCCAGAGCCAGTGCCAGAGGCAGGCTGAGTAGCGGCGGCGGCCCCGGAGGTCTGCTGAGGAGGAGCGCCACCGGTGATGGTAGCGGTGACGGGGCAGATGGTGGTGCTGACAGCAACAGTCACGGTGGTGACGACGGGCTTGTCGGATCTGGCCGGGCAGTTGGTAATCTCGGGAGCACAGCTGGTGATGGTGTGGACGCTGGTGGTGAAGACGGTAGAGGTGCTCTGGAAGACGGTGGTGTAGACAGACTGGGTGGCGGGGGGAGCAGTGGTTCCAGCAGGAGTAGTCTCGACAGCAGCAGTGGTGGTTCCGGCGGGAGTAGTCTCGACAGCAGCAGTGGTGGTACCGGCGGGAGTAGTCTCGACAGCAGCAGTGGTGGTACCGGCGGGAGTAGTCTCGACAGCAGCAGTGGTGGTTCCGGCGGGAGCAGTCTCGGTCTCGGTCTCAGTGTCGCAATCAGTGGTGGTCTCGGCGCCAGCGGGAGCAGTAGTAGTTCCGCCGGGGATGATGGAGGTGCTCACAACAACGTCGGTGGTTCCAGTGGGAGGAGTGTTGCCATAGGGAGTGGTTGTGGCGGGAGCAGTCTCAGCAGGAGCAGTGGTAGTCTCAGCGCCAGCAGGGGCAGTGGTGGTTCCAGCGGGAGCAGTCTCAGTCTCAGTGTCGCAATCAGTGGTGGTCTCGGCACCGGCGGGAACAGTAGTTGTCTGGCCATAGGGAGGCAGAGTGTAGCCGGGCTTGGAGTGCGAGTGGTGGTGAGATCCTCCAGAGGGGGGAGTGTAGGCGGGCTGCGTGTAGGCAGGCTGTGAGTGGGATGGCGGAGGAGCATTGTTGCCGCAGTCCCAGCCGATGTGGTGGACCTTGGTCTTGCAAGACGACTTGCCGCTGTTGGGGTAGACAATGGTCACGGACTTGGCACCGCCGCACTGGGTGTTCTTGACCGTGGTTCCCTGGGACGAACACTGAGCAGAGTGCTTGCAGGTAGAGCCATCGGGCATGCCGTAGTGGAACTCGAGACGACAGTCAAACTCGGGGGAGATGGAGAAGGTGTCGACAGAGAAGTGTCCAGTGCCCTCGCCAGCGGTGATGCAAGGAGATGTCTCCTTCTCGGCAGTGCAGGAGCCGACGATAGAGCGGCCAGTAGAGCCAAAGGAGCGAGCACTCAGGAGGTTGTCACGCTTGCTGAAGTCGTTCTCGCAGGACCAGCCGCTGAAGTCGAATCCACCAAACTGTCCGAGCTGGCCGATGGGGAAGTTGCCAAAGTTCCAGCCACCCTGCATGTCGGGGTTGCAATGGTTGTTGGTGTTTCCGGGGCAGCTATAGGCCGCGGCCTGAGTCCAAGAGCTTCCGAGGTGGAACTAGATGATGAGATATAACAGTCAGCCATCTGCATAGGTATACGTAGGTGTAGGTATACATGAGACAGAAGAAGAAAGACGTCGAGTATCTTACAGTGGCAGCAACTTGCTCCACGCCGGCCGCAGCCAGGAGAGCATAGGTAGCAGTCTTCATGGTGAAGTAGTAAACGACAGGAGATCGCGATCAAGCGTCTAGAAACCGAAAAACAATGGATGAAGAATATGAATATCGATATGAAATGCTCTTGTTGAGTAGTTGTAGTTGCGTGTAGCAGTGGTCTGAGGGATGCAAAGATAACGAATGACTTTGACCCAAAATGAGAGACTGGTGAGATTAGGAAAAAGGGACGAAGAAAAGAAAGGAAAATAACGACACAAAGGACTGATGAAGCTTCAAAATCGAGCAAGCAACAAAGGACGGGCCGAGGGCATATCTATATACCCATCGATATACCACAGCAGAGCCCTTTGCCGGAGACGCTTTCATGCTTGGGCGCTTGGCCAAGCAGGCGCAAAGCCTCGCCCCCCTACAGCCCGGGAAAGGTCGAGGCAAGAGACCAGATCCCTGTCACGCCCCATCGTGAAGCGCCGGGAAGCAGGTTGAGGCAATCTCGAGTCAGCGCGTGCGAGAAGCGGCGTCCAGGCACGGAGTGCTGTTTCTGGCCTGACGACGGCCGGCGCGCTGGATGGAGGTTCTGGGCGGGACTTTGGTGGTGGTGGTGGTGGTGGTGGCGCCCGTGACAGGCGGGACTTCGGCGGCAGGTACAGCGCAGGTACCAGCGCGGCGCGGCGCACCCGGATTGGGTACTGGGCAGCTACACGGGGGCGAGTCTCGCTCCAGAATCCGTGCCAAGACGTTCCAGGGGCGCATGGATGGCTCGCTGCCGAAACGGCTCCATGGCCCCAGGGGCTGCGCTACAGCGTTCTTGGCAGGCACGCGGCGCTCTTAGTGGTCACTGAAGCAGCCCCTCGCAGGAGCCTTTTCAGGTACGGGTGGATGGGCTGGTAGCGGACGTTACAGGTTGCTGGACGCGCGCAGAGCGGTACTGGCTGAGCATTGAAGCACCTGAGCAGTCGTAGTGCTAGCATTAGTGGGCGTGCAGCTTCCCACTCACACGCAGCGCAATCAGTCCACCTATGGGCTCACATCCACGGCTATTACATGAGGATGCAAAATGCCAAGGACGCCAGAGATTGTGGGAGGATTTGCAAGGGAAAGAAAATTAGTAGTAGTGGATTGTAAGGAAATACATAGACAGACAGACAGACAGCCAAGGTACTAGAGGTATCTAGGGACTAAGAGAAGTGCACGAAATCGATAGGTCGTCAATGCAAGATTGTCTTCAGTCGTTGCTTTCCTTTGCCGCATTAGCATTCGCATTAGCATTGCCGTTTACGTGCCCGAGAGCCAATCAAGCCAAGGCTCGCTCTAGCGAACCGCCATGCTCCAATCTCCCCTAAAATAGCCAATATTCATGCACGAGCCCTCAAGCCTCACCTGCAGGGCCGGCCCATCTGGGGCCACCGCACACAGCGCCTAAGCTTGCAGACAAGTCTAACCCGCGAGCCTAATGCCCAGCCGGGTTAAAGCAGCCTGGACCCCTGGATGGACGCACTTGTACCTGCAGCAGCACCTGATGCGCGGGAAAGGAAGATTTAGAATAAAATGACAGATGCAGGCGGTGTTTGATTATTTACCTAATACTACTAGCACTGCTGCAGTGGTACTAGCAGTAGCATTACGCCACCGTCACAAAGCGTTTGAGCAAAAGAAAAATTTTAAAAATAAAAATAAGCAAAAAGTTGGTAAAACACAAGTAGCACCTGCTAAGGCAAACAATGAAACACGAGCAGCTGGCAGAATCATGGCCAGTAACACACTGCGGCCTGCTAATATTAGACATCTTGCACGCACTTGCCATCTTCTTTTCTCTCACTGCTCCTGCTTCAGGTTGACCGGCGCTTTTTCCCGCGCTAAACTCAATCAATGTCTCGCTACCGCGCCATGTGCGTGTCTTCCCCGTGACACTCCTGCCGGCCTTTTTTTTTTTTTTTCTCTCTTTTCTTTTCTTTTTTTTTTTTTTTTTTTGGCTCTCGATTCTTTTCGTTTCTTTTTTGGCAGCCCACCGTTTCATTTATTTTTATCTCCGTCATCCGTTCGTGAGACACGCCCAGACCGGCAAAGATCGCCGAGCCCGCACGGACACGATCTCTACTCTAAACCTCCAGGTCTGCTCTACTTTGCTTTACTTTGCTTTACTTTGCTTATACCCACCCTTGCACATATGCATGTGCCCTGCTCTGTGATACCAAGTACAGCACATGCTCCATACTTGTACTTTCTGCTCCCATCCCGGCTTGGACCGGCAAAAGACAAGCCACTATAACGCAGATGGCGGCGCTTGGCAGGTCTGTAATATTGTCCGAGAGTTCATGTGCTGGTGCTGCAGATGGAATCGGTCCCCCATCCCTGGCTAACAGAGGTGCCAGATTCCACGCTATCAACGAACCGCTATCCCAAACGCAGACGCCGTCCTATCTGCTCGTCCCCATTCTGTCCAGAGCCATCGCTTAATCAATGCTCGTGCCTGGCCTTTATCGACCAGTTCATCCCGTGCCATGCTCCTTCTAGCCTTGCCACCGGAATATTCCCCATAGCCCAGCTAGCCTCTCGCAGCTGGTGGACGGAAGCCCATCAACACTGCCCCCGCCACCGAACCCCTGCTGTCGAATTGACCAGACCACGGGAAAAGGCACTTCCCCCTGTTTGTTAGCGGATGAAAATCTCCAAGCGATGTTTGGCGGTCCCGTTTGCGCACGGCAGGCCTGTCTGCTTGCGAGCAATTCAACTTATACAACGTAGATACCCACGCAAGATATCCATACCCAGCACTTCGGACTTCGGGTAGTGCTGTGCAACGCTGGGGGAGCAGAACCACGAAATTCGCTAATATCCAGCTAGTGCTCGTCCACACGAAATAGATCCAGTAGGGCTGGTACTGCTTGTACACAGCTTCTGCCGCTGGTTACCACTCTATACTGCTTTGGTCGTCTTTCCCTACCCTAATTCGGCTACTACATCCCTTAAGCCAAATCTCCTTTGCTGTTCTTGGCCAATGTAATGCTTGCTACTCTGGGACAAGCGTGTATAATTTCCGTACAGTGCTCCTAATTGACAAACTAACACGAATGACATATGATAAGAGCGGTCACCCGAGCTTTGATAGTACAAAACGCAGATATGCCAAAAGCACGGAGCAATTACCTCTTCGCTTAAAGTAGGAAGTCGAAAAAAGAACTGCATCACCTGAAGCTCCCTCTGTTTACCGCAACCAGGTCAGTAGGATAATTTCCTTTGATCCTTGCTGCATCTTGCTAGATCCCAGACGAGCTGAAAAGGCTGTCAAACTACGATACAAAGAGTCCCGTGTACGGTCGTTCAGCCAATCTTCAGCTCCAGTCAGTTTCAGCTTCCGGCGGGTGCCAGATGCATTGACTGTTGGTGACGTCTGACAGAAGAAAGAGAAAGCTAGCTCCAAGCTCTGGCCCCCGCGAGCTTACCCACTTGTCAGTTTTCAAGTCATCGGACAATACTGTGGCCCTATAGATGCTGTCAACGCAGAATATGTTTCCTTACTAGTTGAAGCACAACAGTTCCTGCTTGTACTTGCTGCGGGTTGCGGAGAAGCAGTGAAATCAGTTTATGCCGGGTGACGCTCCACAATGCACGCTCAGGTCTAGAGTGCTCTCCAACACTTTGGCATATACAATATTCCACTGCTGCAAGTATTGTATTAATGGCGTCTACATCATACTAATTACTACTATTTCTCTCCTCTACAGTTTTGTTCAAGTTACGGATCGACAGTTGTCCATCATCGGCTCTCTCCGAGATAGTCGCTTGTGAATCCACCAGAGAGGTCCGCACCCATGGCGGTGCTACTGGTGATCTTCCAACAAAATTCCGCATACGGAGTAGCCATAGCGAACTACTGACATAGTATTTATGTGCCATCGGTTACTAACAACGAGTAGGTACTTAAGATACCGTAACAAGCTATTCTATGCCATTGTCCCTACATAGTAATTCGTATGAGATTTTCCGTCACTCACCTCCGTGGTAGTACCGTCCTTGGATCCTGAGAATTCCCGCAGCATGGCCTGCCAAGATCATGTCGACCTAGACCCGGCAGCAGAATATCCGCGACAAGCCCGGACCTCATGGATCCTAGTTGGGTCGCCAAGCAAGAAGCTCTGTGCTACATAGCTGCTAGTAAGTACTAGCAAGCTCACTATTAACCGGCTATCGATTAACAGTGGAGATGAAGCCAGGATGCCATGTTACTCTTCCAACTTTTTCTCTCTTGGAGTACACGGGGCTGCTCTTACAGGTAGTTGCTCCGTATATGCCAGCAAGACAGCGAGCTTTCGTGCTCACCATCTCAAAACGACGCGCTGCGAACACCGCAACCATCAAGCCCAAGCTCCGTCTGGCTGCAATGGTGGCAATATCCACTTCAAGTGCAGTAATTGAAGTCTCTTTTCGCCTGTAGCCTGGCGAGTACTCTTTTCAAATGTATGAACTCGTACGCTGATCGGTAATCTCGCCATTGTGCCATTCGAAAAAGTGCGCATGGTGTGATGTCCGAATCACACGGCTCACTCATAAAGAATGACTCCATACTATGCATGCAACCTGCTGTCTAAATGCTCGTCTTCGCACGGCCGCCCGGCACGACAGACTTCTATTTTGAGGCGCTAGTCGACTGGTGAGGTAGTTTGGCATCGACAAAGTGTGCTGTTTCAATTTTCAATACGAGGATAACCTGAAGCAGCCATCCGATCGAACGGAGGTGGCGAAGCCCAACCCCATCCATGCATCGCTGCGTCCGGCCCCACAGGGTCGCTCTGCCGTTCTGATGGGTCGCATTCAGGCACACACAGTTAGCTCAACCGGCTACCCTCTTGAGCCGCGGTGTCTTGCCAGCCAACCTCATCGGGGGTGGTGGTCTTGACGAGGTCATCCTGAGGGAGGCCTAATCCTCCCTGCCTTATTCGATAGCCACGCTATCACCGACAAAAGGGCTTCCCCTGGTCCCCGTTCAAAGTTTAGAGACCAGGCGACGAAAACCGTGGATCTCACCATGACCTCGCTGACGGGTATATTGGAACCGACAAAACCTGCCGTTGGGTGAACATCTGCTACCTAGGGGAGATTATATGACCACAGGATGCCACGGAGTTTAAAGCATTGCACTATGGGCTTGAAAGGCTCTAAGGTTCGATAGTTTCTTTTCCTAGCTTACGGGGGGATCGGGGTGGTATATTTCGATGAAGCTAGAACAGCACACCTCATGCCTACCCTAGGGCGCCAGTTAGGCGATACAAAAATCAATCAATCAATCAATCAATCAATCAATCAATCAATCAATCAATCAATCAATCAATCAATCAATCAATCAATCA
>JAJKFY010000018.1:61036-91718 GCA_021066465.1 Trichoderma asperelloides
AATCAATCAATCAATCAATCAATCAATCAATCAATCAATCAATCAATCAATCAATCAATCAATCAATCAATCAATCAGGCACCACGGCAGATTTTCAGGGCTTTTAGCCGTGTCTAAAGAACAACCCGACCACTAGTATGGCCCTCGCAGCGCAGTCGGCAGGCCTACTTACATCAACTATTTGAGCTTGCAATGCAATGGAATTACAACACAAACTGGGAGGTGTGTCAGACATTGAATATAAGTGGGACTAAGTGCTCCGCAAGGAGAGTGTTCTTTTTGTGTGACATCTTCTTTGCAACACACGGCAACCATGACAACCGCCATAGATGGATGCACCATGAAGGAATGTTGGATCTATATTGACAGCCAAGTCGTATGTGTTTTCGAGAAAATCGCGCCTACGCCGACAACGAGGCGACAAATCGTCAGGCAACACAAAATTTCTGCAGATTGTGTAAAAGCCCAATGTCTCCTGTTATTTGCTGTGGCCAGTATAAATGCTGCAGATTGAAATGCCCTCTGGGCTGCCGGTGTTAATTACTCGTCGAGATCGCTGACTATGCATGTGCATAACTGCCTGAGAAGTCATCGAGCCGTTCTCAGCCTTGTGGAAACATTTTCACTCTAAGGCTGAAAAGAGTAGGTTAGCTGATCGAGGTTTGATGATTATTGAATGTGTACTAACAGTTGTTTTCCCCTGGGGTTTGCTCTCCTTCGAGCATGTCTTTTGACTACGCTGAAACCATAGAAACAATCAGGAAGCAGGTGATCTCACAGTCACAATCTCACCAAACATCATGCCGGGCGTTCTCTGTATACAGTGTACCATCCATTCTGGCGATTCCTCCTGTTTCCCCAAGAGTGTTCTGCGAACTCGAGACAATACCATCATTAACCTATGAAGTCGGTGCAAAGATTGTTTTGCTAGACATTACAAAGGGAAATATATTGCGTTTAGCTATTTGTGGGAGTACGGTTATTCCCCGTTTATCGACCCCCAGGCCGAACTCAAGTTGCACAAAGAGGAAGAAAGGTTCAATGGCCACCAAAGAATTGAGATTGAAGAAGCTATAAAACAGGCTCTAGAAACGAACGCCTCAGCTGGGGAATGGAACGCTCTATTGATGAGGTGGCGTGCGCAACGGAATGAGTTCAGCCAGCGCTACTAGAAGCTATACCGAGTGCGAATCGAAATTGGGGGTGAGATGGAAAAGAAGCTGCCCGCGGACAACCCTATTCTGATCGCCCTTTTGGGAAACCCAAGCCAACCACCAGACATCTTTAGCGGGAGCGCGCCATATGTCTTCATCGACACATTGAATGGCACTTATGTCAGGGGTCCTTGGGATTGGAGTGCTCTTAACGCAAAGACAATGGGGCAAGCGTGTATGATTGACTCACTGTCTATTGAGATACATCATGCAAGCCACAACTGCCCCCAAAGGGGGTGTCTGCTTCTCACTCAACATGAGTCCGATTGTGTTCTCATGCTTATCAACAATGAGAGCGCTCTAATTATGTCACCGATTTGAACGTCGTCGCGGCTCATGTCACAAAGTGCTGGCGGAGAGTGGTCTGCTATATAAGGGTAGAACCTCTCGAGTTCTACGAAATAAATCCAGCTCCTCAATCTCCCCAATGCAGACTGTGATACCAGGTAAGCGAGAGAAAGGAGACAGAAGCAGGGAAGACTTCCGCAAGAGGTGGCGCACATTCGTCAAAAGCGGATTTAACGTACATTGGTAGAGGCTTAGACATGATCTCGCGGCCACTAAAAAGCTGGACCAATTGGTAGGTAGCAGTCTCAGATTAGATTGGAGACTTGACATGCCATTTGGGCAGCGCCGTCTATCAGTCCGTCTCGAAATGCCACCAGGCGGTCCATCCAAGCCCCATTCCGAGCGTACAGTCGATTTGACATGAAGAGGCATAGATAATACGCGAGGTGCAACGACACAAAATGCCTCAAAATGTTTTCTGGCGTATGTATAGAAAGATCTTCGACACGACAGCCTTGCGGCACACAACTCCGCCATCCGTCAAGCAGTTGCGTCAGTCGGTCAGTAGCGGTTTCATGCTGGCTGGTCGAACATGTACGCGCTCGCATCGAGTAGGTGAGATCATACATCTGCCCTTGAATGCGAGCCAACAGAGTCCGAAGCCTGAATATGTTTGCAGTCTTGCTTCCCTCACCAAGTCTCTTCGTGGTATGTCGAATTGATCTTGGATCTCAGATCGAGACATTAAAGCCGTGAAGATGGTCAAGTCACTCACTACAGTGTGTACTGGAGATGAAAGTTCTTGGATATTCTCAGGATGTTCTTGTCCGATACTTTCCCATAGCGAATCCGGTTGAGTTGAATTGTTGTGAAGAGAGCTTTCTATCGCCGCTAAACGACTCTCAATCTCAGCAAAGCGACGGTTGTGTGATCTGTACTCGACCACGTCAGGTACATTACAAAGCGTATCTCACTGGCGTTACTTACACGTGCTGCGTCTTGGAAATCAGCTTCTTCGCAACAAGTCCCGGAGTCCATGTACATGACAGGTCTCGGATGGCGCAAGTCGAACATCTTGGGATAGCGGCATCACATCGAATCTTTCCGCGGATACATGCATGGCACGCCTTAAATATAAGTACAAAGATCTAATTAGCGCTGAATGGCTAGGTAGTTTGTAACTTTACCTTTCTTCTGGTGTTTTGAGCGCCTAGCTGGCCCAATGCCGGTCCGGAAAGCAGTCCAGCTTGCTAAGTTGGTGAAATCAAAAGGACGAATATTCAAAACAGTAGTCTAAAAAGTTACCTTTGGCGAAAGCAAATGACGGAACAAATGAGAAACGATGCATTCGGCGCCGGAGAAGAGCAGAACACGGGGTTCCGCGCGGACTCTATCACCTCAGCCATGTGAGCAGATCCGAGCGGAGTTCCGGTTGACAAATCAAACTTTCAGACGGATCTTACAATCTCATACAACAGTGCGCTACTACTGTATAGAGAGAGCTATGTATATTATTATGGATGCCGTTTCTGCGTATTGCTTTACATGGCTACTCCAGCCAGACCGACCGTAAGTAACTTCAGGTCGCGAATCTCGTCAGCCCGCTGGAGTAGCTCAGGAACATCCCAATTAGCCCAAACAAACTTTCCTTTCAAGAATCTCGCCTCTTTTGAAGCGAGCCATACGCAGAAATGCGCTGGTAATTCCACTATCAACGACAATATTAGTCCAAGGCAGCGTGTAAGGGTATCGTCATTAGAGATCTTGTCTGCAACCTACCTTCATCCTGGCCCTTCACCTTGGAATCTGGACCGAAAATTTCCGTAGCAATTATCCCAGGATGAATATTGACAACGTGTAACTCGGGGTTCTCTGCAGCAAAATACTCAACCATTTTAAGCTGCGCCGTCTTACTCGCCGCATATGCCGACATGCCAGGCATTGGCTGAGTGTGAGTAAGGCCGGCTGATATGTTAAGCAGGATCGGGTCGGCGCCCGCAAGGGGAATAAATGCCTGAATAGCATTAAGCGAGGTAAGGACATTCATCTCAAATGCCTTCATAAAGGTCGCCGCGTCATATTTCGCCACCGGCTCTATTGGTGACAAGGCTCCTGCATTATTTACAAAGATGTCGATTTTGCCCACTGCCTCTGCAATTTCCGCAAGTGCATCATCCACCTGTTTACGATCCGATAGATCTGCTGCTCGATAGAGGATTTGGGTATGAGGCTGTGCTGCGGATGATATCGCAACGACGCTGCTTTTTAGCTTGTCCACCCGCCTTCCAAGAATTGTGATGCTCTCTGCTCCGGCTTCTGCGAACGCAATAGCAACGGCTTTCCCAATGCCCGTCCCGGCACCAGTGACGACGACATTCTTCCCAGTAGCGGAGAGATCGCTACGACTGGGGGCGATGTCTGAGTATGGCCCTGTGTGCCATTTGGTGGAGGAGCCCCATTTTGGGAGCTTGAGGTTACTGATGTCGTCCATGGCTGATCTTTTCTGAAAAGTGTATTGGATGTTGTTTATGAGATAGTTAGACAAAGAAGTTACGGTTTCTTTTGTAATGTTCACGATTGAATGGAGAGGGCAAGGTCTATTTATAACAACACATCTTAGTACTGCCTTCAAAGTGCCGCAAACTGTTGACCCTAGGTTTGCAATTGTCTTGTTCTCTAACGCGGAGCCAACTATGCCAACTATTCATCACAACCAAATTAGTTGATGGCCAAAGGTACGCGAAGCCCTGACGGCCTTGCACGAAGTCCGGCGGATCTAGTCAACGGACTGCGTTGTGTGGTAGTACAGACAGAGGTCCGGGCTCCGGCCGGACTACCAGGCATTGATGCTGAATAAATCTAAAAAGGGCAAAAAGGGCCTTCTCCACCCCCGCATGATCGCCGCCATACGCCCCATCTGCCATGAGCCAACGCCGACCTGTGGTTGGTTGGCGCAAAACAAGCTTGGCAGAGCTGCCGTCCCCCACGCAGAACTAGCAACCCAGGCCTTTGCGAGTGCAACGACAAGCTTCAATATTAGTCGTCAGTTACGGTCCGATATGGATCGAATCTTCAGGCACCAATAGACTACCTACTCGTTATGGTGCGATCATGGACTAGGCAACAGCAATACCACAATGATTCGGTCCGATTTTCGTAAAGTAAGTGTGAAGAGAGAATCTGCCAGGAAGAAGATGGTGCATTCCGCTCAGATTCTAAGGTTGGCGTGATGAGCGGCAGCAGAACAAGCACCAACTCTCCATGTCGTGTTAATTCATTCGCTGCTGCCCAACAAATGCCGCATACTATTCGAACCCGTCGTAAAAACTGTGGCTAATTTAGACCGGTCCGAAAAGTAGGCAGCTCAGCCTTCTCCCATGGCCATGCCCGCGACAAAGTTGAATCATTACATGGGTTTGCGTCCAACATGTGGATCGCCAAAGTGAAGGATCAAAACTTCACGTACCTATAAATGGTCGCCTACGCGACACTTTCTGACCTGTAGGCAATTCGAATCTGGCTTCCAATCAACCCCTATGTGGCTCTCAGTATAGGATAGATATTCCACTTACAAGCTACGATGCATATTTCGCATCTTATTGCGACACTTACGGCAGTGTTGAAGGTTGCCACCGGTGACTACCTGGCAAATGTCAATGACACGACTGCTGTGGATTCGCAGAGCTCCTGTCCTGGTTACAAAGTTACCAGCATCCGCTCCAATTCACTTGGAGTCGAGGCAACCCTGACTCTCGCCGGAAATGCGTGCAATTCTTACGGGACTGATATTGAGAAACTCAAACTCTCCGTTGCCTACCAAGATGAACATCGTCTAGCTGTTAGCATAGAACCAGTGGAAATGGTCCGTAACAGTCACGCCATATTTGATATTTGACTCAACCGTGTGCTGCCGATTCCGCGCAGAGGTTAACATGACATTAGGTCAATAGCCTGCCTGGCCAGTACGACCTGCCAGAATCCATCCTTCCCAAACCCTCGGGAAATGTCAAGAGCGGGGCATCAAATCTCCAGTTCGTCTGGGGGGACGAGCCTAGCTTCTGGTTTCAAGTCCGGCGCCGAACAACTGGAGATGTGCTCATCAGCACCAGAGGGACTAAGCTAGTCTTTCAAAACCAGTTCATCGAGTTCGTTACCTCTCTGCCCGCCAATCACAACATCACCGGGATGGGTGAGCAGGTTGCTCCCCTGCGTCACCTGCCCGGTTACGTTGCGACTTACTGGAACGTGGATCCAGCAAACCCCTGGTACCGTAATGAATATGGCAGTCACCCAATCTACCTTGACACAAGGTTCTATTCTCCCAAGCATACCGAGCAGGCCAAGGGTTATACCCATGGAGTATTCTGGCGTAATGCTCACGGCCTGGAATCAATCTTGGGCACTCAGAATCTTACATGGAGGGCTATCGGAGGAAGCATCGACCTGTACATCATGGATGGGCCTAAACCTACGGATGTCATATCACAATACCTTAACCACGTGGCGGGCCTTCCTGCCATGCAGCAATACTGGACTCTTGGTTACCATCAGAGCGCCTGGGGAATGCATGATTGGGGCGTCGTTCAAAACAGCATTGACGAGTTTGCTAAGAACAACATCCCATTGGAAACCATGTGGGTCGATATTGACTACATGCACAACAATCAAGACTTTAGCCTGGACCCGGATAGGTTTTCTCCCGAACAAGGCAAGGCAATACTTGGTCGACTGCACTCCAACGGTCAACATTTTGTCCCCATCATCGACGCTGGCATTTACTACCCTCCGGCCAACGATTCCGAAAACACTCCCTATTCTCGTGGCCATGAGCGCGATGTGTTCATCAAGAACCCCGACGGTTCGGAATACGTTGGTCAACATTGGCCAGGCCCCGTAGTCTGGGCTGATTTCCATAACCCGGCAGCTACAGATTGGTGGGCTGGTGAATTCTCCCGTCTGCACGAGATGCTCGACTTTGACGGCATTTGGATAGACTTGAACGAGCCCGCGAGTCAGTGTGATGGGAGCTGTGGCAACCCTCCAGCGAATTCGACGCCGGGTCATGAAGACAGCAGGGACTTGGACAACCCCCCTTACAAGATATACAACGTAAAAAACGGGCTTGGCGAAGGGACAATGGCAATGAATGCTACGCACTCGGACGGTGTCGTCGCCTACGATGTGCACAATGCCTTTGGTCATTCCATCCTTCACGCCACCAACATTGCCCTGTCAAGACTCAGCCCCAAACGCCCGTTCATCATCGGACGTTCGACCTTTGCTGGTTCCGGGCAGTACGCCGGTCACTGGGGCGGCGACAATTTCGCCGCCTGGGACAACATGGCTGTCTCGATTCCCATGGGTATCAAAATGTCCATCTACGGCATTCCCATGTACGGTGTCGACACATGTGGCTTTTTTTGGGATGTGAGCACCGAGCTATGCGGTCGATGGATGCAACTCTCCGCGTTTTTCCCCTTCTACCGAAACCACTACTCATCCGGTAGTCTCCCTCACGAGCCATGGAGTAAGTTAGGCATCGCACACTCTTGGATGCACAGGGACCTAATCAATCACATCTCTAGGATGGGCTGACGTCGCCCAATATTCGCGGGATGCAATCGCTATTCGGTATTCATTGCTCCCTTACATGTATACGTTGTTCCACCACGCTTCGACAGTAGGCGACACTGTACTACGCGCGCTTTCCTGGGAGTTCCCCGATGACCCCTCTGTCGTCGCTGTTGACACACAAATGATGCTTGGTCCGGCTATCATGGTGTTGCCCGTCCTCACTCAAGGCGCAACTTCTGTCAGCGGTGTCTTCCCAGGCAAGGAACCTTGGTATGACTGGTATGAGCGGAAGGCTGTCCCATCCGAGTGGCAAGGCTCTAGAGCTACCGTATCGGCCCCGCAAGGTCATATACCAGTGTACATTCGCGGAGGGAGCATCCTTCCGCTACAGCAGCCTAGTAATACCACGAGGGATAGCCGGCGGAACCCTTGGGATGTGCTCGTGGCCCTCGACCATCATGGCGAGGCATCAGGAAATTTGTACTTGGATGACGGAGAAAGCGTCGATCAACCTGCAACGAAAATGGTGCTCTTGGAAGCTAGGTCGCGCAGCCTCACCATTGATGTGAAAGGAAATTTTGAGGCCAAGGACGGCGTGACCCCGCTGGCCAGCATCAGTATCATGGGTGTTCCTTCGCTCCAAGCTAAACCCAAATTCAACGGCAAGGTCGCCAAGTCATACAGCTACGATTCCGACAAGAAAATGTTGAACGTCTTTAATTTGGAGCAGTCGACAACTGGTGGAGCTTGGCAGGGTGCCTGGACTTTAACATGGTAGTAGGAAGGGCGCATCAAGCTCGTACATGGACAAGCCTATTCTGATCTCTGTCGCTATGCTACGGTTCTCTTGGGGCGATTGCGGATGCTGTGGCAAAATTGCCTGGCTCGACAATCAAACTCACCAGAGCTGTACGGACCAGGCCGGTCAAAGACCCAGAATTCTATTGTCATGCCTTATGTGGTGAAGGCCTCATATTGTCGCGTTACGCGGTTCCAATTATCTAAAATTATCACACGAGGGAAGCAGTACTCAATGATTGAAAATCTCCTTGCCTCTCTTTATCCTAACTGTTTCACTGTTCCTTTATGTAACGGTCTAACGAGTATATTGACAATTGACTAGATGATTCTAACGGATATCCAAAGCTGAAGAAGAAAGAGAAAGTAAAACAAGAAAAGGAGAACTCGAGGAGTTTTTAAGCCTCCCGAGCTCGACGCCATTAATCTCGCTTGTTGCTGGGGTTCCCGGCCTGCCACGCCGGGACGGAAGGCGAGAGTGCAAAGCCGAGCCACCATCGGGCTGGGCCCGTTACAGTTACACAGAAACCGAGGAGGGCCAGGAAAGGCCTGACAAGTAGTACATAGATACGGAACAGTAGCTCCCTGGAGCAGATGGAGGAAGCAGTTCTGGCTGGAACAAGTTATTATCTAGAAGTGAAAGGTAGAAGCATTTATGTGGTAGTCGAACGCTGCATAATTGCCCTAGGACGGTTGGAACAGTGTATGAATTAATAAATAAACAATAACAACATTGATCGATCTGATTTAAATAGTTTCGATTAATCGATTTCGAAGCTTGTATATTAGTAGGGTGCATGCATTGCCTATCGGCTAGATCGGTCAGTGGCTCTGGTCCAGCTCCAGGTCTTACAACATTTTTGCTGGAAAAGCCTGCTCCCAAGCTAGCTAAGAAGCTACTATAACTTATGGGTTATACAAAGGGGCAACCAAAGGCGACTGGTCGCCTTCATCGAATACTTTCTATCGCCAGATTGAGGCACAGGGTATTGACATTCTAAATTGTCCGCTAAATTGTGTACAGTACTGTACTACAAAGAATGTTGTCGATACTCCGAACGGAACTCCGGCTTGGGTAGATATGATATTAGCACTAATCATGCCAAGTGTATTGGTAATGAGAATTTTCCATGACTAATTACAAGTGTTGCGGAATTCCTACGGCCTGTCCCTCTTCCAAATTTCGGAGTATTCTTATCCAATGCTTTCCAATGTTTGCATTATGGGCATGTCTAATCAATGGTCGTAGTCTTCCAATCGAAATTATTCATGCAGCCTACTCTACCTCGGACGGAGTATTTAAGATGGACCATTCCCAAAAGTGGTGCACAGAACTCACAAAAAATTGAATCTTCACTCATGGCACTATCATTAACTGCCGGGAAACAAAGCAGTCATGAAGCTAATAATTTCCCCCCTATGCATCTCCCTCATGGTGCATTTCAGTCTAGCTATACCAGCAACTTTGACTGAGCACTCTTTGAACTTTGTCGCAAACTTTTCTAATCAGCCTCGACCATTGATTGTGAAGGTGCACGACTCGTTCCTCCTTGAGACGAAGGCGAAGGCGGCGTTAACACGCATCACTACTCAAGTCGAAGGCATGGAATTTGTGGATGGCGTTCCTGCGAACAATGTCAGTGATTGGGCTCGCCACTGGTCGACAGTGTATGATTGGCGCAAAGTTGAGGATGAGCTGAATAGCAAATTTCGCCACTTCACCACCACTGTCCAAGCCGGTGACAACTACACGTACCCTGTGCCTTTGCATTTTATCCATCATCGATCCCCACGACATGATGCTATTCCTCTACTGTTTCTCCATGGGTGGCCAGGAACATTTCACGAGGTTGGAAATATTGTGGATTTGCTAACGAATCCGCCGAACACGTCTCTCCCGGCGTTCCACGTTGTCGCCCCCGATCTGCCAGGCTTTGGATTTTCTCCAGCACCTACACATGCTGGGTTGGGATTGCGGGAGATGGGTCAGAGCTTCAACAGTCTGATGATGCAACTGAATTACAGTCGGTACGTTGGTCAGGGAGGCGATATCGGCAGCCATATCTTACGGCTTATGGCAGCCGACTTTCCAGTATCTTTGGTTTCGATGCTATCCAATCTCTTCAGTGTTTCCCCGAATGCCACTGATCTTGAGCGATACGCTAAGCATGAGACATCACCAGACGAGACCGCCCAGATCAGTCTCCTCAAAAATCCGGATTTCTCTTGGACCAAAGCATATTGGGATATTGAAGCTTCCGCTCCGCTCCAAGTGTCTATCGGCCTCACAGATAGCCCTGTTGGGTGGATGGCTTGGCAGTACATGGGCATGAGAATGCTCAGCCCGGGGTATGACTGGGGAGTTGACGAGCTTATCACTTGGTCTATGCTAAACTACATCCAAGGTCCCTATGGGGGTATAAGGTCTTACAAGGAAGCAAAGCGGGTAACTCTATACTTGTTCCAGTTTATTTTGAGAAATGTCTTAAGAGTTATGCATGCTGACAACCGTTTAGGAAGGTGTCCTTGACGGCAATTTCCCATACGTCGCTCAACCAGTAGGAGTTGTCCAGTATTTTGGCGACGCCGCCTACTACACGGTATGTAGGCCTGGCAACCTATGTCTTGAATGACAGTTGTAGCATATGCCGACGGAGGTGCTAATAATAGACAGCCCTTAGAATGGACTCAGCGACAAGGAAATATTTCATTTTACAGCAGAAAGGCCCCTCATGTTGTTGGCGGTCACTTTCCAGCATACATCAACCCTCGTGCCCTTGCTGAGGATTGTTGGGCCTTCTGGGGGAACGAGTCTCGATCTGGATCCGGTATATTTCGTATGGAGTAATCCCTTCAATGACACAGGCTAGCTTCAGAATGCTCCAAAGTGAGGTGAGGGTGTTGGTTAGGCCTGGGACCGTTTTTACTATGGTAGAATTCAACTTTTGTCAAAATTTGTCTTCCGGGGCACACGAGCGCACAACCACCAGTGATCATGCGCTAAAAATTACATCAATGGATATCCAATACTCAACTGTGGTAACTGAAGCAGTAATGTTACTAATCCATTCGATGCAGCGATTTTGTTCTTGATTGAAGCCAAAGTTAGGGGTGCATCAACACGCTAACTAACCTCCCATCACACCCCAGTTCGCGAGGCGCTTTTAGCTCCCGCGTGGTTCCCGCAAGGCTCCAACGTCAGAGACCAGTGAGAGTCCGTTTAAACGACTTCAAATCCTTGTCAGTTATCTACCAAGCTTTCGAATGCACTAGACAGTCGCCAGCCTACAGCTACACATTTGTATCGTTTCCTTACCGGCTGCTGCTCCCCCCTTTTGTTTGGAGGACTTATTGAAAGGTAAAAAGGTAACCTGCTATCAAACAAGATTTATTATTCCTATTCTGCGTTGCTCTCAAGTAGGTTGCAACTAATAGTAACAAAGATCAAGGTGCCATTTATTTTCCCAGTTAATCATGAGCCAGTCTTTAGAATTTCTGTTTGCTTCTCCAATAACAGTGCCCGAAAATACATCCACGATATTTAGGTATGGTTACTCTAGGGTGGGCACTACCACCGCATCAACATATTGTAGAGGGGGGCGAAAGCTTAACCATACAATTCTGACAATCAGGAACACGTGCATGCTTATGTGAATCTCTTCTTCGAGCATAATTTTGTCGATACTCTCTAAAGATATACCACTTGCAGTTTGAAAGAATTCACGTTTATTCCTCACAAGTATGTTGCCGTTTTAAGCTATCAAACAAGGTCAAACGGGCTATCCCATACGTCGACTAACCAGGATCAAAGAGGGAACTATGACGAACCTTTTAGCCGCAATTCTATTCCCGATTCTGCTGATATTTAAATGCGTAGGTGAAGATTACTGCAATCCCCTTTGCCACCCAAGACCCATCGTCGTCGCCGATTCGCAAAGATACCCCAGCAAGCTCCAGATTACCCCAAGAGACGAAGAAATCAAGCGAACGAGTTCATTCAGCACGAACGGTATGCAGCATATTCGGATTTACAAAATGTTCTTTTATTTCTTCAAATCGTCTGACGACATTGCTCATTAGAGGCGACGTCAGAACGATCTATGCCGGTCAGAGAATTGGCTATTACGCTACCGCCCCGACTGTCACTATTTTGAACGCTGTCTGCCTGCTGACTATCTATTCTACTAAGAGGGCACGATCCTAGCATGCCGCCTATATCAGACTATTTCTTTGAACTATACACATTTAATTAGTTGAGTTGGCGTATCATACCGCAGGGAATTCATCACCGCCCACTGGACAATATGTCCTATCCATTGTATGAGGCAATAGAGAAAATAAAGGAAACAGGAGATATAAACTGGAGAAGGGAAAAGAAAGAGAGAAAAAAAAAAACCACAAGATATTTGAAGTATCTTGCAGCAAAGCCCAGCGTACGACTGCGCACAGCTTTCGATTTATCACAATGTTCGGCTTGCTGCGCATACGTCATTCGCAGACTTGTTGGCCATATATCCAGGCGCATTTCTCGATACCTCCAACGCTGTATATTTGTCGGATAAGAAAATACGAGTTATGAAAATTTTTCAAAAACAAAAGAAAAAAGAATAGAAAATGCTCAGTGGTGTTGAGCATCATGCATGCAATGGTGAGTTACCATGCTGAATTACAACTCAATGAGACTCCGATATTGTGGTAGTCCCAGTGTGCTAGGTAGCAGACCGCAGCTTATAGCTATACAATGGTATGCCTTCGATTTGGCAATGTCACTCACCTTGTGGTGTCAATCCATCTCGGATTAACGGACCGTTCTGGAACTCAGACGATTTCGCGGCGTTCTTGTTGGGCTACATACGACAACCAAGGAGTAAGTTTGCAACACAGCGCAGCAATGTTGGTTACGCTTATGCGAGGTTGTACGGCCATTTACTCAAGCCATTGGCCAGGTACTGGCCAACGCATCTTGCATTCGTTAGCAGTGCGTCTAATCATGGGTTTGATAATATTTTGCCAAATGTCTATCATTGCTAACCCCTTGTCAGATGTGGCGCGGCCGTTGTTACCGTTTTCAAGGTCGATAACGCATGAGCCTACAAGCGTCATGCAAGTGCTCTGCTGGATAGCATCTTGCATGCGTCTCGTGGGCCATATAAATAGGCTACTCATTCGAGAATCAATGCCTTGGTCGATATCATACAGGCTTCTGACAAGCCTCAACAACAACCACAACAACAATACGCTAGTTTCGTCAATATTGTGAATGCAAGGGCAGCAGTAAACTTCACTGCACCACCAAGTTGTACAAGCATGCCTTGGTCCAGCTATTATGGCCGAGGAGACTTGTCTTCCTTAAATGCAAGTTGATCATACTGCTTTACTAAATTTTCAAGCCGCGCGCCATCGGGATCTGCCTCTTTGCTTCCCATTGTCAGAGGATAGTGAGATTGAGCGTATTGTACCAGTAGAGGCTCTTCGGGGGTAAGCGGGTCCCAATCCACATGGTTCTGCAGGAGCTCCAAATCCTTGGGCTCAAGTCGGTCCCGCAACAGTCGGTAAATGACTGAGGTAAGGTGGATGTGCTGGCCCTGGTCATACAGCCCTTTGAGACTCAAAATAATGGTCGATCTCAGAGACCTGGCAGTGCTCGTTTCATGGGCAGGAGTTATTTTCAGCGCGTCCATGGCAGCGCCAGCTACGAATGATAGGTGAATCGTCAAGAAGGAGTCGCTGTATTCGAAGCTGTGGCGGATATAGTAAAGCCGCGTAATGGTCTCGAGACGGGCGGCTGCATGAGAAGCAGTACTATGGGCTGTTTCTTTCTTGATTGTTGACGGCTCAGAGATGCCAATTTGCTTTGAAGAAAACAGGATGGTGGCTAAATAAAGCTCCATACTTGACCAGTCATCATGTCAGCTTTCTCGACTGCAGTCACCGGCTTAAATCTAAGCAAGCAAGAGAGATGGGGGGATTGTATCCTAAAAGCGGAGAGCAAGAAAACGCTTACTGCAATTTGAGCTGCCATGGAAAGACAATATTTTGAGGAGAGAGAGCGTCAGGCAGTTCTGAGAACCACCTCTCTAGCCTCGAAAATATAGCCAAGACTGGCTCTAGAGAATCTTCGGGATATGGAGTCTGGCCATAGCCAATTGTGGCCATGTCGTGGATGATCGCACGCAAACCAGATACTGCTTTGAAGTGTTGCCCGCATTGTGCCGGGACGAGCGTCGAACTCAGTGGGTACTTGAGCATGAAGTCTCCATACCAAAACGGATGCCTCTCTGGATCAGGCAGCGGTACGGCTGGCGGATCTGGAATCAGAGGAGCCCGATAGTAGTAGTACGACTGTATACTGTCGTTGAGATGGGAGGCAACGTATTAGTGGGCGGCTGGGTAGGCATGATCAAAGAAGGATGTGAGATGTGACGAGACAAACATACCACTGCCAGTCGAAAAGAGCCCATGCAGAAAAAACTCGGGCATGAAACATCCTTTCATTGTCTATTGTTGCATGATCACCAAACAGATCCAGTTGCTGGGCCTTTTTGAGAGCATGGTTTAGATAGACTTCGCCGATTTTATCCATGCCATTGTGGCTGTAGACGAGATTCAAGAGGGTGGCGGCCTGTACGGTAACCAGGTCTACTCTGACATTTTCCAACTCCCACAGGCGTATCGCTTCGGCTAAGAAGCGGTATCTGAGGCTCTGAGGGACCCAAAATTGCTCGCGATTAGGTATGCCCATGTGGCAGTGCTGCAGACCAATCAGCTCATCTGCGCTTTACACGTCCAATCTTTCGGAGTTGGTCCCCATCTACTTACACAAGCCTCTGCTAGTAGGGCATTGACGAGGAGTGATGAGCAAAATCGCTTGTCATTATTGATCATGGCCTGTAAAAAGATGTCTTTGTGAAATACAGGAAAGGTCGGGTATTCATGTAGAAGATAAGCCCGCAACAGTGTTCGCATTAGGCGGTCGTCAGCGATTACTGCCGTCCATTTGGAGGGTTTAACAAGATCGATCAGAGGATCGATTACTTCAGCGGCATGGTATGGTCGCATGTACACATTGTGGTGTCGGCCCAGTTGCGTGTCTGCCGAGGACGAAGCAGAACTTCCATCGCTGCTTTCATCATCAGGTCGGAGGAACACAGTCTCGTATAGCACTGACTTGAGGTACGGGTTATCCGGCGTTTGAAGGCGGATTGGCATAGTGGGGAGATAGGGGAACTGATAGCGTCTCCGGGTCTCTGGAACAACGGCGAGCTGAAATACAAAGTCGCACTCTTTCATCTGCTTCAAGAGGTATTTGGGATCTACACCTTGGCGTACGAGGTTGAACATGTTCATCGCATCTCTATCCGAGCAGCTTTGAAGGGTGGAGAAGATCTCTTGAAAAGAAGTGGTTTTTTCATTTTCCTCCATGCATCTGCGCTTCAATGCGGCCGTGAAGTTTTCTCCACGATACGCTGAAGGGTACTGGCACATTAACTCGCGGCTTTCGCAGCTTGAACAGCGCGGCCGAGTTCCATCGCACTTTCGAGAATTAGCATCGTCAACTGAATACCCGAAACCTGCGGCACGTGGCCGTAGCAAATCTTGCGGAGTGGGTTTGGTTGCCATACCTTTATTTTCCGCTTACGGCAAGACTCGCAGGCAACGTTGATGGTCTTTCTCATGGGCCGAATCACCGCATCTGGCGGCCTAGGGCTGGGGGTGGATATGGTCCCCGTCCCGGTCTCTGTCAGGAATGTGATCTCGTTAACGATGGGCAGAGGCTTTGCGGCAAGCCGACGATATTTGTTCGGCGGCGAACCGCGGCCCGACATTGTCCAAGGGTGAGACAATTCCAATGCTACGGTACAGGCTCCGCTGACACGATGGTTATGATTATATTCGGACAGCGGAGCAGAAGAAGGAGGAGACGGAGGAGGCGGAGGAGGAGGAGGAGGAGGAGGAAGAGGAGGAGGCGGAGAAGATATCGTATTGTGAACGAATTATATACGCCAATGATGCTCCTTGCTAGGCTTTGCCAGGACTCGGGGTCTTTCGCCGCTCTCTCCCTGATTTTGCGGCAGCGATGATCTGAGTGGGCTAGCCTGGAGGACGGAACTGTATCCGCCCGCGGCCCCTCTTAGGCGAAGTCCCTTATTGGCCCTTTCTGCAAGGAAAATCTTAAGGTGTCTTAAACTATCTCACTCTGACTTGTTGAGATGTGACAGTCATGCGTCGCCGGCAGTAACCAGGTAAAAAATTGGTACGAGTACTAGACAAAGAAGGAAAAGAGCAAATCATGCTCATTAGAACATAAGAGGAAGGCCGTGCTTCTGTCGAGACCGAAGGATCCCAATCATCTGTTGTCTCCTGAGGTGGATGGACATCCAGCAGCAGCTGACTTCATATGGATGATGGACAGGTGTTTGTTTAGCCTCGCGGCCTTGCCTTCTCGCAATGCGAGACATTTTACGCCTGAGCTTGGTTGCTGGCCGCCTTAGCCTTGGGGCTTCGCTAGTGTGCTCCATCTATGCTATATTGCTAGATCATGAGCCGTGTGGGCCGCGGCGCTTTGACAGCCATACTAGTGGATGCTCACCCATGGGGCTGGATTCGGTGTGTCAGAGGCGAATTTGATGTGTGAGAGAGCCAGCAGAAAAGAAAAAGGAAAGAAAAAAAGAAAAAAAAAAAGGAAAAGGGAAAAAGAAACGAAACGAAACAAAAAGAAATGAAAAGTATTGATCACGTTGACGCTTTTGGGCCACACTTTCCAGTTCTAGAACTTGCCCACATAGGCGTTGAAGTTGTAGGTCTGACACGAGTTGGTGATATCCTTGGCGCTCTGGCCGCCGAGGATCTGTTTGCCGCCGCGAGAGACGGAGAATGACTGCTTTCCAACGCCCATGGTGAAGTTGAAAACGTGTATTCCGGCATCAGCATTGACGGTGATGGGTGCCACATTTCCACTTGTGACAGTCAGTTGCGCAGGTTGTGTGAGCAAAGTGCTGACAAAAACAAGATCATGCATCAACTCGGCTCCTCGAGGAATGCCCAACGAGTCGTTGCTACATTGTGTGCCGTGCGGAGTCGTACGGTACCAGTAGACAATTTCGTCCGCGCTCACTGTTGGAGAAGACGCACCAGCTTTGTACGCAGCAATGTATGGCTTGTAAATATCGCGCCAGGCGTCATGAGGGAACCCTTTGGCCCATTGGGAGGACCCATCATCGCTATGATTGGGCTCTGAGCCGCTGTATAGAGCACTGTACGTCAGTAATGCTCATTATAGACTGAGAAAGAAAAGAAGCGAGAGGGGCAAAGAGAATGTCTGGCGCTGGCTTACGAAATATAGTGGCTTTCGCCAAAGTCTGTAGTTATAAGTGCTTGTTAGCGAGTCTTGGTAGAAAATACTATCTTTATGCTGAGCAGATGAGCGTATACTAACCATTCCAAGTTATGATTTCAACGAGAGCGGGGTTCATGTCAAGAATTTGTTGCCATCGACGGACTGGTTGCTCTTCACATATGAATACCCAATTTTTCGTATTGAAATGAGTTGAAAACCATGGCGAAACGGCTGTTGAAGGCGACATCAGTCCTTATTCTGAGGCTGAGAGATTTCTCTGCAACTTACGTGCCATGTAGGGTCGACCATTAAGGCCTTGTATGTATCTCAAGTCCCACACAGTCGTCATTGGCCCGTCAATTACGCTGTTTCCACCATCTGTAGGCCAAGCATACCACGAAAAGGCCCCGTCAATGCCATATTGGGAGCTTACGCTTCCAACTGAAGCAGGGTCCTGCATATTAGGAATCACCGTCAGCTTCTGGCTGCCCAAAGCGCTCTTTACGGCATTCCAATTAAAGGAATCGCCCACAAAGGTGCTCACGAGAGCGCCTCCGTTGAATATTGCTTGAGCTGGATGAGCGGCGAATTTCCCGACAAAGCTCGTGATGTTTCCAGTGTCGCCATTGGACCAATACGCAAAGTCAAAGGAAATGAACATCTTGAAATTGAGCTGCTGGGCCGCTGTATATGCATTGTCCAGCTGCTTTGGCGTATAGCTATCCACCCAAGGAGGAGCACAGTTCAGAGCGAAACCATCAATACCAATAGCTTGGGCTTGCTGGATCTCGTTTACCCAGTCTTGAACAGTGAAATTCTCGACGATTCCAACCTTTGTATCCCAACGTCAACTTACATGTCTCTCAAAAGAAAGAGAGGGAGTTGTACCATGAAATGAGCAAAGACTGGCTTGGAGCTCTGTGCATCGACAAAGGTCAGAGTATTTGCCAATATTGCCGAAACGGCTGCAAGCCAGCCAGCCAACTTTGGTGCCATTGCGGTTAAGAGTATTTCTCGAGTAGCGTTTGAATCAATCAATCTTGGCACCAGGCTAAGATACTCTTCAGCTCATAGAGTTTTTTCAGTTTCCTCTAGTTGTAATGTTACGTCTATATATAGTCAGTCTCATTGCATAGTTTGCCAGCCCTTGGAGGCCGGCTTTTGTGGCAGGAGTACGCCCAAGTTTTGCTGCAAGTCAAAAATACTACATAACTTTCTAGGATAGAGTCATCACAGAAGCCGGCTTTAGTTCTGCGGGGTTGTGGCCAACGATGGCATCCAATTGATCAAGTCATGGTGTAGACACCCGGCGATTTCTCGGACTAGAAACGAGTTGCTGCATTGGTATAAGTGCAATGGGCATCGCCCTCATCAAAATAAGCTTGATAAAAACCTTTGAAGGGTTAAGCCTATTGGAAAAGCCTATTCTTGTCGAATGGAGCTAGCATACTCATGTTGCGTTTACTAAGAGCCAAGTGTCGAGTTTCTTCTCATGGACGAAACTGGCAGCCATCCGTCCGCCAATGTAACACCACTTGTTGCTCATCGGCCCGATGAACTGCATTTTCGGCATAGGTATCATATTGGAACTCGGATTTGACAGTGACGCCAAGGGATATGGAAATATCCGTCGTGTGATGAGAAGTGAGTAGTAGCGTATAGAAGCTTCTCCCCGCATAAAAAAAACGAGGGCACCTGGAACAATGACACCTCATAAATCCTCTTCCCAAATGGACCATCGGCGGGGTCATAGCCAATCAGAAATTCGGTTATGCAAGTCTGTCATCTGTTGCTGTACAATCAGTGTTACGCCGATTGTAGTCGCCCAGCGACTGAAATGCGTTTAGTGAACGCCTGTGGTCGACGACTCACACGATTCACTCTGAATGACTGTATCAATGAGCACAATGATAAACCAGACAGCAATGATTTGATAACGACGAATCATTTTGTCAGCATCGGCTTCTACCCTTCTGCAACAGCAAGTGATCGCCAAGCGCTGCATGATAGTGTCAAGTGGTGAGGAGCTGGAGGAACGCCGCGCTAGTCTCGTATATCCGGGGATTAGTATGCAATGCCTAGAGCCGCGCCCTCCACATGTAGCGTACTCTCACCCTACATTTACTCATCAGCTCGCACCGAATATATTGTTCCAGCAGCCTTGAAGTGCTTGGCGGAGGCAAAATTCACCACGGCTGGAGCACCTCGTGTAGGTCTTTTCGGGCAAGCGGTGCTACGAGCTCTTTACCAATCGATTCGCTCGGGCAAACCAGCCTTCTTCGATGTTCCTGGGATGTTCCTTGAACAAACAGCGGGTTGAGTTGCGAGTTGTTTCGATTTCTCTTCATATTTCTGTATTAGCTTGTTTGTTCGACCTAATCAGGAGAGGCAGTCTCTTACAACGCTTCGCAAGACTAGTTGAACAAGCAATAGCATTCGATTCTCATTCTTGATAGCTTCTTTCGGTCATCCATTCTGTGGCAATTCTCAGAAATTTGGTAACGAGGATCTTTATAGTCAGCTAAATGTAATCTTCAACAGGATCGGGCTTTGCGGGGGAAAGAAGTGTGCTCTGTTGAGATATGGTTCAATTCAATCTCCCTCTCCATCACATTACGTATATGTGTAATTTCCCTTGTATTATCTTATCATTCATTCGGCCGTGCAGTTCGCTTTGGTTCGTTTCGGTCGGCCTACACTCCTCTCACGGTGAGATAGGCTCAGCCCCGGCGATGTTGGATGATGGAGCAGTAAAGGAGAGATGAGAAGAAGTAGGGGAAGTAGAGCAAAAAGAAGCTCGTAAAAAGCTTTTGGGCAAAATAATTGGAAATGTCAAGACGGCGAAAAGGCCTGCGGGGGAGGAAGAAGGGGTGAAGTCGTTCCTTCCCAGCTGCTGCGCCCAGCTAATGTTACTCGTAAGTACGGAAAATAGCCTCGTGGTAGCTGTTTGGAAGGGGCAATGATGAAATAAAAGATAGTACAGGCTATATACGCCGTCATAATCCACTGCTCATCATAGAATTGTCTTTGGTAGGACAGCGTCTCATCACGCTAACGCTGATTTTGATACATTGCCAGACATCTCGGAGGCAGAAGCAAGGCCTCAACAGCATGTCTACTCCAGAGAGAAACCAGTCCTCCACACGTAACGAGCTCGACACAGCTGAAGTGTGGAGAGACTGAGTTACGACGTGAAGATATGGAGATGGAAGTAGACTAGCATTTCGGGATGGATCTCGGGAGGCGCCGAGATAGCGTGTGGTCTAAGGGCCCCAGAGTCTAAAAGCCCACAGAACCATAGACTCGAGTCAATCAACTACTTTGTAAATCCAGGGCTCCCTTTGACCTCTTGCAAATAGTGGTTGAGATATTCGTAAAAAAAGACCCATAAAGAAGGCATTGAGCTCAAGAAAACCCCTTGTTGGCGATGTCGTCCAAGGTGCATGTGCTAGGGCTTAAGCCAATTATCGAGTTGCATTTCAGAGGACTATGCTGTGGCTTGTGAAGACATCATAGCCAATGTCAACACAGCTTTTAGAGATGCTCATAACAAAATTCTACAGATTATGTTATATGGCTAAGTCACACCTCGGGGTATAATTAACCGCATGCTACTGGCGTATAGTCAAATCTACTTGAAGCCACGGTCACAGACGCCAACGCGAATAAAAAAAAGTTCCGATGCTAATGGCCCACAGCATTTAGTAAGGCATGGTATATTTAGCGAACTGAAGATTGATTATAAAACACGCGAAGTAAAACATATGTTTTGCCAGTTAGAAGATGTCAAGGGGGATAAGATGAATATCTGGAGATGCTATACCAGAAATAGCTACATATCGGCTAGGCTTCTCTGAATGCGACATCTGGGCAATGCAAATTATGGTACAAAGCAATGGAATGCACGTATTCATAGGTACTTGTTCACGATCTTCGTGACTTTGTCCACGTCGCCTCACAGTACAGAAATTAGCCGCGGTCGTGTCTCTAATCTAAGATTGGCGGCGGAGATTTGGTGGGGAGGGGCAGTTAAGCAATGAAGCCCCAAGAAAGCCAATGGCGATTAAGGCCAGATCCCAGCCATGTCACTCAGCCCACAACAACGAGAAGCTTATGAAACGGCTATAAGTACCACCTAGATATGCAATGATAGATTGTTAATTAGATTAATACCATCATCAACGCTATAAATGCCAATTAAAGCTCAACTCGCGGCAGCTTTTGGCATCAACCATCCACGGCCAACGGGCCATCCTCGGCAAATCAGTCTCAGTCACGTGACTGCATACAATGGCCTCCGCCGCTATCCCTGAGCCTAACGTGTCTACGTGGTGGTTCTGAGGGAAGTCGGCCAAACCGCCACGAGTCCAACCACGAATATCCTCCAGACCAAATCTCGCCCAGCATGAGTTACGGCAAAAAAGACGAGGATGCCGACCTGGGCCTGGTCAAGGTGGACCGCACACAAGTCTTCCAAGAAGGTACCAATTCGCCCGCAAACGCAGCTTCATCTTCATTCTCCTCACCCCACCGAGCAAGGTGGCCAGACTGATGCTAACCCGGCGGCGCAACAGCTCGATTGTTCAACAGCTCGCCAATCCAGCCCCGACGATGCCGCATCCTGTTAACCAAGATTGCCCTGCTCCTCTACAGAGGGGAGACCTTCCCCACGAAGGAGGCCACCACCCTCTTCTTCGGCATCTCGAAGCTCTTCCAGAACAAAGATGCTAGTCTGCGACAGATGGTGCTCCTGATCATCAAGGAGCTGGCCAATTCGGCCGAGGATATTATCATGGTTACCAGCACCGTAATGAAGGATACCGGAGGCGGCAGCGACGCAATCTACAGACCCAATGCCATTCGTGCTCTGTGCCGAATCATCGACGTAGGTGGAAATGTTGCGCCATTCGAGCTCCTGACCGCGAGTTGCTAACAACGAGGGGATGGAATTGGTGAATACAGGCTACGACCGTCCAAGCCATCGAACGAGTCATGAAGACCGCCATTGTCGACAAGAACCCTTCCGTGTCCTCGGCGGCGCTCGTTTCGTCCTACCATCTGCTACCGATTGCTAGGGACGTCGTTCGGCGATGGCAGAGCGAGACCCAGGAGGCGGCCGCTTCTTCCAAGTCCTCGGGTGGATTCTCTCTGGGTTTCTCTACCTCTAGCAGCTCCATGCCCATGAACAGCTCCACAATGGCACAGTACCATGCCATTGGCCTCTTGTACCAGATGCGCTCGCACGACCGCATGGCCCTGGTCAAGATGGTTCAGCAGTTTGGCGCCGCCGGGGCTGTCAAGAGCCCCGCCGCCACTGTGATGCTTGTTCGACTGGCTGCGCAGCTCGCAGAGGAGGACCCCTCTCTCCGACGACCCATGATGCAGCTTCTCGACGGCTGGCTGCGACACAAGAGCGAGATGGTCAACTTCGAGGCTGCCAAGGCCATCTGCGACATGCGCGATGTCACCGACGCCGAGGTCAACCAGGCTGTTCACGTCCTGCAGCTGTTCCTCACCTCGCCCCGCGCAGTCACCAAATTTGCTGCTCTGCGAATCCTGCACAGCTTCGCCTCGTTCAACCCCACCGCTGTCAGCGTCTGCAACACCGACATTGAGCTCCTCATCTCCAACTCCAACCGGTCCATTGCTACCTTTGCCATCACCACACTGCTCAAGACCGGCAATGAGGCTAGCGTGGACAGATTGATGAAGCAGATTTCGGGCTTCATGTCTGAGATCACCGATGAGTTCAAGATCACCATTGTCGAAGCCATCCGCACCTTGTGCTTGAAATTCCCCAGCAAGCAGGCCGGTATGCTGACCTTCCTCAGCGGCATTCTCCGTGACGAAGGTGGCTTCGAGTTCAAGCGTGCTGTTGTGGAAAGCATGTTCGACCTGATCAAATTCGTCCCCGATTCCAAGGAGGATGCACTTGCTCACCTCTGTGAGTTCATTGAGGATTGCGAGTTTACTAAGCTGGCCGTCCGTATCCTGCACCTCATCGGTCTCGAGGGCCCCAAGACAGCCCAGCCCACCAAGTACATTCGCTACATCTACAACCGTGTTGTGCTTGAGAATGCCATTGTCCGCGCTGCTGCTGTCACGGCCCTTGCCAAGTTCGGCGTCGGCCAGAAGGATCCAGACGTCAAGAGCAGCGTCAGGGTGTTGCTCACGCGCTGTCTAGATGATGTCGATGACGAGGTCCGGGATCGAGCCGCGTTGAACTTGAAGCTGATGGCTGAAGAGGATGACGAGATGGCTCGAAACTTTGTCAAGAATGGTGAGTTTTTTTTCTGTTTTTTCTGTTTTTTCTGTTTTTTCCCTTCTATTTTTTGTCTCAACTTCCCTTATTATATGGCTATAATGCGTAGGTGCTAACATGGTGACGCCGCCAGACAACATGTTCTCGCTCCCCTTTTTCGAACATCAGCTCGTCATGTACGTCACATCTGACGACAAGTCTGCGTTTGATGTGCCATTTGACATCTCCAAGATTCCCGTGGTGACGCGAGAGCAGGCAGATGCTGAAGACAGGACCAAGAAGCTTACAGCTACGGCTCCCACTCTAAAGGCGCCAAAGGCTGGCCCAACCAAGACTTCAACAAGCGGTGCGGAGGCAGCTGCCACTGCCAGCGCCCAGGCACAGCGATATGCCCAGGAGCTAATGCAGATTCCCGAGATGAAGGAGTTTGGCAGCGTGCTCAAGTCATCGCCTGTTGTTGAGCTCACCGAGGCTGAGACTGAATACGTTGTCAGCGTTGTAAAGCATATCTTCAAGGAGCACATCGTCTTGCAATACGAGGTCAAGAATACACTTCCCGACACCGTTCTAGAAAACGTATCGGTCGTGGCATCACCTTCAGACGAAGAGGAATTGGAAGAGGTATTCATCATTCAGTCCGAGAAGCTGGCCACAAATGAGCCAGGCAAGGTCTACGTAGCGTTCAAGAAGCTGAATGGAGAGGCGTCGCTACCCATCTCCACCTTCTCCAACGTGCTCAAGTTTACAAGCAAGGAAATTGATCCCTCAACGGGTGAGCCCGAAGAGACCGGCTACGACGACGAGTATGAGGTGTCAGAATTCGAGCTCAGCGGCAGCGATTATGTTATCCCTACTTACGCTGGCAACTTCAGTCATCTCTGGGAGCAGGTCGGCGCCGCAGGGGAAGAAGCAGAAGAGACGCTGCAGCTGAGCAGCATGAAGAGCATAGCCGGTAAGAAAGCCACCCTGGGACTCTCCCCTCCATCCTTTCACATACGCAGTACTAACGAAAATAACAGAGGCGACCGAGCAGCTGGCCAAGATTCTATCCCTGCAGCCGCTCGAAGGCACAGACGTCCCCGTCAACCAGAGCACACACACTCTCAAGCTGTTGGGCAAGACGGTCAACGGCGGCAGGGTGGTGGCGAATATTCGCATGGCATACTCGTCAAAATCAGGTGTTACGACAAAGATTACGGTCCGGGGCGAGGAGGAGGGCGTGGCGGCTCTTGTGATTGCATCTGTGGCATAAATGTAGGGAAGCAGGCGTTGAGGGTCATAATGTGTATCGGTGGTTAGACAAACGTCCTCTGTCAGACTCTTATTAGTATTTTGTTTCGTTTCTCTTTCTTTCTTTTTTTTACTCGCTCTGGAGTGGCAGACGGCAAGCAAAAAAATATATATATTTGATATACACACATATATACCTAGTATGTATGTATATATTGAAGAAAGTCGTGATGCAGCATCGAGTATGACTTACAACGTCTACCTATCTATGACGTAGTACTAGGATAATTTATTGTCCTGGACACTTGTTATCAGGGGGTGCTTAGTCATCACTATATGCTCTCTTATTGCGAGCACCTAGTCCAGTTCCGTCAGCTTGGATAGGTGCACATTGATAGACTGGCCGTCTACTCGAGTATTTTGTTATCCTACTACATACTAATACTAGACAGCGGTACTGAGAATGACGAGATGACTGTGCCGCTTTTGTCTATTTCGAGCACTTTTGTGGTGGCGATCTCACTCAGCTTGCTGCAGCGACAGGTCCCTTAGCTCAGAGCATGGCTGCAAATACAGATTTGTCGATCACGATGTATTGGTTGGTAGATCTCCAAAGCTATGATGCATCCTTTGAGACAAGCACAAAATAGAGCTTCCTTCTTTTTTGTTGGGGCTGTATAAACGACATGATTACGTCACATGATGGCATCCTCAACCTTTTCGTCTCTCAACTGCTGCTTGAGGTATCACACGGAAGCTTGTAGGGTAAGTGAGCTGAAGGCGCATGACCCCGCGATATACTGTGTGGTTCGAGGGGAAAATATGGAGTCCGACGGATATCTGGCATGATAGGCGAAGCCAGTGCTAATACCTAATAACAGGTACATACACACCTACAACTACGAGTAATCGAATATTTCTTCTCCTTCTTTGTCAGCTTATACCAATTCGCAGAATGTGGCTACTGCTATGTGCTACTACCAGGTAGTAGTATTTAGTAATGGATGATAATTACGCAGTATCTACTACCTAGGCCTGTACTAGCAATTAGACTAAAGACCCGGTACTGAAGATTGTGTCTCCAACGGTCAGCAGATTAGCGACGGATGCTGTGAGACAGCTTATGCTCCAGCACCGATAGCGTTAAAACCACTGACGATGGCTGGTGTAGCCAATCCACCAGCCTGCTAAAAACACGCCACCGACGCTGGCGGCGCAACCTTCGCGTTCCCCTATGAATGTCTCAGCCAGCATGTGCCAGAACCGTGTGGGGGGAGGGGGGCACGAAAACAGCCTGCACATGAAATAGAGAGAGGGAGAAGGAGGAACCAAAAGAGAAAAGAGAGACAAGGAGACATGAATTATACAAAATAGCAACACCACGAGATGCATTGGGTCGTGATGATATGATGGCCAAGTGAAACACAAGGACAAGAGTACGCGTAAGGCGTCCGCATTAAAGACTTTCACGTGCTGGTGCCTTTAATTTTCAATCAGCAATCAAGCCAGGGATCCTTCTTTCGCTGCGCCGGTGGGGCTCGACAGCAGCTTTAGCGGCTCCCTCTAGCGGCCTTGGGCAGGGTGACGGTGATCCTGGGGGGCTGACGGGCTGTTTGGGCTCCAGCGCTGTGATGAGATTGTCCAGAAGGGGGGGGGCAGCCCCAAGGAATTCAGGTACAGCGGGCTGGATGGGGCTGCATTCGGCTTCGTGTACTCCCTACAGCGCAGTACTTGCGGCTACGTACACTCGCAGCGCCGAGCTATCGGGCACTTGGCGGCAGCACAGCCGGTCGCAGATAATTTGGCACCCGGATTGACCACCTCCACGGGTGTTTCGCAGGTAGCTGTACCCCATCCCTCCCACGGAGTACTGCGGTATCCTCGTACCCTTTTCGGAGCACGGCGGCGAGGCCAATCTCCCATTTTCCTCCTATCGTGTCTTTTCCTGCTCTGCCAGCGCTTTTGTCGGCTTGAACTGGAACAAACAGAAAAACAAACATCTCGCCCTTTCTAACCACCTCCCTACGGCCGTTCGTCTCGCCTCGCTCTTCCGTGAGCAGAGTGGACAACGAAACGACTCGACAAAGCCGCCGGCGTGATGAACGCCATACAGCAGAAATGCCGCCCGAAGCATCAGGTCCTGGTGCTCAAGTGCTACCCGCGAACCACCAAGGGAGCTGTTGATGTCAAGCCCAACAGCAGCGAGCTGAGCTATCTCCTCTACTACGCGACCAGCCGCCGGTCCAAGATCCAGAAGATTGGCGCTTTTCTGGAGAAGAAGACGGCAAGCGATGTCTGGCGAATGCGCATCGGGTACGTGCCTTTTTTTTGCCTTGTGTAGTCCGGGGCATCCGCCTTGGTGGCGATGACGATGTTGAGGCTCGACATTGATGCTGGTGAACCGTGACGATGGGTGATGATTGCCATCGAGTGCTCAAGGCTGACTGCTGTGGCATTGCCTCGTGTGTGTAGCAATGTGCAGGTAACTCTCGGGATCCTCGCTGCGCTGGTCGAGAAGTCGCCCAAGGATGCGGTCCTCATCGCGCCGTGCATCCTCAAGATCCTCGACCTCATCCTCCGATCCAACGACATCACCATGATCGAATCCTCCCTCCCTACGTGGGAGGCCTTTTGTGAACACCACGATGCGTCCTCCCTCTTCGCCGACCAGGCATATCTCAGCCACTATGTGTCTGTTGTCCGATCCTACGCGCAGCTTGCCTCGAACCAGCACACCACGAAGCAGGGCGCCTCGAGCCGGCCAGTTCAGATGCGATGGCGGAACGCTGGGCTGGGCGCCATCAAATGCATTGCGACCAGCGATGCTCTGTCTTCCGTGAGTGGACGCCAGATCGACGTCATCGTGCCCATGATATTGGAGAACCTGTGGACCCAAGATGAGACGCTGCTCGACATACTGTTGGACCGCGTGGAAGTGGAGGAAAAAGTTGACACGGAGAAGCTTCTGCGGCGCAGGACGAGCGTCGCTACGGTTCAAGCCCCGGAAGCCGGCGGCGACGCAAACCCACTTGCTATTTCAGGAACCGCCAATGATGTCGACAGAATGGCTGAGGAAGACACGGGCGTCTTGGCCATGCAGTGCCTTAAGAGCATATTTGTCGTGCCATCTAGATCGCAGATCCATTCGGGTACGGCCGCCCTGCTTAGATTCATCCTGGAGCGCGTAAAGCAGGGAGAAAAAGTCATGACGAGCTCCGACGCCGAGAATGGCTATGACCAGGGTTGGGCAATCAACATCTTCAGCATCATTGCCCGCTGGGCTCCTGTACAGGACCGATATGTCATTCTGGTGATGGCGCTTGATACTCTCACCCACACTCCCCTGCGAGACGACAACCTGGACCAGCATATAACCCTGACAGCCATGATCGAGTCGCTCTTGAGATCCGATATCAATTTGATTGGCCTAAGCGTCATGGACGTTCTCTTTGGTCTCATTAAGCAAATCAAGAAGCTTTTCGCGCTGTCAAACATCGGAAGCCGAGCAGAGACTCCCAGCGAGAAGATGGCGACCGATAGCGACGTGGACCAGAGCCCCCAACAAGTACAGCGCAGGGCGCTTCTCGGACGACTGGAGCAGTGCATTGGAGATCTTGCTAGCCACATATACTACGCCGACCAGGTTTCGGACATGATTGCTGCCATGGTTGGCCGACTAAGGCCCAGCCGGTCATCAAGCGCTCCTTCGACACCACAGGGCGAGAAGACGGAGGGCAACGAGCAGAGCAGTAATGCTTCGCCCCCCTCGGCAACCACCACTGCGGATCTGGTCGAGGGCCAGGTACCTAACTCGGCGGACGTCTACTTTTCCTACACGTCAGGACGCATCTCGGCGCTCCGCATCGTCAAGATCATCCTTCACGTCGCCAATCCCAAGGTCAGGATTAGCACCAATGCCGATTTGGGCCGGAACCGAGTGCCGGCTCAGGTCTGGGAAGGTACCCAATGGCTGCTTCGCGATCCCTCGGGTCTGGTACGGAGAGCATATGTCGACGCCCTGCTCACATGGCTGGATCTAGAGACCACGCCCATGGATCTGCTAGCCAGAGACGAGGCGCTTGAGCCTCACAAGTCTACCGCCGCAGGCATTCTCGCCGCTGCCAAAAATGCCCGCGATCTCTCCAACAATACCCGGCGCGTCGTATCCAGTGCCTCGAACAAGGACCGCCAACCCAGAACTCGACGTTCGCAGTTTCTCGCGCAGCTTCACCTGGCTATCTACGATAACGCTCTTCATTTCGTCGAGTTTGACAACGATCTTGCCTTGCTTCACACACTGCTGTCAAGGCTCGTGTTACGGCTTGGCGTCAATGCTGTTAGGTACGGCGTGCCCATGATTTACCGCTTGCAAGAAGAAATCCTGGCGGTCGAGCAACCCATCCACAAAGTGCGAATCGCCGCCGTGTGCCACGGCTATTTCTGGATCTTGACCGATAAGTTCGAGTTTGAGGGATCAGCAGTGGGCCGAGCGATTGGCAACGAGGTTGCCCGGCGCAAGAACAAAGGCTTTTGGGTGCCAGGCGTCCAGGTCCCGGCACAGCCCATTGACCAAATTGGCCCGCTGGGACAGGCGGCGCCTCCCCCCGAGTGGGATCTCAGCGTCCTCGAGACAGAAGAACTTTTGCCGTTTGACGACAGAGCTTCCCTCATCCAATGCATTGCTGTGGGCTACGAAGAAAACACGTCATGGCCACCAAACAGCCCGTCCGCGTCTCCCGGCCGAATGCTCTCTGGTCCTATTCTCAACATCCCAATGAGCCCCGGAACCTCGTCCGCCCCCGTAACTCCCGAGAGATCGCTAGAGCTCCCGGATACGTACCGCGAACAGATGATGACGGAGTGGTCCAGAGAGCAAGTAGCTGCCGCCCTGGCCGCTGAGGGTAAGACGGAGTCGATCAATGGCTCTCGTACGGGAACTGTGGCAACCACTGGTCTCAGGAACCTGACCGTCAGCACTGCTGGTGGCATCAATGGTAACAATGGCTATTTGCCATACTCACCTTACGGTAGTCAGCACAACCTGCGACCACACTCCTCTCAGGCACAGATGATGCCGGATCAAAACCATCTCGGGACGTCTCCCAGGTTCCGGCAGGGCAGCATCCGAAGCGGCATCTCGCAGACGATATCGTCGTCGAGCAAGGCTGGTGTTGCATCTGTAGAACAGCTCAAGCGCGTGCTGTCTGGCAACGCTTCGCCTCAGGCGTTTGGGTCCGAAGACGACAGCGCCGAGAGCATGGTGAGCTATGACTATAGCGCATCAGAAAAGAGTTTCAGCCCGACAGGCACGGATTCAGATCGGCCAACCACCTCGGCCGATGGGTTCAGCAAGAGATCGAGGTCTGGCAGCTCTGGCGCTCCGCTTAGCTCAGGCTCGATGCGTGAGAGTGTACCAAGGCTTCATGTGAATGGTGAACGAGAGGAGGGCGGAGGACCTGGAACTGGAGTCCCGCCTGTGCCGCCACTGCCCAACCTTAGTTCCCTTTCTGAAAAGGGCGGGATCATAAACGGCGGAGGCATTGCTGTGCAAGATTACGGAGCGAAGGCTTACAGCAAGCGTAATATCAGCAGCCGGGGTGGGGATAGCATTGCCGGTCGGTCTATCCTGGGTGGCCACGAAGATGGTGGCAGAATGATGGATTTGCAAGAGCTTCTGAGGGGCATTGACAGTCGCCCCAGTGAGGGTAGCTTGGGCAACTTGACCAGGCCTCCATACTAGATTTCGGGCAATACCTACAGGACAAATGTCAATTTCTCAACCTGGAAGCGGCGGTTATAACAACAATAACAACTACTACTTTGGGATGGGGGAAAGCTGGCGTGATGCCTAACGAGAACAATCTACTAGGTGCCTCTCGGCCTCTATTCTCTTCAACATTGGGTTGGGGGGGGGGGGGGGGGGGGGGGGGGGGGGGGGGGGGGGGGGGGGGGGGGGGGGGGGGGGGGGGGGGGGGGGGG
>JAJKFY010000019.1:0-90922 GCA_021066465.1 Trichoderma asperelloides
CCCCCCCCCCCCCCCCCCCCCCCCCCCCCCCCCCCCCCCCCCCCCCCCCCCCCCCCCCCCCCCCCCCCCCCCCAATCTTGAACACTGGGGCATACAATGCATGACGCAACAAAACGTCGTAGCCGATTAATCACTTTGCCAAGGCAGGGCCCTCTCCTGGCAGCTTTTCTATTTCTCCATAGAAGCCTTTATTTTGCCCCATTCTAGATTATAGATGAGGAAACATGGAAGAGGACAGGAAAAAAACAACAGTTTAGTGTGACAAACTTCTGACAACTGGTACGTTTGCAGCATGAGATAACCCCCCCTTTCTTCCCCTCAAGAGTGATCAATTGCCGATCCACGGATAGAAAGATCCCGGCGAATGATCCAGACCCCGAATATCGGCATGCTCTCGGTATATTCAGACGAGGTTCGATGCTACCGTGGCCCCCCCTCTTTTGCGCGTATGTTGGAGTTGCATTCCGCGGCCCCAAAATCTCGCAGCTAGCAAGCGAAGAATCACACCTCGCTGGTAGAGGGGGATAAAGGAAGTTCCGTAAGCGCGGGATCAATATGTGCGAGCAAACTTACTTGCTTTTTAAGGTAAAAGCTGAAAAAAAAGAAGGGGCGCACGTGGAATAAAAGGGAAGAGAGATAGAGGGTTGGAACAAGAGCATCGTCTGCCCATCTAGTAATATTACAACTATTCTCTCTAAAAGTTTAAGAAAATGAAATAGAAACGAAGAGGCCAAACTAATATTACATGATGGCTTCAAAAAGTGATACTGTAGGTATGCTATGTTGAAGACAATCAAAGAAGCACACACGTCTCATCCCATCGTTAAAAGAGGTTGGCTAACACCCGAGGTCAAGAAAGGGGGGCAGCAGCAAAAACGGCACCCCATTCATCCAATAGTCCTCCGGAGGAATACCAAAAAAAGCAACCAAGAGCTAATTATGTTCACGCCCTCTTTTCTTTTTCATCATGTATAGAACCAAAGCAGAAAACATCCCCGGATATCCCTCCCAGTGGTTCTCCGTAGCAGAAGCTTTTTCATATACCGCGTCATAATCTCCGTCCCGCTTCGTTGCCAATAGCTTCAGGTGGCGTAGTCCGTACTTCGTATTTTCGTGCCAAAATAATAATAAATGTGTAATCAATGCGTAAGAACCCTCACTGCCTGCAGTATTAGGCCAAAAATCAATCCCCTGGCAATCTCCTCGATCTGCAAACAGTCAAACACACGCCCGAGGGCCTCGCCTGTGGCCGATTGCCCCATCACGCCCATCAGCGCGGCCGGCACCCCGCTCTGTATTAGCAGCCTGCGCGCCTTTACGGCGAGTTCTCTCTTCTCTTCGTCCGTCAACTGTGATGGCCAGGATTCTTGCTCCTGTTCCGTGGGCATGGTATTCTCGCGTATTTTGCGCAACCCTGTTGCGATCCCTGCGTCGGACGTGTTGGCGTCTATCACAGATGACTGGATAAGAGACTGTACGGTTAAGAGAGAAGGGTTTCCAGGGCGTAGCAGGAACGACTTCGCGGCTGTGAGGAGTGTTCGCCGGATGTTCCAAGCTGAAGAGAGAGTGTACATCTCATTAATGACAGCAAAGATGAGCTCAACAGCTACCCGAGTTTCAGGCTCCGTGAGCTGAGCATATTGCCGGGCAGGCTTCGCTGGACTCTTCTTTCCCGATAACGCCGGCGCGGACGCCGACGCGCTCAGTGCTTGCGAGCTGTTGTTACGGCTCTGATCCTCCACAAAACTCGCATTTCTACGCAACTTCGTTTCAAAGTCGTTTGCCTGCGATTCATAGTCATCGCTAATCTCATCTGGCGGCGGCGGAAGCTTTGTAAAATCTAGACTTATTGATGATGGTGACCGGAGAGCGGCCAAGCTGGAGGCTCTGCTGTGCTCTCTGCTCTGTCGAGCGCTTACTGAAGTGGATATCGAGTCAACTCGGCCTCTCTGGCCCAACCGTAGATCTGTCTCGCTGTTGTTGGGAGATTGGACGAAGCTTGGCATTCGCTCTACTCTGCCCGGCTGCGTCGCAATGACGGATGATCTCTGGCTATCAAGACTGGCGCGTTCCGACCTCGCGGGTGATCGTGCAATGCTATCAACTCGGCTGCCCGTTATCGACGATGTGGATAACCGGTTTGGGTTCGGGGGAGTAAGGTCGATGGATTGAGTGGTCGACTTTCGACCCAGGCCGCCAAAGTGACCAAAGACACCGCTGACGCCGCCGACAAGAGTCTTTCCACCTTCTACGGCTCCCTTTGGGCCAATGGACAGCACCTCAAGCATATTCTTGCCCACCGTCTCCCAGCCAAATGACTTGGAGTTGCCATGCGTGTGTCCCTGTGATTTTTCGAGGAAGCGCTTCATTCCCTCGCTTTCTGCCAAAGCTTGATACCAACAAGCATCTCGTAGATACCTCTCCAGTTCACCACGAAGAGACTCTCGGGTGTGAACTTTCCAGCTTGGCAGCTCCTTGTGAAGCTCCATGAAGGCAGTGGCACCGGATACGGCTGCGATTCGTCTCAGGATCTCGTGAAGAGTCTCAAAATCCGAATACCGCCTTACAATCATCCAACCGGGATAGTGAGAAGATGACGGCTCTACCTGAATCAGGTAGTCTACGGTCGGCTTGCTTCGAATCTTCCCCGTGTCGCCCGAGCCATCGTCGTTTAGTGTGAATGAAGCGTTGTGCAAAGTAAGCGGTTCCTTTCTCGGTGCCTCTTCTTCGTCCACTACCGGTTGGCCTGGCGGGACAATCTGATCGAAGTTTGTAAATGACTGCTCTTTGTTTTCCTGTGGAGATGATTCTTGGCTAGTGGAATCGGCTGTAGATCGCGGCGTATGGGGAGTGTAGATTGTATCGCTCTTGGATGAGACGCCGTCTACCGATGCTCCTCGAGGCGAGAATCTGTTAGATGTTGGTGAAAATGCTTCCTCGTTCTTTTGAGCTTCCGCATCTCGAGTTGCCATATCCATGCTCTGCTTTGAGCGTTCAGATGCTTCGGTCAACGTGGAGGTCCTTTTCCGACGCGCTTCATCCTCTGCAATCATGGCATTCATTCGTTTCATTTCCTCCATGGCTCCCTCTAGTTCCTCGTCTGCTTTGCTTAGTTTTTTCTTGTGAGACGTCTCCTTGCGCCGAGTCTGGCCTTGATCGTTACTACCACGTCGGGGCTTCGCGATGCCGACATTGCCAACGTTTCCATCCAGGTCGGCAAAGACGTTGTTTGCCACATCGCGGCCGGTCTGCATACCGACGTCAATTGCTTGATTCAGGTTCGGTTCGCCTGCTTCTAACAGATATACAATCCATCCATTGATCCACTCGGCCCTGCTGCACTGCTGCAAAGTCTGCTCAAACACAGAATTTGCAAGAATCTCCCGCAAGAAAATTCGCGCTGGATCGCAGTTGTAGGCATTCTTGTCGAGAAAACCAAGCAAATCTTCGGATATCATCTTGAATTTTGTTGCTTGTTGCCTCTGGTTTAGCAGATTTGCAAGACGAGAGTCTGGATTCTCCGCAAGATAATTGTATATGGTGTCTGCGGCTGTCAGATTCGCATCAGGCGGGAGGGCGGCGAATGCAGCCGCCAGTTCTGAAAGAAACACGATTATCATAGAAGTTGAGTTGGTCAGGAGGTCCAGGAAAGCGTCGGCCGGTCGCTTACGGGTCATCCGGTTCGATATAGCCAAGACAAAGGACGTGATCGACTTGCGACAAGCGAGAGGAAAAGCGTGATCGGAAGGCACAATTGGGCTGTACCACCACTTGATGTAGTTTTGGATAATGGCATCGACTAAGCCGCTCAGCGCTTCTTTCGTCTCAGGGCGAAAGTCGTCGAAGCTTCTGATACGATTCTGATCCTCATCTTCATCATCTGGTGTCTCCAGCGACCGCGCAGACGTTAAATCAGCCCAAACCCTGTCTAGCACCTTCGTACTCTCCTCGCCGCGAATGGCCTTTGCCAGCTCCGGGTGCTTCGATTCCCAGATAATAAAGGAGACCACGCCACCGAATGCTCCTATCAGCACGAGACCAAGCCTCCCAAGAACAGCATAAGTCACCGCCGAGACTCCCACGCCTAATCCCGCAAGAGTTGACGGCGTCGCTGTCGCAAAGAACTGGATGGCTCTCGAGGCGAAGGTCACTTCCGGGGCCGCTTGATTGCCCCCATTTGCATCGGCAAACAGTGGCTTAGACTCGTATTCTAAACTCTTGGACTCGTAATCATCGTCATTATTACTATTGTAGTCTGGCGGCGTGCCATCGCTTGCGTTTGTGGTTTCGACTCGACTCGTGGATTCGGCCGAGGCCTGCTCGGCGGAGTCGTCGCGACGCTGCGCAAGATCAGATGCGATTGAGCTCATTGGAGTTGAGCTCCTCTATTGGCTTGGCCCCAACAACCCGGTCTCTCTATGTCGTCAGCGTGTCGTGATGTGGTGTCGGAGAGCAGCGGAAAACATGTCAGAACAAGCGCCAATCCCGCCGTAAGAATAGAAGAGAAGAGAGAGAGTGTGTGTGTGTATAAGAAGATGAAATGCACGGTGAAGCCACTACTACTCAGCGCTATGAATCGTAGCAGTAGTAGAAGTAGTAGTATTATGTATATGGTGTGGTACAAAGGAAGACTTCGAGATGCTCCGCTGACTCCGTATTTCATATGCGCTGGTATGGAGGATAAGATCAATCTGATGAGGCTGCTCCCACATTTCTCCTTTTAGGGGACAATTGCGGGTCGATGTCGCATCTACCTCTAAATTTGGAGCTCAGGCCTCCACTGCCACTCAACCCCTGGTTTTCAGCACGCTCTGCATTGTTTTTGAGCAGAGTTGGAGCAGCGCTTGTTAGGGGGAATAGGAGGATTCAAAATTCAGGATAGGCTATTTTCAAGCCAACTGCTCTATTTTGACTCTTCCATGTGAATTATGAACATTTAATTAGATATTTAACTGCTCGACGCAGCTCTTGCATGCAGCGGTGAAGTCCTCACGTGAGCTGGCGTGACCATTGAGTCGCTGCCCCGCCTGAAGCTCTTCTAAAGTGCCCATTAATTAATCACGCCTAAACGAAACGCGTCTGGCCCGCTTGATGCTCCACGCGCCGTAGCGAGTTTCCTCAACTACCGTACCTGGCTGATCTGGATCTGGATCGCAAACGCAAATACGACCTCTGGTTTGCGATCAAACCCCTGGGTTAGAGATATTGCGCTTATATTACCTCAAGGAATGCCTCCGACAACCAAGAAGCGGCGGGCGAGCAGCGACAGCGAGGACGATGTCCCCAGGACCTCTGCCTCGAAGAAGAATAAGAGCGCTGCCGCTGCCAGTGCGCCTGATGGCAAAGACGACGAGGGAAATCCGTTTTGGGAGGTGCGATATGATGGCTGATCGAACTGTTTTGCGCTCTAGCTTACGCATTGACCTGCAACAGTTGTCAAACAAACGACGTGTAGGCGTCTCCGAGTTCAAGAAGATGTGTTTCATCAACATCCGCGAGTACTACGAGAAGGACGGGAAAATGCTCCCAGGCAAAAAAGTAAGCTTGTCGCATACTGGAGAGACCAAAACAGATATGCAAGAGCGCACAGATGCTAACTTACGGCCCAAGGGCATTTCTCTATCCGTCGAACAATATCTTGCTCTTCTCAAAGCGGCTCCCGGTATCAACGCGGCGCTGCGGGCAAAAGGCCAAGATGTTGATGATCCCGACGAAATGGACATTGAAGAGCCCAGCGTTCCTACCAACAAGAAAAGATCCAAGTCGGACAAGTCTAATATTGAGGCAACCAGCGATGAAGATAATGATGAGGATTAAGGAGATCCTCCCAGCTGGAGAGTCCTAGGATTTTATATGTAATATTGCCTTTTTGGGCACCTTGGTTTAACGCTGGAGTTGGGATATATACCCGAGCACCGCAGGCTGGTGTTTCAACCCGGGCAAAGAGCTCGCGGATTCGGGACTGCGACTTGTTATGATGATTGAACACAAGTTGAATGATATATGTAATGATTTACTGCATTGAACTCTGTAGGGTGATAGTACCCTCGGTTGGAGATTCCTAGCAATGGCAGACATTTGAGATGAGAAGAAATGTATACCGCAAAGTCCATGCCGTGAAGCTTCAAGCACTTCTTCTTTTGATGACGCCTCAAAGAATGATGATGTAGATGCAGGGGTGCGGAGCTGGCTCTGTTAAACACCGGTTGCCCGTTCAGATTGCCAAAGCCTGTGGTGAGATTTTACTACCGAAGTCCTAAAAAACAAACGGTTAGCATATATATCCATTCAGGGGCTGGCCATATATGGCATTAGCATTCCTTGTTAAACCAGACCAGCTGAGAGTCTCGGGATCTATATAGAGCTGTTGTGGGATCTCGTGTGACGCATCTGCGCTTTATGGGGCACGACTTTATACCACATTAACGCCACGCTGAAGACATCCCCGGCCGCTAGCAATGACTAAAATAGCGCTGAAGCCCACTGTGATTGGCGCAGTGTGCGGCAGGACCGAGTGCACGGGGGCGCCTTGCTTCACTATTCATGCTCCCCTAATGACTAAGTTGTCATCTGGTGTCGATCACGTCAATCTCATCTTCGTCCACGCTCGTCGTTGCGCCTTGCTCTTCTGTTCCGTTTTCTTTCCCTTTTTTTCCTCTTTTTCATTTTTGGCAGCACCCTCTTCCATTCTCAGGGGTCCCTGATTCACCACCAACACTTTGGCTTGCAACAATAGGCCGCGTGCTGCTTGAGAATTACTGGATGCGATCACAGTGTCTCATTACACCGTTCTCGGCCTCCACCGTCGTCAAATAAACGCCCCTTGCGTCGGATTACCTAACCCGACATCAAATCGGAAACCTGATTCCACATCAGTCAGCCGTGATTCTGGGTCACTTTTATCTCTGTGCTCTCCCAACATTTACGGGCTTTTTCTATTCTTTTCATCCCATCGGATGGCCGTGTGACATACAGTCGAGAAGCGGCGCTCTTTTAATGAGTTAACATCATAATCTTTTTGGCTTTCTTATATCCCGGTTGCGCCGGCGCGACTAATCTCTAATCATGGTCTCATGGCGGTTTGGGCTGGGGCGCACGGAGTCAGTGGATAACTACGACGGAGTTTTGGTTCCCTTAGAACAGGCACATCTTCACAGCCACTCGGCGCGGGTTGGGCGAGTCGAATTTGAGGCGCAGGACGAAAGTGCAGATGATGAGGACGATGTGGGCTCCGCAAAGGACGATCGGGGCGAGGGTATGCTGCTGATGAATGCGGCCGAATATACCATCGAGGGGCTGAGGGCGCAGATGAGGCAAGGCAAGCGAGGGGAATGGACCGATTATGAGAGTGAGTGTTGACGATGACACTGGAGAGAGCAACCGCCGCTAAACCGATACTAGTAAAATCTAAGCTCATCAACAAGGCGATTCAAGATATTGGCATGGGGCGATATAATTGGCAGCTTTTTATCCTCTGTGGCTTTGGATGGTTTGCGGATAAGTAAGCAAGACTCGTCCTCTCTCTCTGATTCTCTATGAGCATGGATGGCTAACAGGCGACGTCTAGCTTATGGCTACAGGTATGCGGAATGAAACTGCTAAAATACGCCACTATCTGTCTCACTAAGACCACTAACAAACAATATAGGGCGTCTCGTTAACTTTACCATCGCTGTCAGCAGAGTTCGATATACCAGAAAAGACAGTCAGGTATACGACAAGCTCTTGCTTTGTAGGTCTCTCCCTCGGGAGTTTCCTGTGGGGGATAGGATCGGATGTCTTTGGCCGTCGAATTGCATTCAACATGACGCTCCTTATCACGAGTATCTTCGGCATTTTAGCTGCGTACGGTAGAAGCTGGGGAGCTGTGTGTTTCCTCTACGCTGCATTTGGCTTTGGTGTTGGTGGGAATCTGCCTGTTGATGGCGCCTTGTTTCTCGAGTTTCTACCAGACGCCTCCAGCTCGCTACTCACGCTACTCTCCGTATGGTGGCCTATCGGACAACTTGTATCTTCACTTGCTGCATGGTTCTTCATTGCGCAGTGGCCGGTAAACCTCGGGTGGCGATACTTCATCATGACTATTGGCATCATTACTTTTGCCATGTTCTGTATTCGTTTCTTCATCTTTTATATGTTCGAGTCGCCAAAATTCCTTCTCAACAAGGGTCGCCAGAACGAAGCTGTTGCCGTCGTCCACGGCATCGCCTATCGGAATGGTGCGAAGACGTGGCTCACCTCAGAAATCCTGGATCAAGTCGCGGCAGAGGAACCTGAGCAGTCTTCCCATAACGCCCAGCGATACTCGATATCCTCCGCCCCGCGATCAAACCTCTTTAAAGAGAAGCTCAAGGGGTTCTCGGGTGAGAGGCTGCGGCCACTCTTTCAAACCAAGACTCTGGCTTTGGCTACTACTCTTATCTGGATTTGCTGGGCTACTATAGGAATGGGTAAATATCTGACTGATTTTCGTATCAAGGAGTAGGCGACTAACCATAATGAATGCATAGGATACCCATTGTTTAACGCCTTTTTACCCCAGTACCTTTCTCACCACAACGATGACTCGCAGGTTGAGGCCATGCAAGACGAGACATCAGCCATCTCCGGCACCACATATCGTAATTATGCCATCACATCAGTAATGGGTATCCCTGGCAGCCTCCTCGCCGCGTATCTAGTCGACCATCCATCTCCTTTCTTCGGCCGCCGCGGCACGTTGGCCAGCTCCACTGTCATCTCGGCAGTCTTTCTCTTTGTCTTTGCCGCATACGGCACCACATCCACCACTCAACTCATTTTCTCCTGTATCGAAGCTTTTGCACAGAACATCATGTATGGCGTCCTATATGCTTTCACGCCGGAGATTTTCCCGGCTCCTGTCAGAGGCGCCGGCACTGGAGTTGCCAGTTTCCTCAACAGGTTGACGGGTTTGATGGCTCCGCTCATTGCGGCGAATATTCCTGGAGACGGGTCCACGACACCAATTTACATGTCTGCTGTTTTAATCCTGGCAGCGTTTGTGGCGATGTGTTTGATTCCGATTGAAACACGTGGAGCGCAGCGTTTGTAGACTTGTTTTTTTAATAGTCTTTACTAGAATCTTGGATAACACTTCTGCAAAAAGGAGATATAGATACATTGCTTCCTCAGCACATAGATTTATTGTTATTTATACATGAGCACATATTGAAGTTTGTGGAGAGAAGATAGTCACATAGTCAAGAGTCAGATTGTATCGGCGAATTAAGACGAAACTCAATTTGGCATCGTTTTAGGAGAGAAATGGCACTTTGAAATTCGAAATACATTACGCTTGTTCTACATATTTCCAACATCTATTGAAGCTCTATCGGTTTCCCCTTGCGCCAGCTGGAACGTCAACTCGCCGCTTTCTCAAGGACATGCCCAGAGCATCGCGGACCATGGGATCAGCACGAATTGTGTTTTGGATCAACCACTCTCTCATCTTTCCTTGCAGGTTGGATGTTGCCTCAGCATCACCCTTGAAAGGCGCCATCTCCATGTCCATTAGCCTCGTCGCATCGACGTCGAACTGGCCAGTGATGGCTTCTAGGCGAGTCAAGCCCTGGCGTAGCAGCTCGTCCTCATCTCCAAGGGATCTCTTTGATGGCGATGCGTCCATTACCAGCAGCGGGCCAATTTGCGACAGAGCGATGTATATAGTGATGGTGAGTTTGCGTGTAAGCTGTATCAGTTGATATGGTAGGTACGGCGGGTGAGAAGCCGTGGTAGAGAAGATGAAGTTGAGGCCGTCGAGTAGCGTTGGGAAATTAGGTCGGGTAACAGCGTGAATCTCAAAGACGCAGAGCGTCAAAAGTATGAGCCAGCGGTAGAACTTGCCAAAGTCCATGTAACCCAGCAGGCCCAAGACATATATCGACCCAGCCGCGACGCCGTAGTGCGGTAGGATGCCCGAGAAGACACCCCGCGTGACAAAGTCTCTGATTGTGACACACTTCTGCCAGGCTACCGTCTCGGGCCCGAAACGCTCGTAGGCGAAGCGCTTCGCGGCATCTTGCAGCGTGTCGCTCGCAGCCTTGAGGTGGATGAAGTATGCGGCCGAGTCAGGGGCGACGCTGCCGGTTTTGTCGGGGTGATGGAGGGCTGCGAGACGGCGGAAGCGAGACTTGACGTCGCGGTCGGTGGCGGAGAAGGGCACGCCCAGGTCTGTGTAGAAGGATCCCTGGCGGCGAAGTTCGTAGTCGGCCTCGTAGATGGTGTAGGCGAGGTAGATCGCTACGACGAGGACGTGGATGTTGCGGCGGTGGTTATTGAACCGTGGGCTGCCGGGAGCCGGTTTCGGGTCGCCGGCGCGGATTGTGAGACCATAGTAGATGGTTTGGATCCACGATGTGGCGATCTGGGTTTCACGTTTGACAGTTAGCTGCTTGGTCTCGTGCGCAGTCGAAGCGCTCTATGGATGCGTTGAACGAAGGGTAGAGGTCTTACATTGGGGAGGAAAGACCACCCTATAATTGACAGGAATTGCGACATGGTCTATTGTCCAGCATTATGATGTTGCAGCATGTAAATTTGGAACAAATGTCGGCTATAAAAGTCCTGGTGTTGAGGACAAGCTGGCCGACAATCTTATCGATAAAGACTGATGTAATTTTTGGCGGGTCTTGGATTGCCGTTTCTAGCAGCCCAGTACACCTACTTTTATTATAGATGCCGTGCCTAGATGCGCGTTAGCAACAGAACGACCCTAACTAATACGCTTAGTAGCCAGCCTATGATTACATGTAGCTTATACTACCTGTCAAGAGTCCTGTTGCCTGGTAGAGAATAAATTAGGTTAGTAGGTAGTACCTAGGTAGGCATTTTTAATCATTAACTGAGGCTTCTGTCTTTGATCACCATCTACGCATTATTAGAACGGTTATTGTAGATGAACAATACTTATTAATTACAGCAGAATCAATATTATGGGTGTCTATAATTGACTCTCAGTAAGTACCAGAAGCAATGCAATAGGCAAAGTAAATTCTGACATGTTGTCTTCTTCTTTTGTCTTGGTTAGCTGTGTTTACCAAATGCAGTCATAAGCAGTAGCTAAAAAGAAGGTACAGGGTTCCTTGTTTTAGCTGCTGCGCTTTTAAACAGGTGGTTCCTCCAGGCAGAACCCCTCTCTATTAGACCACCTGCAACAATCTAGAATCTAGGAAAATACTGCGAAATTTACGTACAATCAAAATGAGTACACGATGCCGATACTGTTCGGGCCTCTCTGTCGAAAAATTATTAAATCTTACAAAGGACGAGTTTTCTGGCCATGAATTTCCCACTTCTGCTTACTATCAACACCACAACTCCTTTCATGATTTGGAACAGTCTGCAAATGATGGTTGTGATTTATGCCTGCTCATATTAGACTGCTTCAAAGGTATCGAATGGACAGAGGGCGATTACCAGTTCCCACTTTATGCATGGGAAACGGCAACTGAGTTGAATATTGAAGATACAGCCTATACTGCGGCGAAGGAACTGGCAGTGTCTGATGTGAAACTAAGTCTTAGCACAGACCATGTCTATTTGGGAGATCCCTTGGGAAAGGTTGAGTGTTTCAATACTCTGTTGGTCCAAGTTGGTCCAAGAGAACTCCCAGATGAGAGTGATTCTAATTCATTTCCGTTTCTGACTTTGTCATTAAACAACCAAGGTAACTATCTTCAAAAATCAATACCATTGTGCTATCATCTAATGAATGCAGAATGCATGATGGATATTGAAGGAACCAAAATTGGCCGCCTTAAAGTAGACTCAGACTTGGCTTCGCACTCCCAATTTGAAATTGCACGCCAATGGCTTGATGAGTGCCAGACGACACACCTAGCTTGTTTGGTGAACAAAGTTCCAGAACTTCCAACTCGGGTGGTGGATATTGGACCACCAGACGCTGCTTTCGCCCCTCGGGTGCATATTTCTCACGGGGCTCAAGCAAATTATATCGCCCTAAGTCATTGCTGGGGAGGGAGAATAGAGACCATCCTCACGACGAAAACATATCACGATTACCAGAAAGAGTTACCAATCTCTGATATTGCTCACAATTTCAAAGATGCTTTCCGAATTGCAAAAGGACTTGGCATACGTTATGTTTGGATTGACTCACTCTGTATTATTCAAGACTCAAGAGAAGACTGGGAAGCTGAGTCTATCAAAATGGGAGCGATTTACCGAAACGCTACCTTGACCATCTCCGCTCTTGTAGCAGCAAAAAGTACGGTGGGAATCCTGAAGAACAACGAGAATCGCTTCTCTAAAGCTCCAAAAACCGCGCAACTTCGGATTTATGATGCCAAGTTAAAAGCCGAAGAAATTGAAGTGGAGTGGAAATCGCGCGAAGAGGAAAATCTACGCAATCTTATGCTCCAAAGTGCACTCATGTCGCGAGGATGGACCTTGCAAGAGTATGTCTTGTCTCCTCGAAATTTGCTGTACGGGAGACGACAAATATACTGGCGCTGTCCGAGCAGGGTGGCATCAGCGGATAATACACCAATGGGCAACCAATTTCCGGATAAACAGTTTCAGAACGCCGCGCAAGTTATTTATTCTGATATCTTGGCCAAACCGCCTCAAATGAAAGCAGACGTCAAGGCTATTCTTGCAGACTATTATGAGCTGGTTGAAACGTACTCTGCGCGTCAATTAACTTACGGATCTGACAAATTCGCCGCATTTGCCGGAATAGCTCAGATGATACATCCGGCAATTGGCGGACAGTATCTTGCCGGCAACTGGACGGCTGATTTTAAGCACGGATTGCTATGGTATGCGGAAATGTCCTCCTGTCGGCATGTCGAATCACACGGAGCCCCATCCTGGTCGTGGATGGTAACTGATGCTTCGATCTTGTTTTCCACCATACGTATTTTTGAGACGACCCCGTATGATGCCAAATTAACTCGGATTGAAGGTATTTCTCAAGATTTAAAAAGGCAATTCAGCCAGGCCAAATCAGCTTCTATAATCTTAGAAGGACTCACGATGCCATTAATACGGAGCGAACAGAATATTCGTTCGAACGAAGACTATGAGCTACTAGTCGGCACCGCGCATTATGATGAACCTTCGCCCTCCGATGACTGGAAGACACACTCTATTTATGAAGTCCATGATGATATTTTTGGACATACGTTGATTTCCATGAGGAACGATCCTGCATATGAAGATTTCAACATAGACTCAGCTTATATCTTGGAAGACGATCTCTTACTATTGCTTATCCAAGCAGATGATGAAACTAGTGGCGAGGAAGCCTCAAGTTTTGGTGAAGGCATTATTTTGCGGCTCTTAAAAGACGAATTAGAAGACACGTATGAGAGAATAGGATATGCTACGTTTTGGCGGCCAAAGATGACACTTTTCCAGCAATGGGAAGTAAGGTCTTTGAAAATTGTATAAGTATCATCAGCTAATACGCTATTGAGTGCAACATACTAGTAGTAGTACGAATTGGAAGAGTTTACTCAGACATTCGTGAGTGAGAATAATAAAATGCAGTGGTGCTCTTTTATATTATCTGTATCAAATTTACAGTCAAATTTACACACATGAAGAAATACTATGTACAACCGCTCCATGCTTGTGGAGTAAACATTCAATCAATAAATACATGTCGCAAAGATACAAGCAACAAGACATCGTCAGTTTTTATAGAGAGATATCCCCCTGTCCTGTGCTTCAAAGAAATTTGGAACCTACGAGTCCTTTAGAAGATATCAGTCTGGGCACCGGCGGTGAATCCCATCCTAGAGGTATAGGTGGGCACCTGCTGGCCGTTCTTCCACTGGACATTGTTTCCGCTGGCCTGGAAAGCAGCAATCATCTGCTTGGGCCCTCTGACATTAGGGCCAGGAACCTGAGAAGGAGTCTTGGGCTGCTGGCCTCCGTTGGGGTTGACAATCTTGCACTTGTGGGGAGCCATGTACATGTTCTGCTGACCATAACCGTTGGGAATCCAGCTAGATAAAACTGTTAGCAGAATGTACTTTATTCCATATTGCGTATATATGACTTACACAGTAGCGCAGAGGCACTCGTCGCAGGCCTTCAGGTTGGGAATATCGTAGGTAACCAGGCGCTCAAATGGAGTCTGAGGTGCGGTGGTGAAGACGACAAAGTCCTCCATCTTCACATCGTAAATGTTGGACTTGTAGGCAATGGCAACAGCGGTACCGGCAGCAGTAGACTTGTTACCGGCGTGCAAGTTGGGACTGTTAATACCTCCAGAGGAGGAGACCAGACCGGCAGCAACGACTGCAGGATTTGTGACGGAGAATGGCTGAGGGCGCTGGTTTTGCTCCTTTCCGTCGGCATAGTAGCCCTTGGAGTTTTGCCCGTTGGCCCATGGAACCTGGATGACGGAGTTGGCTTGGATCTCCCAAACACCAGTTGGTGGTGCGAGCCAGCAGTTGCGGCCCTTAGACAGAAACCAGCTATCCTGCTCAAGGTTGAAGAGAGGGTCGTAAACGACGTGGTTGGGATCAGAAAAGTTGGTGAGAGAGCCCTGGTAAGTGTTCTGTAGAATAGATGAGCATTTTCCGGCTAGATCAAAATTATAATCGTGATAGGCGCATACCTGAGGGCAGTACATTCCAGGAGTATAAGCGGCGAGATGAGCAGAAACGCCTTGGAGAGCAGCCAAGCCGAACAGAGCGGCGGCTTGAAGGGACATTTGAGATTGCTGCATTATGGTAGTGAGATGAGCAGATTTATCTATGTTCAATGGATCGATGGATTGGAAGTTGAAGTGATTCCATCGTGGGAGACCGCGATGTTTATATATCAAGGGCGCCAGTATCCGCCAAATCTAGTTCAGGATGCTGCGACCCCATGTTCATTAATTATAATGTGGATCTGCAGCAGCTATAGTAAATCGGTGCCGGTAACCTAAAAGCATATTCATCAAGGAGCTGCCGCCATCAGGGGTACGATGTTACGATTACTATTAGCTGGCATTGGCCTGCTAATCCTGTGCGTGGGCATCGGGATTTTCGAAACATTCGCTGTGGACGAAATTAAAAGGACTTTGAGCTAAGTTGGTCATACACGTTTCTAAACAAGTAATCATCGTCATCTTGCTAATTCTGCTTCTGGAAGCTCTCTGGTGCCAATTATGGTAGGTGGCTTGTAGCTTATCGTCCAACATCGAGGCTTTAAATAAGAGCGTGATGACTGCATAGTCGATATATTGTAAGCCGTCATATTAGAATCTCTATTTGGTAGGCAATATCATTTTCCCAAGGTTCAGAGGGCTGTAAATCGTGGCTCCTATTTTAGTCGATAATGGCTGATCTCTTGATTTCAAACCCTGAGATATCATGCCCTTGCAAGTGGCGTTCGGCCTTTGGCAGATTCTAACTTGGTCTCAGCCGCCATTTAGCTTCTTTTGAAACGCACAAGCTCAAATATGTGGAGAATTTGGTGTAGATTGCTGGGAAAAAAATTGTTAAATGGGGGCGGCGTCTAATTGTTGCTATGGATATCTCAGCTAGTACCCTTTTTTATGGGCCACCTGCTCTCCTATTCACGGAAGATTTTGGCACTTTAATATATTTCCAACATAAAGGTGGCGCCAAGTGTACTAATTTTGCTTAAATAGGAAATCTGCGGCTGCCAAAAAGATCTGTTGGTTCTATTAGGCCGAGCTAGCATGGTGAGATGCTCGATTGGGATGTTTCAATCCTGATATATATATCCGCCGTCGCGGTTTCTACGTGTAGCCAAGGGTGCATATGTGTCACTTAATAGCTTAACCACAATTGAATTATTTATAGGACCCTATCTATGACGTATTCTTCAGTCCTTCCCGGTAATTCGTGCATAAAGTTCATCAGCAATTCGTGGAATACTCCTTCAATTTATAGACACAGAACGCAGAGTGCGACGTTCAACGCTTTATCTCATACTCAGCCATAATCGAATACATTGCGGTAATTAACTCTATACCGATGAGAAAGATTCAGAGACTAAACTATTGAAACATAAAATCCGCCTTTAAGGTACCTCCAACCAGCAGGGTGCCATCTGTCAAGCGGTAACCGGCTTGAAAAGGACAGGAAATGCTAGGATAACTGTCACAGATAATATGTAGCTCTAGATATGCTTATCATAGAACCATAAGATGTGAGCCGCGTAGCTGCGTAGCCGTCATGCAACCAAAGCTAAAGAAGTACAGAAGTACGCTGCACCATTCTTCACGAGTACACACAGGGCCTCATCCTGCTGTATGGCACCAGGGACGGAATATCGACTTCTTGCAAGTATGCCGACACAATGAGCTCAAAGTGGACTACAGAGAATATTCTAGCGCTGATCGAGATGTGGACTTGATAAAAAGGGGGTTAGGCGAGTTTCGGTACAGCTAGTCTGTCCTCCTTGCAAGATTAAGAATACCTTCGGCTGGCCTATGAGCTGTACGATAAACGAGTTCGTAATTGATAGGAAGAATTTCAGTCGCAAAGAAAATGCCAGGCTTAAGCTCCATCAAATTTAGGTATAGACTGATACCTGTACTCAAACAATCGAAATCTCGGCGGTGGCGGTGATGCAATATGCTCGGCAGGTGTGTTGAATGAATGCTCGAGGCTGTATTTCACTTGTATGAATAGTACCATAAGTGAATTCGTACTTCCTTGTGCACTCACTGGGCACTTCAAGAAAATATTCAAATTATGCAAAGGGAAACGCTTGCGGAATTCCATTTGCTCCGAAATATGTTTGAGATACGACGATCACGAAGTTAAATGACTAGGGGCTTAAGACCCTGGTTTAGCATTCGAGCGCTACGATACTCAAGAGCCAAAAAGAGCCATCTTTCTTATAATAATTCAATGCCATGGCTTATTATAATCCGACTATCCGGACCGACTGTAATTTTCATACAGCAGGATTTGTAGCTTTGGAGATACAAAAAAAGTTGCATTGCTCAAGTTAGTATATTAGGAATAAAAAAAAAAGTGTATGATAGACGATTACTAAATTAGATTGCCGATTATAATGTGGTTCATTCCAAGTTGGGCTTTTGATATTCCGAAGGCTTCTTGTTTCATGTAATTATCGCCTTCACTCAAATCTATTGTGACGAATGTGAAAAAGCAGAGACTCAGGGCTCGGAAATTCCGGCATAGCCCACTATATAAGCTACCACAAGGCCGAAACTTGAAATTTGGGGCGAAATCGCGGCTCACTGATATCCGCGTAGCCGTCGTCTTGTAATATGAACGGAGAAAAAATTAGAAGTGGCCGAAGCCATGGACGGGGGCTTCTTTAGAGAGTAAGAAGAGGGGAATCTAGAAAAGGGAAAGGTTGGGTATAAAAGACGCGGAATAATATGTATCTTAGTAGAGTTAGAGGGGAAATATAGTGGCTTCTATAAAACCTCTGCTGTCTTTGGTATCGTAATATATACTCCATACAGTGGCCGAGTTGCGAAAATTGAGGAAATTGCTAAATACCTAATGCCATTATATCTGTCTATGACCATGATGCTAAACTAACTAATCTTTCTGCATAGAATCATACCTACTTCGGCGATCAAATCGAGCCACCTCTCTTGATCATATCTCTCCTTCTCTTCGACCTTCTTTCCAAATACCTCCCATACCTCGATGAACTTGTGATTACTCTCCTCCGTGGTACCAATATCTTTGAGAGCTTTCATCATATAATCGTGCTGTTTCAAAAGCTGGAAATCCCGCCGCGCCTTTTGCTTTTCATGGTCGGTCGCCAGCAACAGTCGCACCTGAACGCAATACAACACTAGGCCTGCAAGACCCGCGGCCAAAGCCGTTGCAATGGACGAGCCACTGACCTCTCTCGACGAAGAATCATCAGTTCGCAGCCCATCCATCTCGACTTTAGTGCCTGGGAATGTAAAGTTGATGTTTCCTAGATTGCCGACCCAAGGATCGGCCATGCCGGACGATGTCGCCGCTCCAATGGTGAATATCTTTTTAGTTGCTTTGGAGGGATAGGTTTCACTGCTCTTGGCTCCCTTATCGCTCGCTGAACAGAAAAGGAGAATATTTTCGTTCGCCGCCGTTCCTATGGCGAAGTCAAGGAGCCGCCTCTCTTCCTCATCTTCTGGAGGATCGATAGTCCAAGACATCGAAATGATATGAACCTTCTTTCTCACGGCCGCCATAATCGCCTAGAATAGGAATTAGCGTCTCATTAATTAAATAGCAGAAGTTAGAGAGGCGATAGAGGCAGTAGAGGTGTCATTCGACTTACTTGCGCGGCGCTCTTGGCCGTTATCTGTCGACCGCCCTCTTCTGAAGCATGGTCCTCCAACCTTAAAACATAAAACTGTGCGCGAGGACATAGCAAGTGAATTTGCTTCGCCATGATGGTTCCATGTCCTGTGCTAGACACATAGTAAGGGTCATTAAGATTATGCTCCTCGTCTCGCTTACAGAACGTCCGGCCCCCGATGAAGCTAAACTCGAGATCTTTGACGTCTACGCCGTCATCAATAAGAGCAATTTTAATTGGCTCTTCAATAGTCTCCTCAACCTTTCCACGCTCGTAGTAGCGCTCCGCATCGAAGAGCAGTCGTCGGAAGTCCTTCATGCACTGGATCCACTCGTGTTTCGTTGTATGCTCGGCTTGATCTCCGGACATAAGGGCGTTGATATCCATCTGTTCTCGCTGTACAATCGGCCACTCCTTTAATACATTGATTTCGGGACATAATTTCTTCATACGGTCACAGAAATCTTCAACGTTGTGCTTCGTTCGTTGACTTGATTCAAGGCCCTGTTCCCAGAAAATGGTAATGTTAGTAAAGGTTATACCCCCTTTTCCGATTAATATATGCGTCCATACCTGTTGGATATGCAGATGAACTGTTTTCAGTTGACTTAGTCTCTTCAAGCCGCCTTCTTCGCTCCATCCTCTAAGGACTGCATTATTGCCGCTCCAATATAGATGGACTTCACGTGCTTTAGATGCCACCCTGTATATGACTTCAGAGCACAAGTCCGTCCTCTTCCAATCCCAAATTTCCACGTCCATAAACTTCAAGGCGTCCTCAATGGCCTCATCGCTGTGAGCAGGCATCGTGGAGTCGTCAATGATGACTTTGAGAACAGTCTTAACACCTTTCTTTCTCAAGCGATCGAAGATGTAGCATAAATCTCTCCGACCATCTCCATCTTGTTTCGAAGAACGCCCAGATCCTCGAGCTCGCTTGCTATTTGCTGTATTTACATTCACCTCTACACTGAGTTTCGGAATAGCGACGTATTGGAGAATGTCTTCGAACTTAAGCTTCGATAACAAATTCTCAAGCCCAGTCTGGGTTATGTTGGCGTGCCCCGATAAGTCAAAATATAGTTCCAAGTCTATAAGACAGTAGTCAGCCTCGAAAATTCACGCCATAAGTCAGAATCTTTCACTTGAGTGAAGATATATTTGCCTTACCTGAAGTCGTATTACGTCCGTACAAGATTTCCATAGCTGAGTTGTAGCTGCGGGAACGAAGATAGTGTAATTTCAGAAGGCGCTCTACATCTTTCAAAACTGTTTCATCGACCTTGGATTTATGGCCGCTGTCAGTAACCGACCTTGCGTCTGCAGCTTGTCTTACTGCTGCATCAGGTACGTGTAGAGCTAGCTTCTTCAAATCGTCTCTATTCACAAGCGGTGGTGCTGTACCCGTCGCTGGCGAGCTCACGTTCATTGCTGGCTGCGTCCGCCCTCCATACTTATTACGAGAGTCAGTCTGAATGGTCGGTCGCTTATCTGGACGGCTGCTTGGATCTGTAGCTTGCCCACTAGGATTTGTAGGTCCTCCAGGTCCGCTAGATTCTTGAGACTTTGCTGCTGAATCTCGGGTTTGTGCAGAATTATCAACTTCAACGCCATCGGGGCGAACGCGAGTATTGCCTTTGTCGCGTTCTTTCTCTTCCTTCAATTTCTTCTTTTCCTTGTCTTTCTCCTTTGCTTGGGCTTTCCTGACATTTTCTTTGTGATGGAGATACGGCGACAATCCGTTGTCGTTGAAGTCGCCATTCTCATTATGCTGCACAACGATGTCGCTTTTAGCAATTATCTTCTGTATGATATCCAGCTGTTCCTTTTTACATTTTTTATACTCCACAGCAAGGTGAAGGGGCGTGTTTCCATCTCCATCTTTGGCTGCTAAGGTCTCAGGATCTGCTTTCTCGATGAGGAGATCTAGAAATTTGACCCTTTTATCTATGCCAATATGAAGGCAGTTCATTTTATCTTTGTCGTTGCTGGTGATGGCCAAAATGGTACTAATCTTTGGATGAGATTCACACATCCACTGCACCATCTTTTCTTTCTTCGCCTCGATGGCTAGGAACAGAGGTGTATGACCCGATCGATCTAGGGAAGAAAGAGTATCATTTTCGTGTTCCACTAGATGCTTGATGAGTGGTTCCATCTTGCTGTCTAGTTTTGGTAACTCTTTCTTATCCATTGCTGCCATGATATGCAAAGCTGTCGGCTGGCGTAGGTCTCCTGTATTGGAGGCCAAGATGTTGCCATCGCCAGCTTTGAATGCCTTTAATTGGCTGCTATTGGTGAGATCTTTGTCTCCATTCTTGATTGCTTTCAAGACCTTTTCAAGAAGATCTTTGACAGATATTTTACCATTCCGGTTGTCTGTTTCTCCATCTTCTTCGTCACTGTCGGATTCATCTTCGCTCGATTCATCGCCAGCTTTCGACTCTGCTTTCTCAACTTCTTCTCCCACTGCTAGGGAACCGGCCTCCCTCTCTTCATCGTCAATTAGCGGGCTCATGTTTGCAATGTTAGGGCTGGTTTGACAATAGAAAGTTTGAAACAACAAAGTTGCTAAGACTTGTTTGCAAAACTACGAGCTTTCCCATACCCCCCGGACGTGGTCTTCTGCCGTGATTACCACCAAGTTTCGCCCCCAATTGCGTAGCCCCTCTTCTGCCGCCTCATAACAGCCAGGATATACTACTAGAATAAGCAAGACCTTTAGTATGCAAGGGGACCATTTCTACTCCACATGATCCTTTAAGGCTACCAAAGACATATGCAAAGTAGACTCAACGTACTCGTACAGCATACCAGAACGTATGTTCCTAAAATAGTAGTTTTCATGCATTTCTAATAACGAAATTAAACACTAATTCAGAAGCTAGCGAAACTACCAGAAAGAGTCTCGAGCGTAACTGCGTGAATTTCTGTCTTCATGTTGCGAGCCGCCGTTACTCAACATGCCTAGCGAAGTTCAACCAGAAACCATTGCAGGGATTCTCACCCAATTTCGCTCTCTACAGTTTGAATAGCAACAATTTATACGGATTCGTAAACTAAGCACTATGCCCCTGTCAACCTAGCCATTTCTTCAGGGCTTGGTTTTGGGCTGATTGGCCACAATGATATCCCGTGGACGACAATCCGCCGTGCTAGTATTCGCGCCCTGCAGATAATAGCCTAGGAAGGAAATTCCTGCCAAAATAGTTCTGTGCTCGTACAATCCAGACTTGGTTATGACTTGGCAACTCACAGCAACGGTCTTACAAATCCGTCTCTGCCTACGTTTTAGCTTGTCAGCCCATGGACTTGGCACTACTACTAGTACTACTGTAACACCCCAGCTAAACTTGATGGATCTATGGAGACAGTTGTATAGTAATCTTTAGCTAATCAAGCGACGTTGCTGCGTTGCTGCGTTACTGAATTACTGAACGCTATGCCTAGTAGAGCCCATCCTTATCTAGAGCGTCACTGATTTTACCCAAGCTGTCCAGCCATTCTGCTGGGCATCAATCTACTCCCTCGCCATCTGCTGTCACTAAGCTTCCTCCTTCTTCTTCAATTTCTTGTCAAAAATTATATCTGTAAACTCATCCAAGTCAATAGAACCCAAGTTCTCTGTATCGTATTTCCGTAGCTTATTAGTGGAAGGCATCTCAGGGTCGAACAAAACTGGGTCATCCGGAGGAGTTGAGCCAAACAATCGACCCATTTCGGACTTCCAATCCGCTTCTACCTTGATCCTCACTTTACACTGAAACTTGTTGTCGTCGAATCCGCGGTTAAGCAAAATGGCACAGCGTAAGAAACTTGGCACGCCCGATTTGAGCATCCCATTCTCGTGGAGGACCCAGCTCGCACCAACGCCTTTGCCGTAGTCATCGCTGAAGATGTGCCCCGTCACTCTAGCATCGTCGCTCGCCGTATAGCTCACAGTCTTCTCCCACTTAAGGGTCCCGCCAGCATTTGCGCCTAATTCACTCACGCCTGCGTTCATTTCAGCTCCATGAGTCACCGACTCCTCTTGAGTTGAAGGCAGTAAGGTCACACGTCCCGAAGGCGCTATGGCCTGAACTTGAGGTGCGGGAACTCCGGGAACAACATTGGCAAACTCGAATTCCAGCGACGCAGACACGATCCGTCGTGATCTCCGAGTGGTATCAAGGTAAAAGTCGTAGACAACAAGCGTCCCGTTTTCTCCCGTCTCTTCTGATAGGACTCCATGAATAACATCTCGTGATTTGCAGCGAACTTCTATAATGCCCCGACGCTCCGTGACCGTTTGGCGCTGATATGGTGCAGAGGGGTCATTGCGAGTATGATAGCCGCTGCCACGCTCGCCCGTTTTGTTTAAACCGATGCTCACAGAAGTGTCTTCGAGATCTGAATCGAGGTCTGAGTCGATGAAAGCGTCCACTGTTTCCTCATCTGGAATTTGGTCGTCATTGAGATCGTGGTCCATGGTTGATTTAGCTGATTGCAGCGAATATTTTGTATAGAATAACAAGTTATTTCTTTGCTAGCCAATGGCGTTATAAATCATAAGAGGAGCGTTTATAGCAAGATGGAAGTATCAGCACTGCCACAAACTTGAAAGCTCAAGTGCCACTTCTTGCTAGGAAATTAGGGCTGCAAGGCATAATTGCTGCTGGCATATGTACCTGCGGCTGAATCACGAGGTTGTAGTCAATACAGACTATGTAGTAGTGCCGCGCGACCTCAACGTCGTCCCACCATCTTTGTCTGCTTATCCACTCCCGTCACATGTGCCTAATATGTACTCATACAGTATGTATGAGCTGCGGAGAATTTATCGGTCCATCAGCCCTACTCTTCGATCCTTACTTGAGTGAAGCAGCTTGTAAACTTGCTGTTAGTTGATTAGTTGACAGTAACCAGCATATGAAGTTTTGCAGGTAACACTCTGCTTCAGCAGCTTGTTTGCGCGTGGTAGAGCTGCTTGATCTCATGGTTGTCACTAAAGAAACTATTGACGCAGCTTGATTTTCCCCCATCACCAGCGTTTGTTCCATTGGCTCGCGTGTTCCCGTAGCCCAAGTCCGAAACAAGCAGGGTTCAGATCCTGTTATTTAGCGCCAACTCTTCGTCCTCATGGAACGGCCCGGCTAAGGCTACAGTGCGCGAAAACGATGCGGCTCTGCCGTGCAAGAAAGCGCACAGCCCCTCTTGTCAAGAAGCCGATGCCTCTCCTGGTGCTGAATGCATGGAGCATAAGGTCACATTAGAGGTCATCTAATCAACGCGTAGGAACGAACCCCTAAGCCCCGTATCCCTCATGCATGTCAGATCTTCGGGAGGGTACCTTCGTGGTACTTGCGACCACTTGACCTGGGTCGATGTGCAGCTCCACCGCTTCAGCTCTGCTGACAACTCAAGGTGTTGTTGTCTGATTTCTCTGGAGGGGAAGTTCAGCGTCATAGGACCCCGCGGTAAAACCATTCAGTAAAACATTTTCCTCTGTGGCCAAGCTGGCCTAGCTGGACTATGCTTCTGTGAGAGGCCGCTTGGTCGTCGAATAGTAAGGGCTCGCTATATTTGGAGTGGATATCTCGTTGTATCACTCTATTGCGGTGCACTAGAATCCGATTGAGGTCGGTAAGCCCTCTTAACCACGCATTCCTTCACTGTCGTCTTCATTCTCTTATGATGTCGTTTTCAATTTATAGTGGCATAAAGCAGGCATCGGCATACTGATCGTTCACGTGCAGAAACATTTGTTTTCATCTTTTACGCTTCATTTGCCAATTTCAAGTACACAAGCTAACACCAACGGGCTGCCCTCCAGGCTTGTGTATATAACACAAGCAGCCTTGGCTATTTGTGCTTGATACCTAGACTACTTGAACTGCTCTTGTCAAACTGAAAATGTCAGATTCAGATTCTTCATCTGCCTCTAGCGCGTCCGATTCACCGCGGGGCGGTTCGCCAGAGCCTGAGTTGGCGCCCACAGAAGAACAAGAGCAAACCACGCAGCCAGCTGCTGGTGACGACAATCAGGATGAATCAACTCCTGATGAGAATTCAGCTGCAACTCCAGAGACTGAGGCGAATGTGCCGGTAGAGGAAGAGCCAGATCCAGATGCCGAGCCCCTCCATGTTACATGGAAAGGTGAGGGGAACTCTGATCCCTCCGCAATAGCCGTAGAGTAAGTGTCCACCTATGTCTAAATAAAAGATTCAAATATCTGATGTGCAACCATCAACTCAGCTTCGTAATGATTCATGGCGTCTATGGAGGGTGGGAAAACGAATCCCAAGCAGGGCCTGGCTCCGGTAGCAGTGAATGGGTAGCAAATTATGCCGGATCACTCGATACACCATCTAGGATTCTCCGTTTTGAGTACGAGCCACTACAGTTATTTTGTGGTAGGAAAAGCCGCGAGGCCATCCGAAACTGCGCTCTGAAACTATTGCGAGCACTTGCTGCTCGGAGAAGAAATGAAAGTCAGGTTGGTGAACCTAAAGGATGCTGTGAAACGAATCTATACGGCTAATCTGACCAACCATTTTTTAGAAACGGCTCATTATTTTTGTTGCGCATGATATTGGAGGTCTCCTAGTTAAAGATGTGCGTTTAATCTCAGAGGTTATATCTTACAGAATCCGGTCGCTAAATCTCTCAATTATTAGGCTCTATCTGCGGCGGCAGCTGATATAGCTTCCTGGGTAGACATTACAGAAATGAGTCGTATTCTGGTATGTTCATGGGTTATTGTATGCGATTCTCAGAATGCCCTATTCCTAACTTTCCGTAGGTTTTTCTCGGCTCTCCTCATCGAAGTGTTGACCACTTTGACATGGAAGACAGACTTTCTCGATTTCTGTTCGGTGCGTTTGATTCGGGAATTGCGGAGATTCGACCTTCTACTTCTGCAATTTCTGGGTTTGCAGCAGCTGCTATGGAGATCAACGGCTTGTTTGTTGAATCGAAAATTCTCCTACGCAGCCGAGCAGTTAGCGTTCATCATCAAGAAGGATATTTATCAAAAATAAATAAGGTGAGACTTAGAAGAAAATATGGAGCAGTATGAAACGATTTGCTCTAACAGCTGCTCAAAGGCGTTTGACATTTACAGCGCAACACTGGGTATACCCATGGAGAAAAGAATTCCTGAACCAAGCGATAGCGGTTACGACTACTCCCATCTTACCAAATGTCTTGGAGATCTACTAAATAGTGAGATTGTTTCTCCCTTTCATACCTGTAAAGACGGCTAACGTTGAAATTTTCAGCCTTCAATACCCCAGTGCCCGCAGACCAGCTTCGTTACGAAAGGACAATTTTGACTCTTGCTTCGCCTATCTTTCCTCTACAGAGCAGCAAACGTGACACTGGAGATCTTGAAAACTCCCAACAAATCAAATCGTGGCTTAAACACCGTGGCCCACAAATGCTCTATCTTCATGGCACCCAACACGTCCGCGAAACAGCGGAGCAGCTTTTCTACGTTATGGAAGAGCATGCTGCCAAAAGCGCAAGCACAATGGTCCTCTATTTCTCTTTTGATCGATACGATGTCAGGTGTGACTCTCTTAGAGACATGCTCGCCACTTTTTTGGCCCAGATTATGTGTTTCTATCCTGCTAGTGGAGATCGTATCAGAAGCACTTTTGGTCGTCTTGAGCAAGAACGTGGATGGACAGAGGCAGATCTAATCTATCTATTCGAGCGTTTCAGATTTACTGACCAGGTGGATCATGTCATGTTTGTTATAAATCACTTCGATGAGTGCACAAAGGGCTCTCGAAAACAGTTCCTCGACAACTTCGCATACCTTTCACAGGCGAGCGAGAATTCATGGAAAGTCGTCGTCACAAGTCATAAACCGGGTGCCCTTTCAGAAGAATTTTCTGGACCTTGGTGCATTAATATGGATCTTGATGCGTCTGAGGAAAAATTAATTAGCATTGCCAATACTGATTCCACAGACGACATGGCACGGCTACTCACGGCACGGCCGGAGCTTCACTTTGAGCCTCGTGTCATTGAAGATCAGTTGCAGTACATTGACAAATTTGATCCTCTATCCAAACATATCATTTGGGAACAAGCGGCCGTACGAAAAGATTGGCCACATGAAACTTCAATTGAAGACTTACTTAAGTCGTTGACACTCGATCCTAATGCAACAGCTGACGATGATCAAAACCTGGAACAGCTGCTGGCTTGGGTCCTCGGAAATTCTCCCGAGCCGGCAATTCTACGACAGCTCCTAACGTGGCTCCTCTACGCCGTACGGCCACTCACTATCTGGGAACTCGCAACAGTGATTTACCTTGGATCTGATCCCGACAAGGGTCACGCCTCTCCCGATTCAGCGGCGATAGAAAGCCTTATATCCAAAATCAAGGTGTGGCTAGCCGGCATTGTTGTGATACAGCACAACGAAGTCAAATTTTGGCATCCAAGACTACGAAATATTCTCATGGCCAGCGGTGTAGGCGATGGAAAATCTGCTGAGTCCCTATTCTTATGGAATGAAATAAAGAAAACAGCTCACCTGGACATAGTAAATTTTTGCTTGAAATATCTCTCTCAACCAACGGTAAGAGAGTATATTAACAAAACTTTCCCCGCCACGGATGCAGAATCTTTCGAGTCACCTACCTTTGCAGATCGAGGAAATCTATGCTCTTACGCTCTCCAAGCGTGGACACATCATTTTTTACTTAGCTCCCCTAAGCCCGATCTATCCAAGTTCCTTTCCCAACCATCAGCCTCTGAATTGGCAAGTAGCTGGGCAAAGGGCTATTGGGCGCTCTCAAATCCAATCACTAGGAGCACTACCTGTTTGGACACTCTGTTCCCAATTTTCGCAAGCTTGGGTCTGGCTGATGTCATTGAAGCACGAGATGACACAGACACACGCCGAGGCTTGCTTGAAGCTGCCTCAAAAGGTCAATCGGAAGTTGTCCTGGCACTTATGAAGAAAATTGACGTTCCAGAATCCACTCTTATGGACATTATAGTGGCCGCTGTGGCATATGGCAATGAGGATATGATGTTAGATATGCTTGATCGCATCATTTCAAATAACCCAAAGCCCGATGTCGCTGCCTGGTCGCCCGTACTGCTTCATCGAGCAGCGTGGATTGGTTTTGATCGGTTTGCAGACCGAATACTTGACCTGGGATATCCTCCAGATATTGAAGGTAGCTGGTCGTCGATCATTAAAGCCTCTCCACTCTCTCAAGCAGCCCGCAATTTCCACGTTGGTATGGTCCGAACCCTCATTAAGCATAATGCGGATATTACCTCCCGCCATCTATTCAATAGAGTACCCATCCATCATGTTGCAGGGCAAGGCCATGCTGAGATCGCCAAAATCTTAGCTGAAGAAGGGAAAACCGACATAGAGGTTACAGATGAGGACAATAAGACAACTCTCTATTTTGGCTGCTTATGGGGACATCATCACGTCGTTGAAGTGCTATTGGACATGGGAGCAGATCCTAATATGGGCATCAAACCTGATGATACCCCACAAAGCTGGTCGCCGCTTACGGTGGCCGTTGATGACGGCTATGAGAAGTGTGTGAGGCTTCTACTTGACAAGAAGGCCAACCCAAATCTGCCTGGACCTTCAATGTGGGGCACTGCTCTGCGATATGCTGCTGTGAAAGGCCATCTGAACATTTGTCAGATGTTGGTTGACAGCGGCGCAGACCCTAACAGCCAGTTTATTTCACCTCCAATCCTCACTCAGATGATTACTGACTACGAGGCGAGCGAGAATCAGCTCGAGATCTTCGACTTCCTTCTATCAAACAATGCTGATGCCAACGCAAAAGATTCCGACGGCACGCCTGTACTGATTCATGCCAGCAGAAGCGATCAGTGCATGGAATTTGTTCAGAGGCTTCTGGATCATGGCGCAGACGTCAACCTCTTGAATTCAAGCGACCAGTCTGCATTGTATTTTTCCGCGCTAGACAAGAAAGAAGATGTTACCAAGCTATTGATAGAGAAAGGCGCAAAGGTCAACGAAGTTAGCTCAATCACCATTACTCCTTTGTACTTTGCCGTTCCCGATAGCGATATTGTTCGTATCCTGGTCGAAAGCGGCGCCGATCCAAACATTGGAAAGAATTCAGGATTTACACCTCTTATGCATGCGGCTTGGTTCGGCTACGATGAATCAATGGAACTTCTCTTGGACCACGGTGCAGCTTTGGAAGAAGTTTATGACGGAGATGACGAGAACCAGAGAGGATGGACAGCTCTGTCATGCGCCGCGTCTCATGCCTCCAAGGAAACAGTTCGAATACTGGCTGAACATGGGGCTGATTTTAAACACGTATCAGAGAAGGGGTTGCCTATTTTGCATATGGCTGCTCAAGAAGATGTGCTCTCTGTTCTCATGGAATATCCTTCAAGGATTGATGTGAATCAACTAGACGGGGATGGAAAGTCAGCTCTTCATTATACCAATGTGTCAATGTATAATGTGAAACTCCTTGTTAATGCTGGGATAAATCTCAATATCCAGGAAAAAACAAGGGGTGATACAGCAATTTCTCTGGCAGCATATGTGGGAAACCTAGAGCGTGTCAAATATTTCATCAAGCATGGCGCCAATATTCACCTCGGCTCATCATGTGATGGCGCTGCTATCCATCAAGCATGCCGATTAGGTCACATGGATGTTTTAAAATTCCTCGTTGAGAATGGAGCCAATGTTGATCATGTCACCAACTACGGCTCCTGTGGAACTCCTCTACAAGCAGCATGCTTGCAATACGCAACGGGTGAAAATCGAACGGTAGACGAAACAGTCGACTACCTTCTTGATCATGGAGCAGATGTGAATGTAGAAGGCGGGTTTGTTGGTTCTGCCCTTCATGCAGCGGCATATGCAGCAACGCCGAAAACGATCAAAACATTCTTGGATAAAGGAGCAAAAATTGATATGAAGGATTCAATGAATCGCATGCCCATACATGCCGGAGCACTCAATGGTATCGAAAATTTGAAGGCGATCCTCGAGGCAGGGGGGGACATCACTTCTCGAGATAGCATCGGACGGACCGCATTACACTGGGCAGCACAGCCTGGTAGAGTGCAGGCCGTAGAGAAAATCATATCACTCTTACCTAATAAAGAGGCTATTGACGAGCTAGACATTGACGGCTGGACGCCGCTATGCTGGGCAGCTCGCGGCACAGACTGTTGGTTGTCTGTAGATCACGCCAGCGAGCCAGAAGAGCAAATTAAGACGATGAAACTCCTACTTGAGAACGGGGCCAACCGTTTTGTTCAAGCCTCAGTTGGTAAGGAGAAGTGGACACCACTGAAGATAGCTAGATTTACTGGGCAGCCAGAAGAAGTGATTGAGCTATTGAAGCATGGCCTCGTTTCTGAAGATGAAAAGGACAAGGATGAAAAGAAGGCGCCAGAAGGAGAATCCGAAGAAAATAAATCCAGAAAGGGAGTCTACAGCACAGCAACATGTGATAGTTGCAGATGTGTAAGTGCCTTTCGCCCTAACGAGCGGTCCTATTCACATGTCGCTAACCTAATGATACAGCGTATTTATGGCTTTTGCTATCATTGTAACGAATGTATTGATTACGATATATGTTGGAAATGCCATACGCATAAAGAGCTGGTTCATTTCTCAGATCATACGTTTGATGCAAGTGGTCCAGAGTTTGAAGATTCGCCAGATGATGAGGCACATGATGATGCATCGTCGGATTCGTCGGATTCAACAGATTCAGACTCAGATGTGAGTAATTAGCACATGGCTAAAAGATTTTATAGTTAGAGCGCTGCTCGGATTAGACTTAGATATAGTGAATAAATTTATGAGGCCATCACACGAAGCGTGTATAGAGTGCTATGTAAAAAATAGAAGAAGCATAAGGTTCTTTTTATTCACAATGCCGACTCTTTCTGCATCTTTCCTATATTATCTAACAGGAGTAATCGAATCAATGTATATTGCAATATGACGGGTGTGGGATTTCCAGTTGACCAGGTATAATATATAGCCACTTTCAAATGCATCTGAGTAAGTCGGCGACTACCTCTGCCTCGAAGCAGGCGCAATTTTCCTTGTTAAATTACTATTTGATGCCAGCGACAATGACTACTAACCTACAATTGTCTTGGAATAACTATTTCAGATATAAAGATATACCTTTATTTAATGAAGATTTGTCTAGTGTCACTATGTATACATACTCTTATTTTGTAAAAGTCCCATTCCATACGGTACAGTTTGCCCCTATATAGGATTTAGTTTTTAGCCTGGTGCGCCTGCTGCTTAAATTCCATAATCTTCTGAAGTAGCTCAGGGGTTATCATAGGATTGGGAAATTTTTCAGATAGCCCTTCGATTCCAACCTTTAGAAAATTAGGCTCTTCCGAAATTTGCTTGCCCAGAACAGCCTTCACTTCATCAACATCCCAGTTAGCCCAGACAAATCGACCGTGCAGATGTTCAGCTTCTCGGCTAGCTGCCCAGACTGCAAATTGGCCTGGAAGGTTCTCTGTAAATTCAGAGTTAGTCTAGAAGTTTATAATGATAAAATATGAATATGGATCCATACCATCATCAAAGGGAATTCCCAGGTCCTCGCTTGCGCCAGACTTGCGAGCCATGTCTGTGAGAACGCCACCTGGATGGAAGCTTACGATCTGCATGTCGTTTACATCAGTGTCTTTGGCAATCTGTTGGACCAAGAGTGTAGCAGCATTCTTGGTTATGCCATAACTTGGACGTTCTGGAGCCATTGACTGCCACATATATCCGGCAATAGTCGAGAGGTACACCAAGAACTACGAAAGCATTAGTCTCCCTACGATGTATTACGGTACAAAAGGAGAAACAAACAAACCTTGCGAGAGCTTGCACCTTGTTTGGTCGTCTGCTTATAAAATCGCTCGGTAAAATCCAACGTAGAGCGCACATTAGCTTCATATTCCGCCCAGATATTGCCAAGGCCACTTCTGAGAATGGGGGCTGATTGTCCAGCCGCCGCCGCATTAAGGACCAGAACGTCGACAAAGACTCCATTACGTTGAAGCTCTTCCCAGAATGTTTCGGTAGACTCAAGGCTTGCAATGTCGCAGACTTTGCCCTCAACCGTAGTAGACGACCTAAAGCCATCTGCTTCTTCAGCGAGCTTCTCGGCGGCGGACTTCACAACCTCTTGACGGCGGCCCAGAATGATGACATGTTTGGCCGAGGCTTGAATGAAACCACGGGCGATGGCATATCCAATTCCACTATTGCCTCCAGTGACTACAATGGTTTTTCCTGCTTGACTGAGTTCTGGGCGTAAAGGAGAGATGGCCGCATAGGGCTTTCGGTGGTACTGCTTCAGAGATGGGAGACTCATGGCTGCTGAAAAAAGCAATGCTGCTGGAACCTTGCTTCCGTGGTAGTGCTTGTTGCTGTATGATAGTCGTTTCGGCTGTGGAAAATTTTGAATAATACCGTCGCTCTTTGCCTGCTTTTTATACTCAACCTGCTCCTCCATTTTTCCATGAAACAAAGCCACAAGGTCCAGGACTAGGATATCCACGGCAGGCTACCTTTCTCCCTTCGCTCTCCATCTTCCTTGTCCGCAACTCGAAGTCCGCCTCAAAGCAGCGGAGTTCATTGTCAAGGAAACAACTGTCTTATTAATGTAGATTAATGTCAGAGCCTGTCAGCCATATTTACCTTTTTCGTGGCGTCCGATGTGGGCTGTTCAGTTACGTGACCGGCGGCGGGTGCCGTCCGTCCGCAGTGGAAATTTTCCCGCCGGCGTCGCCTATAAAAACCCATGGAGCCCCGCAACCCGGCTCCGCCTGGCGGAAGAAAGGCCGCCGAGAGGCGCGGAAGGTGACAAGTTTCGGCCCCGGTCTCAGGAGAATAAGAGCATCAACCGGCATGAAACTTGAATCTCATACCCAAAGACTCTCAGTCCCGATCGGCCGCCATGTCGGGTTTTCTTCCGCAGAAGCGCCTAGCCTGTATCCCCTGCACTAAAGCGAAGCGCGGCTGCAGCAAGCAGGCGCCTTCGTGCCAGCGCTGTCTGGAGAAGAATGTCATCTGTCGCTATCCCGCTCCGCGTATCGCACCACCGTACGATCTCGTCTTTGCAGCAAATGGCGCGGTGTCTGCAGTGCCAGCGGCGACGTCGTCAACAAGTGAGAGCAGCCTGATTCCGAGTCCAGCCTCTCATGCTGTTGAGGAGCAGCAGCAGGTCCACACCCAGTCCCGCCATCCACTAACGGCGGAGGCTCTGCAGAATCCATGGTTTCTATCCCCTTCATCGTGGACTGTAGACCATAATACCAGTGTCATCCCTTCCCAAATTTCTTTCAGCGATGAGGCACTCACATACTTTATCGACCTGCTGCACACCTGGCTGAAGCAATGGACTAATGAAGGCCACTGTCCTTTTATCCACCCCCAGCTGTGGAAGATCCATCTGCCGGACTGCATCCAAGATGCGTTTGCTTCGCTTGCAGCATACCACTCCAGAACTCCCGCAACCGAAAAGATGATTATGCGCATTATTGAGAGCCGCGTCAACAACCTAGTTGGGGGGCAGAATCCCAACGGCGATGGAGATTTTGGAGTCATTATGCTTGACCCTGCGTGCCATCTTGCGAGGACTCAAGCTCTTTTGGTATACAAAATCATCCGCCTATTCGACGGCGACATTCGCGCCCGCGCCCAGGCCGAAAAGCATATCGATACTCTCTCTCTTTGGGCTCGACAGCTGTGGCAGAGCGCCGGCTTCGCCCTAGCTTCGGAGCAAGTCGACGCATCGACTGATCGTGGGAAGAGCAATGGGCCGGTTGACACGCAGCTACGAACAGATGGCTCCATTACGTCTACGTGGCAGGCATGGATATTCTCCGAGTCTATTCGCCGGACGTACCTGGCCGCGACTCTAACCGAGGCCGTGTACCTAACTCTAAAGCAGAGCTGGGCTCCTTGCCCTGGAGGCATCTCATTCTCAGGCGGAGCAGGACTATGGGAGGCGTCATCGCCGCTCGCTTGGTTCAATCAATACCAGAATAATCTCATCAACAGCGTGCGCTGCATAGATGGGGATCAATTGTTTACCAGCGCCAGGCCGTCAGACGTGGACGAGTTTTGCCATGCCACGCTTATTGTATCATATGGACTTGAGCGGTTTGAGCGGTGGCGTAACGAGAGCATGTAAATAAGTTTTCTTTGTTTTGATATATTCCCCCTAAATGTATGATTAGTTTTTTCCCTCCAAGCAGCCTCTGTTTCGCAGTCCATGTCGTTCATCATAGACCAAGCAGGTTAAGAATATATATTTTGTCACTCTTTGCCTTGGAAGTCACAGTATGCATGTTCCTACTATATGAAGTAAGTACCTATTTATAAGCTCGCCAGATCCAAAGATACACTATAAAAACCTCACAGAATATGAAGAGAACAAAACAGGAGTATCTTAAGTGCCTACGGATGGAAGATAGTGGCTATACCCGGGGACTAACATTGTGTCCGCAGCAACTGAATTCATTAGCAAGATGGGAATATCTGATATAATACCCGCTTGCAAAGAACACAATAGCTTTTGTATTCGCCTCGCTTCTCGTCCTCAAATACTCAATTGACTGCCGTTTGGTGCCTTAACCAATGGATAATGCGCACGGTTAACTGCACAATCTTAATCCTCAACATTTTTTAGCAGTATGTTGACACTACCTACCATAGTGTATTGTTCCATTTTTGTAACCCGAGTAGGATATCTAGCATCGACTCTTTGCGATTCAAGGACTGGCCAATGAGAACATACGAGCCTGTCAGAAGATTCATTCTCGCCGCAGCAAGCACCAACTATATACATGCATTCACAACATTCTACAAGCCCAGAAATCACTTGTACTCCAGTTTGAATAAATGTGCGCACAATATGCGTCTCATTTCGTTGGCTTTATTCCGAGAGTATGATGGTTCTAACCATCAGCCGAGCTTGCTCTCCAGTACTTCATACCCAATCCCAATCCCAATCCCAATCCCAATCCCAATCCCGTCTACGTCAGATAGCAAAATAGCTGCACAGCATTGGCCGGATTAATCAGTGCTTCGTATTCGAGACTCCACAGATTCGCTTGTCTCCTTGCATGTGATGGCGCAGCAAGATTAAATAGTAACCGTAACTTACGCTGCTTAAGGAATCGCGCCGTCAAAGGGGCCAATCGCAAGCTAGCAATAGGCTCCCTCCGCAGCCTATCCTTGAACTAAACTGGAGTTCGCGAAAGGATCTCCATGCGCAGAAAATCGGGATCGAGGCCCTGGCTACGCTGCACCAAACACGCGCAAAGACAAACACAAGTGAAAAACTAGCACTACCTGCTGGTGCCGTGTTGAAGAGGGGGAGCTGGGGAAACAAAAGATCATCAGCAAAATGTGGCAGATTGACACGCACACGGAATTTATGATGCATCGTTGACATCAACATTAGCAGCTCCTTTGCCCTACACGAGTGCGAAAGCGGCCTAAAACAGAGCCAGGGACAGTAAACAGGAACAGAGACATACCGAGTACTAGGTAGGTAGCTGAGCCGCCTATTAAAAGGTACCTGTACCTGTCCCGTGCGGCGCATGCAGGGAAATGTGCCGCGCTGCATGTACTATCTACCGTACTGCTCTGGATCGGTTTTAGTGGTACGACGCAGCCTTATAACGGATGGAGCTGCTGCTCTCGTCGTAGCAGCAGCTGAACTTCTCCAAGCTCGCCAAAACCACATTCCTTCTTCCCAGCTGCACTGGTAGCGATACCAAGTCGCAGAAAGTGGAAGTGCTGGGGGCTGAGCCTTGCACCATTGTTATCTGCACTTGTTTATTTGATTGTTATACGGCGCGAGCGTTGTCGCTTTACATCTGCAGAAGAAGAAAAAGGCAAAAAAAAGCTGTCCCAGGAAAACAGGATGCTGTTAAAGAATCTGTGGCGCGCCGCGCTGACCGTTGCTGGTGAGCATTTCCCATGTGTTTACGTGCTATGCTTATAGCTTTGTTGGCTGCCTCTGTTCTCCGTATGCCTAGATAAGTCGCTGACCAACGATGATGTACAGCCTTTGCAGCAGGCTCGGCTCGTGCCGACGACTCCAACAACCCCACGGGACAGTCAACCTTCATCAGCCCAGACGGCACCCTCGCCTTCGCCTTCACCGTCCCCGACAATGGCAATACAGACATCTACTTCAGCCTGCGCGTGTCCACAGAGCGCTCCTGGGGCGCCATTGGCCTCGGCAGCAACGAAATGGCCGGCGCCCTGTTCCTGATTCTCTACCGCAGCGACAACAACGAAAACAATGTCACCTTCTCTCCTCGTCTCGCCTATGGCAACTACGAGCCCAAATACTATCCCGACCTCAAATTCCAGACATTCAACGGCACTGGCGTCAAGGACGGCTACATGACCTTCAACGCTGTCTGCAACGAGCACTGTCGAAGCTGGCCCGCCGGCGGAACTTCCAAGGGCTACATCGACGTGTCGTCCCCCAACCAACAGGCGATTTACGCTCTGGGTCCCAAGGAGAGATTTACTGGCGACGACCCAAATGCAGGCCTCAAGATGCACAGCGAGCACGGCACCTTTACAATTGATATGAAGCGAACGCAAGGCCAAGCTGATATGCCAGTCTTAACCGAGGACTCGGTTAATGAGGGCACGACGCTGAACAGCCGATCTACGGGCAATTACGACTGGAAGGCCGCTGCGCACGCTTCGTTCATGGTCTTTAGCTTCATGTTTCTGATTCCTTTGGGCTCAATCCTCATTAGAACGGAAAAATGGGCTAAGCTTCACAAGTTTAACCAGACCTTTGCTCTCTGCCTTGTGCTGGCGGGCCTTGCCTTTGGCATCCTGACAAGCTTCAACTATCGACGGGTAAGCTTCATTCATTTTTTTCTGTCTGGGTCATATTGAACGTATTATTAATGTTGGCTCTCTCTTTCGCTTTAGTCTCGTGGATTTCACTCCCTGCATCAGATCCTTGGTTTCATCACCATCTTTCTTATGCTGAACCAAGTCGTACTTGGCGTTCTTCATCATCTCAAATGGCGAAAGACGCAGCAAGCCACTAAATTTGGCAAGATTCATGTCTGGAACGGGAGAGTCGTGATGATATTCGGCGCTGCTAACGGCTATATGTGAGTCTTTTTTTTTTTTCTCTTCCACTCTATGCTTCAAAGTTTGCTTACCTGATATTTCAGTGGATTTGGCTACGCCCTCGATCGTAAATACGCTCTCGTTGTCCTCGGCATCGTCTTCCTGTTGGTACTTTGCTTCTTAGGATACGTCATCTGGGCGGCCAAGCGCCAGATGCCGCGTCGCCAACAGGGACCCTCTGGATTTGAAGGTCTCAACCACAGCTACCAGCAGCAACAGCCACAACCATGGCGAAATACTGCCTACTCAGCTGACGCCTACTCAGGCGCTACCGCAGCCCCAGCGTATCCTCATGATCCTCCTCCGGGATATGCGCCTCCGTCATCACAGAGTGAGCTCCAGAATGCTGCCTCATGGGGTGGGAGAACTCGTGATGGAAGAAACAGCTATGAAGATGAGCCTCTTGATCTAGGTTCAAGCCAGAAACCAAGAGAGTTTACGTAAATCTGTATCTAGTCTGCAAGTATGGCGTTGGAGGGGCATGGGAACAAATAATGAATATTAATGAAGTGGATAACAGGGAATAAGATTATGATTATGTTCTCTTTTATCTTTAGTCTTTTCTCCTGCGATTCTTGAAAGACATTTGCCCGCATAATCTGCATCTTTTATAAATCTCTAACGTCTAATGATAAATCTCTCGATGCTGCTTTTTGGCGAAAGCATAAGCTATCAATCTGTACTAGGCTCATCTTCTTTGTCGCCTTCTAACCAAATCTCGTGCCCATCACCCTCCTTCACCACTAAACTCGTCAAGCACGCACAAATAGCAACACTACTCAGTGCCCACCACACCAGGCCAATGATGCCCTTATTCAAGCCAAAGCCATACACAACACCACCTACCATAGGCCCAATCGTCCGGGCCGCGCTACTAACACTCTGCCCAAGCCCGTGAACAGTGCCCAGCACGCTAGGATGCGGCGAGCAGTTGTTGACCAGGATCGCCTGGCTGGGCAGCGCAAACGTCCGCCCGGTGACTTGGAAGAATAAAACGCCGCAAATAGCAATCCATATCAAAATGCCCGCCTTTGCCTCCGGAGGCGGTGCGGTGCTTGGCACGACGGAGAGATAGGGGACAAGGAAGTAGGCCACAGGGAAGAAGAGCAGGAAGAATCGCCACGATTTGATGGTGCCGAGACGTGCTGATATGTGCGGATAGAGGAACAGCTGCATGTTAATGCCGATGAAGCCCAAGATGGCCATGGCCATACCGACGGATCGGGGCTGGAGACCGAGACCGCCGGTGAACCAAAATGGCAGACGAGTCTCTCGCTCGGAGGTCGGCGTCGAGAGGAAGACAAACCAGAGCGAGTTGAACGTTCCAACGTGGAATGTGAGGAAAAACTGCGCAACCAGCGTAACGAGCACGTTGCGCGTGAATACACGCCGAAAGGGCAGTCTCTGGGTGTACCTCTTTGTCGACTTCCTCCTGATTGCATCCTCTTCGCCTGCCCTCAGCTCGACATCGGACGCCGGAACTGCCGAGTATCCCTCAGCCTCGGGCGAAGTGCCGAACCGCTTTCGATAGTGCGTGACAAGTCTCTTGCCGAGTCTGGTGCCCAAGTCTGGCGGCCCGTCTCTCAGGACATCGTGAGTTTCCTCAAGGCCCAACCAAACGGCCACAGCGGCAAAGAACAGGAAGAAGGAGCTGACGATGTTGGGGGTTGCGTAGGGGAATTTGACAAAGAAGGGGATGCTGCCAAAGAGACTGGGGTAGCTGCCAGCCGGGTCGGAGAGGATACCGCCGAGGATGGGGCCTATGATGACGCCTATATTGAACGTCATGGGCAAGAGGAGAAAGGCTCTTGGCTGATACTTCTTTTCGCGGATGATTTCGCTGATCCTATATTGACTTGTTGAGCATCTACTTCTCACCATGGTGCATTTCCATAGCCATCCACGAGAAATCTTATGGAAACAAGTACAAGAGGAAGGGCACTTACATCGTCCTCATCACTCCAATGTTTCCATTCGTAGCACCGCCGAGCGTCCGAAACAGCAGCGCCTGCCAAAACGTCGTCGAGAATCCGAATCCCAAGCAAGATATGCTCGTCCCCAGCAGACCGATGAGTAAAACCGTTTTGCGTCCCACGCGTTTCGAATCGGCAATGCGGCCCCACATCATGGCCGTGAGGAACTGAGAGGCCGTGAAGCTGGCGTGCAGGACGCCCGCCTGGCTGGAGATGGTGGAATCGGGAAGCGACGGGTCGAACCATTTGAGCTGGTAAAACATGTAGGCCTTTTTCATTGAGAAGCAGGCAGAAAAGAGCCCCAGTATGAGTTACAAGATTCTCAAAAAAAAAAAAAAAAAAAAAATTGTTCCTTCTGCAAATACAAAAAAGAATGGGGAGAGGGGAAGGTTTAAAATTCATGATGCTGGTTTGGCCAAACGCTTTGAATATCGTGAAGCCACCAAGCTCAGTGTAAGTCTTACCTGCAGTGATGTCTGGACAAGCGGCTCGCTCATTCGCGCCATGGTAATAATGAAAAGTTGGTCTTTCCGAGGTAATTCACTCCATGGTACCGGTCTCTTGCTTTCGTTCTGGCTCACTGGCGGAGCAGTAGTGGGTGAGAGCGGACCATTTTCCGCATAGCTGCTCACGGATTCGGCATCTGGGGAGTCTCTAAGTTGAGTGTCGACGGCAATTTCGCTGGCCAACTCATCATCGTCGCTATCGGATTCGTTGTGCCTCATCCAGCTCAGATTTCCTGAGGTCACGCGCGGCCTCGACAGATCGAAGAAGAAGAGAGAAAAAAAAAGTGGGCGGTATTGTCGTTGCTTGTAAATGCCACTCTCGTCGTCAACTACTCGTATTAGTGGACGTGAAGCAGCGGCACAGTATTTCAAGTCAGAATATCAAGACTTGAACCGGCAACACCTATGGAGAAAAAAATAGTATAAGACGAGGAAGAATTACGAGTGCAGGAAGAAGAAGAAGTAGCAATTTTTTTCGAAATCTCCGTCGATGATGCTACCCAAGTCAACTTTTTCGCCATCCTCTCAGTCGCTCGGCACGGGCGAGCCGCTCTCCCGCCCAAAAGCAGCGGCCCTCCCACCAAACTCAAGCTGCAGGTACTCTTTTGAAGAAGAAAAGGTCAAAAGACAGCCAATCCTGTTGCTTCCCACAGGCAAGGGCTAAGCAACAAGAGGCTTGGGTCGTGGGGCCGCGGGGTTAGGATGGGAACAAGAGCTGGCCGCGTATCCGCGCGCGATAACGGAGTCTTTACCGCTGATCCCCAAGAGATAGCGACTCAAGTCTTGGCCTACATGGGGGTCGGTAGAGCAGAAAGGCGGGCGGAGTTGGAAGAAGATGATGTGGATGGAGAAGCACGGAAGAGAATCTGAAGAAGCTGGAAATGGGCCTCCATTTAGTTGAGATATCGAATACATGCATCGAATCTGCAATGCAACCGAGACTCAAGTCGATCAGGAAGGTAAGGTAGCATTAGCAGACGGCAGATCAAGCCTCTGCCATTCCAAAACATCGAAAAAAGGCGCCGCCACCCGCTTCAGCGCCGGGCGGGTCCGGCACCGGAGCCCAATGCACGCATCATGGTCGGCAGCTTCCGTGATACCTGATCCATGTACATGCGATGTATCTAGACCGCAGATTCATCTTCACGGCCCAATATCTGGAGTTTTGAGATTCGGCCGTCTGTGCCTCTTGTCTTCATATTGAATAAAGAATACGCTTCATTGTCATTCTGTGTGTATAGCTTGAACGTTCGGATCATCGTCCATCTCTGCCCAACGTCCGCTGAATCAATCTCCGGCTCCATTCATCTCTTCACCCAGCGCCATGGCGATTCAGCTCAACATCGGCGCTCTCGACATACAAATCACCGCAGAACCTCTTACCCACGAGGCTTTCTCATCCTTTGGAGATGTCGTCTCCAACCCACGGCCTGATGTCCACCCCTCCTCATTCGACGCTCATGCCCAGTCCTTACCGCCCAACGCCTTCTCGGCCAACCAAGGCTCCGCAATCCAGTATCGAAATGTAAGTCGCCTCAAGAATCTCTACAATCAAGCCCCCAGCGGCAAAGGCGAGCCCATCATGAGCATATTCGTCTGCGCGGCAAGAGGCGGCGCCGGGAGCTCTTCTTCGGGGGCAAACACATTCACGGTGCGATATCTCGAACGACATCCATTCACGGCGCAAACATTCACACCCATCAAATCTACCGCTTCATCGTACCTGGTGATTGTCGCTCCGAGCCTCCCGCCTGGCTCTGACGATCAAGATTTACCTGTACCGAGCGGCGATGGGCTACCCGGGAGAGGCTTCCCGGATCTCAAGCGCCTGCGCGCCTTCGTCGCTACAAACAGCCAGGCTGTTACTTACGGTGCAGGAACTTGGCATTCTCCGATGGTGGTATTAGGGCAGACGGGGACACGGTTGGATTTTGTGGTATCGCAATTTGCTAGTGGTGTTGCGATTGAAGACTGTCAACTGCTCGAGTTCATCTCAGACGGCAAAGACGAGCCTAGCATTTGGGTTAAGATACCCCATAGGGATTGGTCAATTAAGCTATAAGCTTCAACATTCACGTTAATGAACCTGGTAGACAAATGAGTCTTTGCATTGTCTAGCGCCGCATCGGACATGGATGTTTGTTTACTTCCCGGCCGACGACTCGTATTCATAACTTCGTAACCGCGAACTACAGCAGCAGCATGTGCTCGCCAAGGGCTGGCTTTGCAACGCCTCATTGGCTGCTTAGTCATGCCGTATACCGCTTCACATCTGCGAGAGTGGGGAGTACGTGTCGCCTGAGGGCCCAAGGGCGCAGGACGACTGAATAAAAACTCCTCATGCCGATAGAGCACGCGGGTTGTAGAATTGCAGATCGATGATTTATTAATCAATTCATTTACAACGAGAAGAAAAGAAAACTGAGCAATCATGGGAAGCATACTGTATTCCACCGATGCTAAAAATAAGCTCGAAGACCTGTCTGGGATTGTCTTGAAACCGGGCGAGAACCCATACGAGGCCTTCATCCGAGCTTGCAATAACAAGCCTGTAAGTTGCTCGCATATCCAAGTTTGTATATATATATATATATACATTTTGGCAAGTAATAGTCATATCTGAAACGCTAACAATTCATCTTCTGCAGCAAGAACTTCAAGCGTTGTACAATGCTCATCGCACTAAGCGCAACGCTCTCCAGAAGGAAAAGTTCCTGTCTCCAGAGTATAAGGAGCTCGTAATTGACCAATGCCTCCTTCGCCTTGAAAACCCGGAAATAGAGCCTGGCTTCGTCGATGAGCGCAACTGCATGACGGTGTGGGCTCGCCCTCCAAGCCACATTATCGAGCTGGCCGCAAAGATTCAAGCACGTCTCCAACAGACTTCGCCAAGTGAGTATTTGCTTTAAACTAAATTATATTAAATTATAGAGCCAGTGGCAGCTAATAAATATATGTAGAAATCTGGCTCATGCCCCCTCACAGGATGCATATGACGACTCTTGAGGTCGCCTTCTCAAAAACTCCCCCGGAGATTGGCTCGCTCGTCTCTGCTTTACGTCCTGCCATCCCCTCTATTGCTTCATATACACACACCCACCGGTCTCGTCTTGTCAAGCCCATGGTATCATATGACCTGTCTGCTTTTGCTCTCTCGTTTCTCCCATCTTCTGGTGAACCTACTGTTTCACCACTCCCTGTTGCCCCTGATGTTTCTGCCGGTGCTGTGATCCAGGGAGACGACTACACATATCACCACCTCCGACGAGACATCTTTGACAAGGTCAAGGATGCGGGCATCGAGATTGGATCCCGATACCAGGTTCCCAGCGCTCATATTACGCTGGGCAGGTACTTGACAGATGAAGAGCATGATACTCCCGAAAAGAGAGAGAAGTGGGTCAAGGCCATCGATGACATCAATAGCTGGCTAGAGAACGAGATTTGGGATCAGAAAGATGCTCAGTTTATTGGTGAGTGGATCGTTGGACAAGAAAGAGGACTTGATATTCGTAATGGCGCTTTGTGGTATGGGCAAGGCCGCAGTGTTTTGGTGGGCGAGGGCTTTTAGACTTAAATTTTATTCTTAGACATATCCTAGAATCAGGTAGACAAGACGTAGACAGCGATGCACAAGACAAACGGGAATACACATGCCATTAGGATCATCTCCCTTTTGAATTGATTGACACTCATCTTTCATGTTCGCTAGTCTGAGTCTTGTCCCGTCAACTAGAGGTTGCCCAGCAAGAGACACCAGGTCGTAGTGAATTAGAATACTATCTCAGCTTGGCTTTTCCAACCTTAACACTGCGAGGCATATCCCAGTACAATCGCGTGAATGCGGTCATGAAGAAATCTTTTTATTTCGTTTCCTATGAGCCGCCGTCCTCTAATCAAGGACCAGTAACCCCCCTTCGCCAAGTTCCATGATGCCCATATGCCGCAAGGAGAAGCATGAGAATTGGTAAGACCGGAAAACAACGCATTTAGAACACCAGAGCAGCACCCTTCGTCTTCTTGTCACCACTGTAGCCATAGTTAGCAACGCCACGCACAAAAAAAGAAAAGAAAAAAAAAGCTCCCTCAACAGGGCTCCGCTTATCACATACCCGAGCTCGAAGTGCTTGCATCGCTTCAGGGCCAGCTGCAACTTGGTCTTGCATTTGACGCACTCCAACCGCAGGACGACCTTCTTGGTGGTCTTGGCCTTCTTGTGGAAGACGGGCTTTGTCTGACCACCATAACCGCTCTGCTTCCGGTCATAACGTCTCTTACCCTGGGCGAACAGGGAGGCCTTGCCAGCCTTGTACTGGGTGACCTTGTGCTGGGTGTGCTTGCGGCACTCCTTGCCCTTGCAGTAGGTGTTTCGGGTCTTGGGAATGTTGACCTAATCCGAGTATATGTCAGCCATCTATTGGGTCGCGGTGGTTGCTCAAAGTGACGGTGCAGTCGAAGTGGTCGTGTGTCCGGCACGAAGCAGTCTTCGTCGATTGATCAATATTCCAACATCAAACAACTAGCGCGCTCGAGTTTTAACGATGGAATTGCTCATGCTCCGCGAATTTTTCTTTCGATATGGCGACATGATAATTTCCCCGGTCCCTCCCCCGCAGAGATTCGATGCAAGAAAAATTGTCGTTCTCAATCGCGAAGACTGCCATCGTGCGGATGCAAACATTCGAAAGGATCGTATTTCGTAAATCGGGTATCAAAGGGGTCGACTGAGCATCGATGGTGATAGCAGCCATAAACGTACCATTTTGACGACGGTGTGCGGTGTCGTTACTTGAGTGTTTGGTGATGCAAAGTTCCGGAGTAAAGCGAAATTTGGGCGAGTTTGGTGATTTCTCGCTTTGTGGGCGATAGGGTCAACGCTATTCCTGATTGGGGCTTCGATAACGAAGTGTGGCTTACTGGGGTGAGTCAGAATCCATGCCTCATTTATTGGGCAGAAAAAAAAATCACACCAGCCACTCGAGTGTGGCGCATGGAGTCCCTGTCAGGGGACCCCACCATTGGAGCGACTGAGCTGGAAGGCCAGTTATGGCTGATGATGGTATCCTCTCTTTAGAGACAGCAAGACGCAACATCGCCAGAGTCGCCAATCGCCAAAATGGACCCATATTCTACAGAAGGTGAATTGATCAACATTCACACCCACTTCTACCAGTCACAATACCAGGAGGTTATCGACTTCGACACATCATCCTTCTCTGCTGAGAATGAGCTGCCCGTGCGAGTACTGAAGCTCCGAGCCCGCATCGCCCTTGGCCAGGCCGAAGATGTTGTTGCAGATGTCAAGGGGGAGGCCGTTCCCGACCTAGAAGCTGTCGGCGCTCTCGCCGAATACACTCTAGGGAAGACCGACTCAGCATTGAAGACGATTGAGAAGCTGGCTTCATCAGCGGCCGATAACGTTACCGTCCAGGTTGTCGGCGGCACGGTTCTACAAGCAGCTGGAAAGTCCGAGGAGGCACTCGCGCTGCTTTCGCAACACCAAGGAAGCTGTGAGTCATATCAGCATTGCACAATTATACCAAAGAAGCTAACAGATTTTGTACAGTGGACGCTGTCGCCTTAATAGTCCAGATCCACCTACAACAGAACCGAACCGACCTTGCCCTGAAGGAAGTGACTGCCGCACGAAGATGGGCGCAAGACAGTCTCCTGGTGAACCTGGCTGAGGCTTGGGTTGGAGTCCGAGTGGTAAGGGCGATTGACAGAATGATTGGAGGTATAAATGCTAAGGTTCAATAGGGCGGCGAGAAGTACCAACAGGCATTCTACGTTTATGAGGAGCTTGCACAGGGCTCTTCAACTTTCTCAGTACCCAGCCTCATCGCACAGGCAGTTTGCGAGATACATCTGGGCCGCCTTGAGGAGGCCCAGTCTGCCTTGGAGCTGGCCGTACAAAAGGATCCAAAGAATGCTGAAGGCATTGCCAACTTATTGGTTTTGAACTCCATTTCCGGGAACAACACTGACGAGCTTGTGGAGTATGTTTTTCATCATTCTTTTGTCATAGAACACACTGCTAACAGGTCGCAGATCACTGAAGCAGGCAAACCCCAACCACCAGCTGTTATTGGACTTGGAAGAGAAGAGCAGCCTATTCGATAAGGCGGCAGCCAAGTATTCAGCCAAGGCGTAATCATAGACGAGTATCAATTTACGCAGCGAGTTATTGTGTTATAATGGGGCGAAATGATAGACAATCGGAGACCACAAGGACACGAGCCACAGTCTTTCGCACGCGAATGGCTAGTAAAACGACCCAGCATCAACCTGTCTGCTGGGTTTGAACGGCCGCCCCTATACCTAGGAAGAGAAATTCACGTATAGAAACTATCTGATGCTATTGGCACATGCATTATTTTTTTTTTTCTGAAGAAAGTTTAAATTTATGGCTAGGCAGCTGGATAATAATAGCAACTGAAGCTCAGAAACCACCTTCTCCGCAGTCCCACAGTTCCAAGTTGCTAGTTTGATCACTTCTTGTACGTCTACCCTGCATATCAGTAACAACAGAGTTATTGCACACGCCCGTAACCTATAGTATTATGAAGAAGGGATGAAATTGAAGATGTATTAAAAAAATTCAAAAGAGTAGATTCTCCTTGTGAATGTAGCTACTCAGTCTATTCCCAGCGCAAATTGAGCTAATATGTGCTTGTTTTCTTCTTCTTCTGTTTTTATTACATATAGAAGCATATCCAACTAATCTTCTAGTTCATCTTCCGAAATCTCAAGCTGCGCTCGAACATTCTTCTAAAATGCCAACACCTCTTGAGGACTTCGACGATGAAGGTGAATCTCTTCCGGACCACAAACACCATCATGTCCACCGATAGTCATACTATTCGGCTCTTCACCATCCACTAGTACCGAGTCTATATAACGGCTAAGCCTGGAAAGTTGTTCATCCGAAGCTGATAATATGTCGAATTCTTGAGTGCTATCTTGTGATCCCTGCACTAGACTAGCTTCTTCGGATACATTCTTAATGTGAACATTGCTCGATGATGTTGCATTATCCTGTTCTTGGCCGTCCAAACATCTCCCTAGTGGGACATCAGTATAGTACTGCTTGTACTTCAGTAACGTCAAGGAGTATTCCTCCACATCTGCTGCCCCAGGCATGGTCTGTCGACTGAGAAGCGAGGAATTCGAACCAGCCGATGATATTGTACCGGCCGAGCGAACTGATTTGACATCATCTCCAGAATTTCTTGATGTGTCATTATTGGCTATTGCTTCTTCGAGCCAAGCTATGATGGATTTGACAGAACGATTCTTCTTCTTTTGGGATATGCTGGCGCTGTCTTGTTGGTTAGAGGGCGAGATACGCTGGCCGATGTTGGATGAGAAGCTGCCAGACAAGCCCTTCAGCTCTCTCTTTCGATTCATGATGCTTTCTTCAATATGTTTAACTCTGGAGTTGTCGGGCGCCATTTTGTAGGTGGTGTGCTTGGCGTGTGTGATGGATGGGCGTGTGCAATGGATGAGCGTGTATAATGGATGACTTGATGGGGAGGGGGGAAAAATTACGTCGGATTTTGTGTTAAATATATAGATTATGAAAACACTGTCAATTTCACAATGGGCACATGTTCAAAGACGAGTGAAGCAAAAGTGAAGCAAAAATGAACATGCAGGCAAAATTGGGTGTTTGTCCACATTCTGAATTCTAAATTCTTGATCATCCCACGTAAAACGCCAAAAAATCCTGCGTGAACCGGACCAATACATCCTGTTTCTCTGCTGTACGAGCAGGAATGAACCATAACCCATCTATTGAAACAGCTTTGTACTCCTTTTGTTTTCATTGTTAATGCGCACCGCGTACGCAATATCCACAGACACAACAAAGCCACGGTATGTGTCGTCGCATCTCGTCTTGTGGCACATTACTTCTCACTTCCCCTTCCTATCCCTTTCATCCGTTCCCCTGCATTTATTTCTTCTTGGGGCCCAGGCGCGGGGCGCCAATGTTAGCGCCCCGCAGCTTGACATTGAGCACTCTCTCCATCTTGGAGAGAATGGTCTGGTCAGGCGTAGCAGTACCACGCTCGTATGTAGCGACGGTCGCTGATGTCTCGCCAATCTTCTTGCCCAGTTCGGCCTGGGTCATGGTGGGCTCGAACTTCTGACGGGCCTGCTCGATAGCCTTTCCGACTTCCTTTCCGACTGTCTTGGGCTTGATAATGTCATCGGAGCGGTCGACCTTGGTAAGACGCTGACCCTCACTGCTGCCGCCCTAAGAAATTCATTGTTAGCTCCACTTTCTGCAGACAATTGCAGGCAATCTAGATGGTTGCTTGACATACTGAGTTGGTGCTGGCGTATTTCTTCTCTGTGCTGATGGAAGCGCCGGATCTCTGGGCGGCGTTCAACGCACTCTTTCCACGGATGACAGTCTCGCGGTCCGAGGCACCGGGACCGCGAACGCGGCTTCCAATCTTGGTGGCGGAATCCCAATCTTCAGACATGGTGGTAGAGTTGTTGTGGTGAAGCGGTCAAAAAAACGGTAGTGTAGTGTTGCTTGATTTGAGACGGTCGCGTGGCGAAAACAGAGCAGCTCAAGTAATGAGTTGGGTATATAAACGTTGAATTCAATGGAATGTTTAATGGAAGAGCAAAGTTGGAAGAGGCGACGAGTCCTGCGACGGTCGGCAATATATCCTTGGAGCAACGTGTGAGATTGAGAGTGGAAGAAGGGCAGTAATCTGACTCAACCGGCAAGACAGATTTAGTCGACGGCGCCTCCGTGGGGCTTTTCGCGCATCGCCGCCCTTGCCATGGAAGGTGCTAGAGTACCCCGGCTTACCTAATAGCGTCGATTGGCTGTGGATGACGGCATGCAGAGCGCAGCGCATCGCAATCGAGATGACTAAGGCCATCTGCCGAATAGCGAATTTACAGCGAAGCTGAGCTGAGAGGCACCTTGATGGGCAGTTGACTGGATTTCAGAGGTAATTTGCATCATTCTCCTGGCCAAACCCCTCTTCGTGATTTCTTCCTTCGTTATGTGATTCTGTACGATTGCAGTACAACTCTCTGCCTTCCAAACGAGCAGGCAATATGGAGAATATTCCGTGAAAACGCATGTCTATTCTGGAAGAGATACTCATCACCATTACTTTCCCGTCTCATTGGATATCTCGAATGAATCTCGGCGCTTGCTGCTATTTTTGATACCCTCCCTATCTCTAGAGGCTGACTATGGCTCTAGAACATGTTCCTTTCGCTGTCTGGCTTATTCCAAGTACGACATCACTGGCCTCCATTTAATCATTATGGACAGCTTGGCCGACGATTCGCCATTCAATGCTGTGATAACCGTCGCAGATTGGATTGACAGAGCGCGAGAGAGTTACTGGTCACTTGTGTTACCCTTTGTTGTCCTTCTTCTGCACGGAGCATATCGTCAGCTTGACCGTACTCTTTTCCTTTTATGTGCTACTTGGAATCTACGCTCTTTGTTGTTACCCATATGCCATAATCTAACTCGCTCCAAATATACTCTTGGCACAACAGTGTTGGCTTTCGCTATTTGGACAGGCTATTATGGGTTAGGGATCATATTGAGAGACGTCAGCCAACATCAGGATGATCCGACTGGGATCTACCTAATACCTTCTCGAGTAACACATAGAAGAAAGGGTCCTAAGAAACATAGCTTTTCTTACTCTTATTTAACGGTTGGTATCCCTGTGGGGTATAGAGGGAGTGTCGATGGCATGATCTCCGTTGATGAACCAGACATCCCCATAGCCTGGTCATCTGGTATTTGGCGCATGAACAATTGGTTCCGCGTGGACGCAAGAGATTATCTGGAAAGAAGCAATCATGAACTCGGACTTCGCGGTAAACTGGATAATTATCTTGAATCTCAGGTGTGACGAAAGTGAGAAACTTATGGACGAATGTAAACTGACTGCTGTAGGGCGCGAACCCGGCCGACTATCCGTCTGCTTTTCTCGTTACCGCGCCAAAATTTCTAGGATATCAGTTCAACCCAGTCTCGTTCTGGTACTTGTATTCCCCTGATAAAATTCTCTCTGCTATCGTACTGGAGGTGAACAATACTTTTGGCGAGCGACGACCATACCTGGTGTTGCGTGACACCTCAGAAGACGCTACTCGGATTTCTGCCCCTGGGACTATCCATTCAAACCCTTCTGATACGCAAATAAAAGCTTCATGGAAAAAGGACTTCCATGTTTCTCCGTTCAACTCCCGTAACGGATCTTATTCCTTGTTGGCCAAGGATCCATTCGAAAATAGTATGAAAAACTTCTGTGGAGTAGACATCACCATCAACCTCACTTCGTCCAGAGGGCAGTCTAAGCTTTTCGCTCAATTGCGCTCTGAGGGCGAAGCCATCATAGCTTCGCAGATGAGCCTACTGGAAAGGATAAAATTCATTTTCTCATGGTTTTGGGTCGGATTTTTAACGTTCCCCAGAATAGTCAAAGAAGCAGGTTCCTTATTCTTTTCTCATCAGCTTCATGTTTGGTACCGACCAGAGCCTTTGAAAGACAGCCTTGGTAGGCTGGCGAATGATACTGAGAGGAGGCTAGAACCGATTTTTCGCCAATATCTACGTTTCCTTATCGAACAATCGCCAAATCCATTAATGGTGACATATGTGCCGAGCGGAATTCTTGAGAGTGGAGAAGAAACGTTCATTTCCTCAAAAGCGTCATGTCAATCAGAGCAGGCCCAGCACTTGAAGATGCATGTTCTGACGCCTGTCTTCTACTCTCGATTTGTTCATTTCGCCCATGACTTCGAAGCTATATTCGGCGAAATGGCTGAAAACCACACCATCTGGGTTGATAAGCCTGAAATATTACCCAAACTTTTTTTGAAGCAACAGTCTCCGCCACTGCAAGTATCGAGTTTCGTGGACTTTATGTATTTCAAGCTGATCCAAAAGTTGCGACGTCGTCCAGCAAGGATTGTGCGCCCAATGACTTCGGCCGACAGAGCTAAGCCAACAATCAGCGCAGAAGACGTTCGAAGCTTTCGAATATCCCCTATGGACGCATTTGTTCTTGGGCACTCTAGTAAGGAAATTCGAGGCTCATACCGGTCTCTACTGGTCCGAATATTCGTAGCCGACCGGCTTTTCCTTGGAATGACCGAGATTGTCTACACATTGGAATTGATCGGGCGTTTTGGCGTGGCCTGGTGGTTGGCATCTTTCTTCTCGGCGCCGAAGGATCTCACTACTCGCACTTAGCGCTGCATATAAGGATTTAGATGCAGGAACTTCTCGGGCCAACGACGAGGGCATCTAAAGCCTATTGCGTATCTCGTCTACATTTAGTTGGCCGACCTTTGCATACTCGATCTTTTCCATCCGCCGAAGCATCTATCCGTCGGAAGGTATTTACTAATTCTACCGCCTATCTATTCTATGTTATACGAGTCGCATTCTGTTGGAAAATACGGCAAGGCTGACGCTGTATTAGCTAGGATCATATCAAAGGCCCCGCAAAATGATTTGAGTTTCTGGTCTGCTAAGGGGAAGCCCACAACTGTCAGCACGCGGCTACCCAATTTACAAGCTGGCCACGTTGCGGCAATTCAGCATGGATGCAATAGCCGCAATCTAACTACATACATAGTTGCAACGGGAGGCAAAATCAAAGGCTCCAGCGTAACGACCGAGCAGGCCCGCCTGCAGCTCATTCCAAATTCTATTATTTGAGATGTTTTGTCTATTTGATATGCTGCATTGGCTGGATTCTGGGAGCCACTTTTGGCCCTAAACAGCTCATGACAAATAGTTGCAGCCAATAGCTGGCGAGACCCATGGCCATATTGCTTGCAGCGACATCGAACGGGGAATAGTGCCAAGCATGCACTGCGAGCCGGGAAGCTGAACTACTTTGCTCCAATCTTTGGATTAGGAATGTAGACGTTCTGGCATGGACCGGCTTGGGCGTTGGATATTTTCTCCAATGACGGGATTATGGAAGAAAACCGCATTATCCGAACGTGTAAAACAAAAAGCAGGGACATTAACTGGGCCAAAAAGGGATATAAAGACCACTGATTCTCTCCAACCAAACAATATGCATCATCTCCAACCCTTCTAGCTAAGCTTCAACCAACGGGCCACCAGCAGCGATAGCTCCACCTCACAACCTGATTGAATCCCACGTCATCGACAGCGCCGTGCCTCAAACAGCCCCGCCAAAAGCTGAAAATACATCTCGGTATGCTCCAACCATAGTTGAATACCCCGCCAATCCATCTGCAAAGCTTGTAATAGCTCTTTCTTCCTATTCGAAGCTATATATCTTCGCTGCTACGCACCTTTTGGAAACATTCACATCTTCCAGCTCTTCATTGACTCTTCTAACCTTCTTCTCCTCTTTACAGAAAATAACGAATTACTTTCCGAAAATCGTATAAATTCTACCAGCCACCATGCCCCTCACCGGACACTGTCTCTGCAAAGCCGTCACCTACACGGCCGACGTCGATGCACCCCTCGTCACCGGCTACGACCACTGCGACGATTGCCAGCGCCAGACCGGCTCAACCTACTGTATGCAAAATATTTCCTTCAAGTTTCAGTATCATAGTGCTTCTCTTTAAAACACATTACATCGAAACTATTATTCAACTGTCATATGGAACGATTGCTAACTCAATCCCCGGCTAGCTCTCGTCGCTGTCGTCCCCAAGGACAAGCTGACCATCAGCGGCCCCGTCAAGAAGTGGACCGGCAAGGCCGACTCTGGAAACAACGTCGACCGACTCTTCTGCTCCGAGTGCGGCTCTCCCATCGCCCACGAGCCTTCAGGTGCCCCAGAGATTAGCGTTCTCAAGGCCGGCACTCTCGATAGCGCCATCAAGAAGGGCTTGAAGCCTGTTAGTTTTACCCATCCTCATGCCTCAAAAAAAAAAAAAAAAAAAAAAAAAAAAGCTCGTATCTAATAACCCATCACAAATAGGACACCGAAATCTGGACTGCCGGCAAATTGCCTTTCTGCCAGGAGAATCTGCCCAAGGCTTTCAAGTTTATGCCTGAGTAAGCCAGTGAAGGGAAGAGTAAAATAAAAATAATGTAATTATAAACGAATACTGGTTCATAGGCATAAAAATCAAAATTTTGGCGAATTGGTTCTGCTATACACATTGTTGGGGACTCACTTTCTCTATGCTATATCACATAACCACGATACAGACGCATGTCATGAAATTGAAGGTGCATTACTCATCATTGATTACTAGAATGCCTTTTAAGGCGCTATGATACAATTGAATCCCATCCCATTTGCCAGTCAACGCCTATACCACATATCCCAACACTCCCACGATGTTCACCCCGTCACAACACGCCCATGATAATAGCGCCAGCAATCGCAACAGCTAAACCAGACTTCCCAAATGAGGAAGAGGAGGCGGCGTCAGATGTTTCAGATGATGGAAACATCCCCGGAAGCAGCCAGTCGCTAGTTGTGGCAAGTGGCTCTATGCTATCGGCAGATGTGAATGTGCTAGTTGGGAAATTGGGAATGATTGGAACTGTTGGAGTAGATGAATCTGAAGCTACAGTGGTGAAATTTTGCCGCTTGAAATCTTCAATGCAAGTCTTCTGAGGCCCTACAGCCCCTGCAGTGGGAGTAGCGGTTTGGTTGAGCACCCCAGGTCCCTGTGTCGCGACTGCGGTTTGGTTCAAGCCCTTGAATGTTTCAATGGGAAGCTGGTTGGAGCCATCATCGCTGATAGGCGTGGTGGGTGTAGGAATAACTGTCCCTGCTTGGACCGGTGTAGACAAGCTTGAGGCGGTAGCAACAATTGGAGTTCCAGTGCACAAAGCTTTTGATGCCGCATCCAGGATCTTGCTCCAGTAAACACTGTCTTCGTTATGAAAGCCATGATCCACGAGGCACTTCTGGCACTCGACCCACGCAGAGAAAGTGGTTCCGCTGCACTGACATTCATCGTGGGCCTTGGTGTAATCAGGCTCACTTGCTTCAAAGTGACATGTGTTGTCTCTGAAGATGACTTCAATACATGGAAGAGCATAGTCTTTTTCTGGCTCTGGCGACAGATTGTCCACCCGGCAGACATCTGATTGGCCGGAGCTGCCAAGTTCGTTTTCAGTGCAAACCACAGTGGAGGATGCAGAGACGGTGGAAAGCAGAGCAGCAGCTGCGGCAGCAAGCATGGTGGCGGCGTGGTATTTCATGGTGAATATGTTTGACAATAGAAGCAGCGAGTCTATGATGGATGATGATGCTTTGGCTGTGTGACGTCCAAAAAAGGCAGATAGAAAGAAATTCTGTATATAAACAAAAGAGTACGGGGCGAGCAATACTTGAATGGATAAACTTGAGAGAGTTGAAGGGGATTAAGTTGGAGGCCCGAACAGAGAAAAGACGTGAGTAAGTCTGCGTGTCTCTTTCCTGCTGTGCAATGACTCTTGTCGCTAAGTGACTGTTCCTCCCTATTTGAGGCCAACGTAGAAGCCTGGAAACTCCGCTTCGGGATATTGCAAAAGGGGGTAAATTGCATTGCGGAAAGTAACAATCTACAGAGAAGAAGTTGCGACGAATAGCTCAAGGCTTAGGCTACGCAAGGTGCTGGTAGTCATGAGCTTGTTGGTTGTCAAATACAATGTTGCCATTAGTATAATACATCTATATAGGTAGGTAGATAAAACATCAAGAAACAGTCATATATCCGTTACGCCGTATTTTGGCTCATCAAATGCTGAATAAGTAACAATAGAAATAATAGAGAACCAGCCCCCCCTCTCATTTCGTCATTACAATACACCCAAGAGAAGAAGGAGAGTTCCAGTGATACCGCCCATAATCATCAAGCTGTTACTCGAAACAACTGAAGAAGCTGCATTCTTATTTGGAGCTTCCGGCTCTTGCTTCTGCACGGAGTTGGTCTCCGAGGCTGTAGAGGTGAAGCAGCTTGCTGTGCCGCATTTGTACCCGCTGGGACAGCATCCAGCCACGGATCCTGCGTCCTTTCCGCAGAGAAACCAGCCGCTTGCACACTTATCCGATGCCGTTGCGGTGGGCACGTCGCCTGCAGGGACAACCACGGTAACGCCATGGGAGATGATGGTTGAAGATGGCGCCGGGCAGGATAATGTCTGGCAATCGCGATCGGTTCGGCAGCATCCGCCTCCATGAGTGGCCAGGCAACCGTAAAAGCCAGTTGGACAGCCGGTTTGAGTTTCGTCTGACTGAGTCGTGGTCATTGGCGCAGAGGAGGTTGAACTGGAGGCAGAAGACGAGGTAGAAGTAGCGTCCGTTGGTCTATATGGCGGCGCTCCCGTTGCGGTCTCGGTTCCAGGGCCTGTGGCTGTTATTGTTAACGTTTGTGTGACCGGGGGAGGGACTGATGTTTCGGTGACGACGAGCGTCACTGTCACGGCTGATGGATTACCTGTAGCGGCGGTTGAGCGAGTTTGGGGCGTGGTTTGAGGCGGTGGTGCCGTCGACGATGGAATGCCAGTTGCTGAAGCACTGGGGACGCCTGTGCGGGTTCCTTTCATTAGCCTTGACACCATGACGGACAGACACCGGTTGGATTATCTTCTTCACTCACATCCAACGCCTTGGCAGACATATCCAGGAATACAGCAGCCGCCACCAAGTTCGGACGGGCAGCTCACAGCATCCGAAGGACAGGCGCCAACTCCTCCTCCGCAGGTAGCTCCATCGGGGCAGCATGCAATTTGCTCAGAGTCGGAATCAGATACATTTGTGCAGTATGTTCCATCTGCGCAGCATTTATCTGGTGAGCCAATGCTTGAGCAGCTCTCCATTCCCGAGGGGCATGCCGCTCGGTTCTGGAGAATCACCAAGACATCTGCGGCGCGTTTCAGCAAATCCTCTTCCGATTCCTGAAAGTGATATGAGAAGGCGGGGTGGTAGCGCTTCGTGGAATTGCTGGAGCTGGCATCTTTGTCCTCCTGGTCATCAAGCCAAAGGTTCGTTGCGACGGTCGTCTCGAATGGGTTCAGCGCCGGCAGCGGTTCAAAAGCTAGGTGGTCGGGAAATAGCTTCTCATTCGCATCTGGCAGCTGTTTCTTGATCGCAGTGGCCAGTGGTTGATTTGCTGCCACTTCTGCTACCAGGGCGAGAAGGGCCGTTGGTAAGACAAGCATCCTGGGAATGGATGTCATCGTGGGAGCGGTCAACGCCTGTTGTTGTCTCCGCGAGTTGAGGCCTCAATTGAAGCGTGCAGATGGAGAGGCGAAATGTTGACACTAAAAGAAGCAAATACGCACGGAAGAAACTGATCTTTTCCTCAGCTACTGCTCAAAAGAAACTAACGAGCGACCCATGCAAAACCAACTGGCCCTGGCTCACCTCCGGCTGGTGATGCTGGCGCCAATGCATCAATACAAACAAGCTGGTGGCTGGGGTAACCAGCTTAGCCCGCGCTTTAGTGGGCCGTTGCAGCTAAGCCGCTACAAAGGACGCAGCAGCTCTGCTTGGCCTGGAGGAGAGGTGATTGTAATTTCCTGAGGAGACAAGATGAATAAAAAATGGAAAATCACATTTAGCTTAATAGAATGTACTTGTATACGCGTTGTTATCAGCCTGAGGATTTGGTTTTGCTAAGAGTGTAGAAGTGTCATGTGTAGCCTCTTCGATGGCTACCAACAGCCGAAACGGATCAGGTAGCTGACTTCGGGTTAAAAACTATGGCCTCCATGTAGTTATACATACATATACATCGTTATCTTACAGCTCGCCAAAATTTCTATATACATGTCATACTCTCATACTGTCATTATGCTGGCTTTATATAATATCCTTTTCAAAACATGGTTTCTTTCTCATCTTTCCCGGTTTCCTGTTCGGGATGCAATGATATCTCTTCCCGAGCTTTTGCGGGCATTGACGCTGTAAGAGACGGCGCCCTCACAAAGGAATGGCATAACAAGCCAGCAGCAACACTGACGTTCAGGCTATCCACGCTGCTGTTACGCACGAAATATGGCACTGACAACTCATAGTCAGCTGCTACCTTGATTGGTTTAGACAGGCCATGTCCTTCGTTCCCCAACACCAATATGCAAGGATGGATGGCCAGTGGCCGTTCTGCCTCAACGTTGGCCGTGGAGATGAATTTGTCGTGTCTTTGCATGAGTTTGGGGTCAGGCGGCGCGACGGCGGCATATGTCTTCCACCCTGCTTTTTTCGATTCCTCTATGAAGCTTACAGGTGAATCCACGCTGAATATCGTAATCTCTTCCACGGCACCAGCCGCGGATTTGAGCACAACCGGAGTCAAGGTGGACGAGCTGCGATTTGTGATGCCCACAGCGTCGACACCAAGATAACTCGCTGTTCGCAGAATGCCTCCTAGGTTGCCCGGATCCAGAATCTCATTGAGTAAAAGAACAAAGGGCTTTGGCGCATTGTCGTTTTTTCGAGGTATAAACGTATCTTGCCCGTTGATCGCTTCCTCTTCCTTTGATTGGTAGTCTAGTTCGACATGAAATCCTAGCTTTCCCGGCGTTTCTTCGAGTTTGCTTAATGATTTAACCGGTAATCGAGGTAGCGGCGATGTCTCTAGAACAAAGCCGTTGTGCGGCCGGCCCATGCTCATCTTGTCCATTAATCTCTGATCTTCGTTTGGGATAATCGTGACTGGGACGCCCCGCCTCTCCGCTAATCGAGTTATGATCGCATTGTCCTTCGAGTCTTTTCGATTTTCGCCTCCATATATGAAAAGCTTGTATAGTTTTCGTCTTCCTTGCTCGAGTGCGGCTTTCACGACCGATTTGCCGTAAAGAAATTGTGAAGCGGCGGTTGTGTACTTGATGTTCATTGACATCATCTGGTTCCTCCTCTCCCGAGGCAACGGTGATTCTACCTCTCCGTGAAAGTCACCGGTGCGATCAACTTGGCTCCGAACAGATGGTCGTGGCCGCTCCGAACGCTCTGTAATAGGCCGAGAGGATTCTGTTCTGCGCCGGGGGCTGCTTTCCAGCCTTTGGAAGGGTAGCGGACGCACTGGCTCTTGAACAAGAGCAGCAGCCTGGTCTTTTAGCGCCCCATGCTTGAGTTGGTAAACCAGGCTCTTCTTCCCGTATTCGAAGTCAGGATTGAGGAAGCGTTTGCGCCTCGTCTGTTTACCGGACTCCTCCTCTTCGTCCTCGAATGCTTTCCGATCAAGCTTCTTGCGTAGTTTTTGCTGTTGCCGAGGGGATGCTGCACCTTCGAGCGCCTTTCTAGTTAGTCTGCCGCTTCTACCATTGAGTGAAGAGTCTCGATCTCTAGGCCGGTCGCCGAATTGGACTCTCTCGGATCGCCGTACGCCGCGGTGGATAGCAGAGAGGCTTGCGGGTCGACTCGTTTGTAAGACATAAGCACTGGGCTTGTGCATGCAGATGAATAATTGGCGCGATAGACCCTTAGGTCTTAACGGCCCAAGAGACAGCATTTTTGGGATACAAGAAATATAATTGAGGTGGTGGTGGCTGCATTGCGGCACACTTCGAGCTAACTAAAACACTTAATTGAGCTCTCCGGGTTGACGTTTTTTTTTTCTGCCGCACATAATGGGGAACGATTACAGGGCCCCTGCAAGGCGGTGAGCTCTGATAAGCAACCAGCTGCCTTCACTAAGCCCGTTTCAGCGAGATGACCAGCGCGTTGTGGCTTCGGCCCGCGTCTAAATGCCTTCTAGGATCCAGTACGATTCAAATCATGCAGTTTGCGATCACATGGACATTTTGCCATTGTTTGCTCCGTGGCGCCCGTTTTGTATATACTATTGGCTTGTATTGATGCAAATCGATAGCGCTGGACGCTTGATCTCACGAGGTTCGGCTTCCTCCACTTTATTCTGCTCTATTCATCTTGCCTGCGGCCGCTCCCATCCTTGCCTGTCGCCCAAAACATATCAGAATAGCTTCTGCTAACCGGATACCCTAGATGAACGAGACAAGCGTCCTCCAAAACCTGTTTGAAACGCGCGATGAGAACACCCAGAATGATGTGCTCGCACCAGACCTTCCGATCAACGACATGAGCGACCTGGGCGATCTTGCGCTGCTGAAGGCGGCGCTAGATGAAGAGGAAGAGATGGCCGTTGATGAGGTCGAGGCAGGCGAGTCGCCCTTGAACAAAAGCTACGAGTCGACACCCGATATTATAGCTCGAACTGGCTCCGATACGTATACGCCAGATAGCGAAATACTACATGTTGCGCCGGCAACGCAAATAGAAGTTGCGCTTCCAGAAGTCTCTGCCGAGAGACGGGCTGAGTACTCGGCAGTATATAGCAGAGTCGTCGAACGGATTGCGGCCTTTCGCGATCTTGGTGACGACGTGATTGAGTACGACGCTGAATTCACAGACGGAAGAATTGATTCGGTACGTTTATTCAGCAGATTTGTCTATTCCTACGTGAGCAGCGTCGCTCTCGAATTCCCGAAAGTGACAGTCCCCAAAATTGAGATGCTCCCCTGCTCGCGACCCACACTCATAATGGCTGCTACGAATAATCGCTACTTTCTCACCTACGCTTCTCTTGGTCGATGCTAAGCACTATCAACATTTCTTTCTCTCTCTTACATTGCAATTCCTTTTAACTCTTCATCCGCTGCCTTAAATGGGTCAGACCCACAGCATATAACGCTACCCGCCAACCGCGCCATATGTTTTTCTTATCTTCTACAATCTTTATTTTCGTATTTACAGTGTATTTCTATTAACACAATTGAAGTTCGACATTTCCGGCCTTCTTGATCAAGTCAACGGCGAAGCGACTTTACGGCGATTTCAAGGATATCCTGAAATGACCGTCACTAGTACTAAGCGAAAATACGTCGCCGATGAGGAGTGGGACTCTGAATTGGATGATGCCGCCTTTGATGCCAAAGCTGTAGAAGAGGAAATCGATGATGAACTTTCCGATAATGAGCCCACATTGCGTCTCGGCCGCATGCTGCGCTCACGGGAAGCGAGCAGTCGGCCAAGCTATGCTGGCGGCTCAATTAATTCAGAGGGCGAGGATGAGGACGGGTTAAGCGAAGCTAATCAGCCATCGCGCCGCCTCCGAAAGCGGAAATCAACACAGCTGAAGCTGACCAGCATGTCTCTCAACTCAAGCATACTTGATCAGGACCAAGACGAATTGGCACTTGAGTCTCGCCAAACATCAGAGGAATCGGATAGCTTCATGCCTATTGTATCCGACCTCGCAATTAAAAAGGGCCGCCCTAACCGATCTGCACAGCGTTCTCGTCGGATTAAGAGGCAAAATGAGAAAAAGAGAAGATTACTTCGCAAAGTATCGGATGACTCTGACATTGAATTTGAGCAGCCTCGACGGTCTGCAAGAGCCAACAGAAATCAGACGAGCATGCAAGACGACGCTTTCATGGACGACGACTCGTTTTATGTGATTGATGACAAAGCAGCCGCTACGCCAAAGATTATCTCTGTTAGAGAAGTTTTCCAACCAATATCTCCAGACTCTGATTTCGGTTCTGCACATATGCAGGTTTGCCATACCTGTGGAGGCTCGAAGCAGCGGGGCCAGCTGTTGTATTGCCAAGGATGCTCTTTGACGTACCACAAGAATTGCATTGGATACCGGAGCAACCGTGACCATATGGCCACCAAAATTGGAGAAGATGACTTTGTGTTGCAATGCAGGTTCTGCCTTAATACTCACTTGAAGAAAGATCGCAGTGCGCCCAGACACAGCGCGTGCCAGAGCTGTAAAAAAGATGGTCGAGCCTGCCCGCCATTTTCACAAAAGAAGACGGCTCGGCAAGAAGAAAAACTTCGTGAAGAGAACGGCGGTGTCGACCCAGTTACCCCCATCTCTCCTGAGCTTATTAATAATTCTGGCAATGTTCTTTTTCGGTGTACTACTTGTCACCGGGGCTGGCATCAAGAGCATCTGCCCTCTACTGGGGATGATTCTGTTGGAACCGATGTTAAACCCGAGCACCTGAAGGATTATTCCGCTGATTGGCAGTGCAATGATTGTAGCTCTGCCACGAGCAAAATACATCGCCTGGTAGCATGGCGACCTTCCACTCAACGTAACCCCCTCCCAGCGTACGGAGATGTTAATGAAGATGAGAGAGAATATCTTGTCAAGTGGCAAGAGGCTTCATTTGCGCACTGCTCCTGGGTCCCTGGAGCTTGGTTATTTGGTGTTGCTGCTGGTAGCATGCGGTCCTCGTTTGCAAAACGCGCAGCTGAGCAGAATCTTCTCAAGCTCAGCAGTGAAGAAGCTATCCCAGACGAATTCATCACCCCTGACATCATTTTCAACGTCAAGTTGAACAACGCAGGCTCTCGAAGCAAAACAAAGGAAGAGGATCTTGCCAATATCTCCAAAGTCAAGAGTATACTAGTCAAGTTCCACGGCCTTGGCTATGATGATGTTGTATGGGATTCCCCACCTAGTCAAGATAAGCCTCGACTTTACAGCGCCTTTGTAGAAGCTTATCGCGGATACATAGAGGGCAAACACTTTCGTAACGAGCCTTCTTCAAAGATCCGAGAACGTATCAGAGCATATAAGAACAACCCGTTTAAAGAAGTGGACACGCAGCCTGTTGGCCTTAAACGAGGGAAGCTCATGGGTTACCAGATAGAAGGCCTCAACTGGCTGCTGCAGAACTTTCACCAGAGCCGAAGCATTGTCCTTGCAGATGAAATGGGACTGGGTAAGACAGTCCAGGTCGTTGGTCTTGTAACCTCTTTAATTCAAGATACACCAAGGGTAAGTGAATACTATTTACTGTATGTGCTGCAACAATTTGACTTTAATCCCTAACATGCAAAAGTGCTGGCCCTTCCTCATCGTGGTTCCGAATGCTACCTGCCCCAATTGGCGTCGAGAGTTCAAGCAATGGGCCCCAGGTATCAGAGTCGTCGCTTATTACGGAGGCAAAGAACCTCAAGATATTGCCTATACATATGAGCTGTTTCCAAACGGCACTACCGAAATGAAGGCTCAAGTTGTGATCATGTCGTATGACTCCGCGCAGGACCCACGAACCTTATCACTTTTCAAATCCGCCAACTGGGCGGGACTGGTTGTGGATGAAGGCCAACGGCTAAAAAATGACCAAAATCTCCTCTACACTGCCCTGAGGTCCATGAAAATACCTTTCCGTCTGCTTCTGACCGGTACGCCGCTGCAAAACAATAAGAGGGAGCTTTTCAATCTTTTACAGTTCATCGACGAAAAACAAAACGCAGAAAAATTAGACCAGGAATACGCAGTCCTTGACAAAGATAGTCTTCCTAAGCTGCACGAAAAAATCCGGCCATATTTCTTGCGCAGAACAAAGCTTGGCGTACTAAAGTTTCTTCCTCCTATGGCACAGATTATTCTACCTGTTACTATGACCGTTATTCAGGAGAAGCTCTCAAAGAGTATCATGGCAAAGAATCCCCAACTCATTCGAGCTGTATTTGCAAATAGCAAAATGAGCGCAAAAGATCGTGGCAGCTTAAACAACATTTTGATGCAGCTGCGCAAATGCTTATGCCATCCGTTTATGTATTCCGAAGCTATTGAGGAACGTCATCACGACCCAAAGGTACTTCATCGCAATTTGGTAGAGGCATCGGCCAAGCTCCTACTTTTGGAAATCATGTTGCCCAAATTAAAGGAACGGGGTCACCGTGTCCTCATATTCAGCCAATTCCTGCAACAACTTGACATAATCGAAGATTTTCTTAATGGGCTTGGTTATGGATATCGTCGCCTGGATGGGTCAATTTCTAGTTTGGAGAAACAGCGGCGTATTGACGCCTTTAACGAGCCGGGCTCTGAACTCTTTGCCTTTTTGTTGTCGACTAGAGCTGGCGGTGTTGGAATCAATCTTGCAACGGCGGATACTGTCATTATCATGGACCCCGATTTCAATCCCCATCAGGACATCCAGGCTCTATCTCGAGCTCACCGCATTGGGCAGAAGAACAAGGTTCTCTGCTTTCAGCTCGTGACCAAAGATTCGGTCGAGGAACGAATTATGGAAATTGGTCGCAAGAAAATGGCCTTGGATCATGCGCTAATTGAGAGTATGGATGATGAGGAACTGGAGGGTGCTGACTTGGAATCGATATTGAAGCATGGGGCCCAAGCGTTATTCGACGATGGGTATGAAAAGACCGCCATTCAGTACGATTCAGCATCTGTTGACAAGCTCTTGGATCGTTCTCAAATGGAGAAGACTGCAGCAAATGATGATAACTCTGCTGAAAGCCAGTTTAACTTTGCCCGTGTATGGGCGAACGACAAGCTTGGGTTTGAAGAGAGAGTAGATACTGGAGAAGAACAAGCACCAGAGCCTATTAGTTCTAGTGTCTGGGACCGAATTCTTGCTGAAAGGGAGGAAGAAGCCAAACGGGAGGCAGAGGCCAACAAAGAAGTCCTAGGGCGTGGTGCAAGACGTCGAATGGTATGATGATCAACTTTCAAGTGACTGATGCACAAGCCAATGACTAACAACCGTACTCTTAGGCTGTTAACTACGGAGCTAAAGGCGTCGAGCAGTATGCATTGGCTGGTGATGTGGGCGCTGAGTCTTCAGACTCATCTGACGACTTTGATGTCACAAATGCTCCTGAAGACTCTGATGAGGATATAGACCCATCAACAAAAGGTAAGTCGAAAGAACAGGAACCCCTAAAGCAATAACGGACGGTAAAAATAACAAGACGTTTTAGCTGAGCGAGAAGCCGAAATTTCATCGATGCGACAAGTCGATTCCAAAAAGAGCCGAGGCCTTGCTTCTTATCAAGAGCAGCAAACTGACTCTAAACAGAGGCATAGCCTCCCACTTATGGGTGTACCACCAGGGGCACCAACGACTGGCGTGCCTCCGCAAACGGGACATCGTAAGAGAGGCAGACCCCGAAAGTCACTTGTCGACCCCTACGGCAATGTTATGACTACCAATAAAGGCCCTCAAGCCCGATCACAAGCAATTGAACAGCCAATTACCCCTGCTTTAGCATACAAAACAGGCTACGGCGATGGCAATGAAGTTTTAAACAGCGATGAGGCAAGACGCCAACAAACTCGCGAACACTATGAGCAGTATATCGCTTATCGCGGTCGAGCACCCCCCATTCAAGCGCAAGCGCAAGCGCAGACTGGATTCGAGTATGTCTCTCGCCTTACCTCCGAAGCGCAAGTCCGTGTAGCGTTGGATTACGTTGCACATACCCAGGGAAATGTGTTAATGAAAGAGCGACACATTGCTGCCCTGTTTCACAGATTAGAACAAGTGCGGATACAAAGCGGCATTTCGCAGAGTTGAAATGCTCACTCACCGCTAGTAAGCATGAGAAAAGAGAGAATGATAATGACGGTAATGTTTTTTAATTGATTGAACAAGAGTGAATTCTTGGTACCACCATGTACATGTATGTATAGCTTTAGCATTCAGCATCATAGACAGACCTCGCGGGTGGGTTGCAACCCATCATTAGACGACGAGGGTGACGAGGGCAAAAAGCCTGGAAATAATAAAATTAAAGAAACTGATCAAATAAAAAATTGCCGGTACTATTTGCATCAGGCACGGAGCAAGTGCCGACGGATGGTGGTGAATTGGCTGCAGGTAGCCGAGCTCTGACTTGAGATTTAGACAGGGGTAAGATACAAACGGATGAGGCGAACAGCTTTGATGCCAGGGATTGGGCTGTTGAAATGGAAATTTCTTTTCTTTTCTTCTCCTTTCCTCTCTTTCCTCGTCACTACGACTGATTTAAAAACTTCTTTCCCTTTAGCACTGAAGACTTTGGATTCTGTTCTACATAAACTACTTAGTACCCTCTTGTTAGTCACCTCAACAGCCCCCGTTTTGTATTATACCGCTGTTATTACTTCTTTCCAATTGCTATTCATTTCTATAGCCATGGATCGCTCCAATGGACTCATTTCGAGACAAGGAAGCATATCCCACGTGCCATGGCCCTCTGAGACATCAGCATTTACATCTCATCTCCGGCAGTGCTCTGCTGAGTCTGCATCGGAAAGACATCTTGGATTTGACCGCACCCACCCAGATTTCAGCAGCTATGTCTTCCAGATTTCTGGCCAAGATGACAGAGATGCTATCAGACAGCAGCAAATGATGTATTCTACCCAGCAGCAGATGAACCACACCGCGCTGGGCACCACGGCTACAACTGCATCTCGAGGCCTCGCCTCGAGCAACTGGCGCACTATCGGCCAAGACGGAAAAAGCTTCACACGAGTCCTTCCTCAGGCTCAGCTGGGTACAAACTTGGCTCGGGCGGCAATGGGAAACGGCGACGAAAGAGGGATTCCGACTGGAGCTGGTCCCGCCTCTTGGCCTGGCAGCGTGAACGATGGGTATGCGTATTACCTAAATCGTGGCGATGGACAGGTAACCAGGCTCATACCAGCCGACGTGCTGCCATCTTTAAACGAGATCCCGCCGAGAGAGCCTGAGCAGCGAGGAATGATCGTTTTGCCTTTGCCACGAGGTGCCAGGCCAAGTGGAACGGCAGATATAAATCTTGCAGTAACAGTCAAGGTGAGCAAATTTCTACTTTGTTAGACGTCTTTCCACGAATAGAAGATGAAGCTGAGGCTCTTAGGCTCAGGCATCTCCACACTACACTCCTCGACGGTCATCAGATGCCGTCCAGGTACGTCTCGATCGAGCCCTGACTCATCCTCTTTCTTTCTTCCTTCTTCAACATCACTTATCTATTTTGACCGATTTGTCGTTTTGTGAGGCTCACGGACATCAATCTTTCAGAACCAAATCGACCGCATCGACCGCATCGTTGCCACTGGCCCTAATGTGCACAAGAGGAACAAGATTTATTGCGATATGTGGATCCACGAGGGAAGATGTGCATTCACCCAGACGGGATGCAAATTCAAGCACGAGATGCCCCTGGATGAAGAATCCCAGAGAGCCCTTGGACTTTTCCAGGGTCTTCCTACTTGGTTCAAGAAGCAGCAAGAGGAGTCGGCTATGAGAACAGCCTTGCAGAGTTCTAGTTCTAGTTCCGAAACCTCACCTACGACTTCGTCGTCTCGAAGCTCGGAATTTGCTTGGCAGAATGTTGCGTTGGGTAGGATCCCAGGAACGGTAGATCCTTTGGTGGCAATGTCTCAAGATAACAATAAGCTCCGTATGTTCAATGGTGAGTCTGGGCAACGATATTTTGGCATGGTACTGATCTATAGATTCTTCAGATGCCCTCCGCCCATGGCAAATGACAGACAGTCGCCCAGTTCCGTTTTCATGGGGCCCTATTGCCCGTCCGAAGGGGCCGACATCGTTTAATGGCCCATGGGGAAAGGGCCCTGGAAGTCAGACATAGAGCCGTGAAGCCGCACTAATCTTTGTCTTGGAGAATCATAGGGTGTTATAAAGGAGATGGAAGATAAGAAAAGGTTAATAGAGCAACTCCGGTATTAGAAAAAAAAAAGGATGCTATCAGGTAATTAGGCGAATTTTAAGGAATAGTCACGGCAGCTATGTAGATGGTAAGAAAGACTATACTAGATTATGCTTTTTTGGTGACCAGAATTACCTAGTGTATCATATTATGAACCTTCATGTCCTAATGGAAGAGAGTATATACGTGCTAGATAGGGACTTTATGAAAAGACAAAATGGGCTAAGAAGGAGGCAAAAAAAAAAAAATGAAACACTAGACATATAATAATAGTAAATGCGTGCAAAAAGAAAAATTGAATGCTCATAGCAGGGCTTGAACCTGCGACCTCCGCATTACCAACATTGGAGTCGTTGGACCCGAAATATTAGTACGAAGCTCTAACCAACTGAGCTATACGAGCCATCTAATTGTGATGGCAAACGTCCCGAAAATGGGGATATCAAGCCCAAGTTTGAAGACCATCCATTACATGCTAGCTGACTAAGCTGGCGTACGGCTGCCTAACTGGACTACCTCTCCTGTTTAACAGGATGGCGCTTGAAGAGCCAAAATTGTCTTGATTAACAATTAATGCGGCCTTACTGCTATCTGAAGAAGAATTGAAATTAGCCTCTGATGGTTAAACAAGCAATTCCTTGTCCTGTTTCCGTTATGCAGTCCTAGTGGCCAAAGGCGTTTAAGTGGCGTCTATCGTTCAGGGGCAACTATATAAAAAGCCGAGAATCTAGCAATATCCACCAATTTCATGAAGGATCTTTTTAGGAGAGTATAGGGCGTTCTTCTATTCTCAAGTCGCTCGACAATCATGGACCTTTCACAGCTCCCAGATGTGAGCAACCTGCTTGTCACGGCAGATAATCCAGCTCGCGATGATATACCAGGCATGGACCATGAACGATGTGCTGCTCTGCACAATTACTTGTTACACTACGCCTGGCTAGCTGAGGGCCATCCATCATCTAGTCTGCGTAATATCACCAATACCTTCTTCACCGCTCACGGTACCGCAGCTGAGCAGCTTCGTCCGCGGCTCAACATGTCGCTGGCGACTTTCCTTGATACAGCCAAGCTGCCTCCTGCTGGCCCCGAGCGGCCGCCATTCTTCTTTTGGGCCAGCGGGCTCTCCGACCCAGAATTACTTTTCGAAGAATGGCTGGCTGACATGTTCGACCAGCCAGCAGACAGCCTGGTGTGGTTGTACTTCCCCAACATTGGTCAGGGCGGTGAATTTGGCGGCGGCGTGCTCTATCACCAACGCCACCACCGTGCCGCGGTATTCATGCATATGGATGACCACGGCTTTGCGTTGCCCTTGGAGGAGCACAGAGAGCTTTGGCACCCACTCGAGACTGTGCTGTCCAACTGGATCGACCTGATTCGCCTTGGCAAGGTTACAGCGTCACCCAGGGACGAGCCGGCCCTGTTTGGGAGTGAGAAGATCGGCCCCTGGGAGTGGCGACCTTACGGTGAAGCCCAAGTTGTGTCTTGCATCAGTGCGTGGAACCGCCTGTGCGAGGCCATTGAGGTGCGGATGCCATCACAGCCTCCTTCAGCAGCAGATCTGGGGCCCCTGCTTGCACCCGCCGTCCTAGATGAAGCCTCAGTGCCGCAAGATTGCTTTTCACGCTCCTTTCTCACCACTGCTCGTCGGCCTCTGTTTGATTTCATTGCTCCCGGCCTTACTCTCCCCCCCGCAGACACGTCTGCTTTCGCCGCAGTGCAACCCTTCACGAAATTATCTCGCGGCTGTCACACCATACCTTCTGTTTGTATTTTCCCCGCCGCTGGCGGTGAGGAGGTTGACTTGACGGGATCTTCATATCCGTTTTCTATCGGCATTGATGACTCAGTGCCGTCCCGGGTCGTTGCCGGTGTGTACAGCGAACAAGTTGAGAGGAATAACTACGACTATGCCGAGGAAGGATTTCGGCTATTACTTCCGTATGGCTTTAGGGGTGACTGGGATGCTAGTCTAGGCGCGCGGAAAAGCGATGGATCAACTATCGAAAGGAATAACGGCACAGGGCTTTTTCAGCACGGATACAAACCTTTTGGTGGCGACTACTACCGGGCTCAACGGCTGGAACGTTTGTTTGACTGTTGGTGCAAGCTTGTTGATGAAGGTGTCTGGTCGGTTGGGCCACAAGGGATAAAGGGCACCATTGACACTTTCAAGGAGGCTGACACAGAGCGGTGGAGGGACTACATCATCCCGCCCACCTGGTGATACGCCGTTGACTTTACATCCCCTTATTTCCGGCCTAGGGCTATTGGCTTCGGCGTATTCCGACCCGTGAACAAACTTCACTCCTATTCTGGGAGAATGAAAGAAGTATGTAAGGGCCCGTAAGGCTGGTCCTTGTATTGATGCCAGAACGGTTGTACAGCAGGCTTAGCCATCTTCTTGCGCAATCGGTGAGTTGTATGGAGTGTGCTAGTTCAGCTTCTTGGGCAATTGATAATCATCTTGTGAATGTTTCTCATTCATCTGTGGTGTTTTCTTGAAAAACTACATAATGAAAGCTTTGAGCAGGCAGCGATGCATGAGGCTAATTTCGGACGAGCTTATTCTTCTGCGAAGGATTATAACTGCTAAACATAGTATACCTTAGCCGCATTGTTTCCGGAAGCGATAATACAGTAATTAAAGCTCTTTATTCGAGTCTGACACCCTCTAAGCCTCTGGAAACTTCTCACATCATTCACCCAAGCATTTGGTCTTAAGACCTAGAAGGAGCAATTTTCAGAAGAAATTCTCAAATTCAGGGTGCCTATTTATGTGTTAGAGTAGAGAAATATGTGAAAGAAAAGACGGACCATGAGATCGGTTGACTGCAGAACGCATGAGCTTGTGGAATTTAAATGTAAATCTCCGCCCTATATAACCGTATCTCGCACCTGGGAAGATGTAGAAGTGACATTCCAAGAGATGAGTATTGCTGGCGGACAAGCCGCTGAGAGGAAATGGGATTTGTTAAAATCCGCGAGATATGCGCTACTGCTTTGCGACAAGGATATACTTGGGCTTGGGTTGGCACTTGTTGTATTGATAAGGCAAGCGGTGCTGGGCTAAGTGAGGCGATCAATCCGATGTTCATGTGAAATTGAAAGTGTGCCGTATGCGACACATATTTTCAAGGTTGTAAAATTAACAGAGAAGAAAATACATCATCAGCCAACGTTAGAAAGATCATAAATCGGGCTGAAAACATTATCACCATGGCGAAATAACCTCTAGCAAGCGGTCGCCGGTTTACGAGAGGCGGGACACTGCAAGTGCTTATGTTGTGTAATACTATGATCAGGATTGGAGTTTCATTTTCTCTAAACGTGATATCAAAGGAGAACTGCCCCGTATAACACCAATTAATGAGAATATTTGATAGGAGAAACGTCATTGGAAAGAGTGCTGGTTTGGAAGGAGATGCCGTGCGTATCATCTTGGCAAACCATCCGTGCCGAAGATAGAGCCTGCTCTCTTCTCCGCATTTTTGACGTCAAAATGTCTCTTCTTTATTGAGAAGGAGAAACAGCATTTTTGAGACTGCAGAAAAAGACTCTGAAAGCTTGACAGACGTTTCTATATTCGCCCGAGTACCTGACGAGAGCGTAGACACGCGCACTTCGCCAAATCCTTACAAAAATTAGCTACCCAGCTGCGGCACCTTTACCAAGTCTAAGCCATCATAAACCGATGATATGCCTATTAGAGGCCAGGTTACCTAGGCCCAAATGAATGGCAAAGTTTACTTGAACACACAATTGAGGTAGTTACACAGCATTCAGAATCTTGAAAATTGGTCTTTGACTTGCCTGACGTCATTACATCTGCCTGAGCTTCACAGAGAAGAAAGTAAGACATTAGTAGCTCTTAAGTGACGTCGTATTGATAAAACAAATATAATTAGCTGAGAATTGTATGTTGATGTTTTGTAGTAGGTACATCATAACACTAGGTGGCTGTTTATTGTTACCCTAAGCCTATCCGAATTCAACACAACAAAAAGCCTTGAAGAACTCATTTTGCTGATAAGTTCGGCCTTCTTTCCCAAAATGCTATCGATATTAGTCACTGGTATTCAATTTTGATCTATGAAAACAGGTGGTCTGCAATAGTTGTAAGATGCGTCCGCCAAAACAGTATGCTGTGGAAGACAGGGAGGCTATACATTATCTGTTCCGTCGACACTACTTCTAGGGTAACGATAGATTGCAACCCAGACCAGACAAAACAAGTATGTCTGTCCTGTTTGCCTACGTACAGCGCCTTTTCAGCCGCAGCTAGTAAGTGCACACCCCTCCACACCAACTTCAGCTTGGGTATCACAGGATATGGCCCCCAACCGCGCATCCTCCGCATATCCTTGACATTCTAATAGAACATGAGAACATGTGCTTGCAGCATAGGCCTAGTATGCAGGGATGTTCATTTTGTTTTGGGTAAACCCATGTATAAATAGGTAGGACCTATGATTCTTTTTATCACCCATCCCAAATCTCTCTATCTTGTTAGAACACTTTCTACTCCAATGTTTAGTTTTACAGTCAGTGGAACTCAATTTGATGCCCACAACCGCGATAGCTATCGACTACCATTATGGCGCAGGTACTGAATGGTACTCTGCAAGGAGACGATCTACTAGCTGCAACTTACAGGCAAGGTACATTAGAGTGGAATCTCAAAAATGAAAACTTGCCATTGCCAACTGTGCGTGTACAGCGACAGGATGCGCACTATCATGTTCGTGCCTTGTGGCACAAAGCAATGGGCGCTGTTTCGCCCAATAAAAAAAAGCTGCAAATAGGGTCGCAATTTCGCTACAGTAAACTTGAAAAGGGGGAAATTCGAATCTTGAGCATACACCCAGGAAAAGACGAAGATCCTTTGAGAGCTACCCTTTTCAAACGCAAATTAGAAGATGTTCGTGGCGGATATGAGGCTCTGTCTTACACGTGGGGAAACCCCAAAGAGAAGCCCCTAGACAAAATAATGATCCGCGACCTGGATGCAGAGCTACCTCGGACAGTAAATATGAAAACGGTGGTTGAAACTGCGGTCGTTAAATCCGTCGGAGGTGCCCCTTTCAGCATCCGAAATAATCTATATCGAGCACTTATGAGACTGCGGAAAATGACCGATAGCCATATCAATATCTGGGTAGACGCAATATGCATTGACCAATCCGACTCGGGTCATAGAGAAAAAGAACAGCAATTGGCCATGATGGCCCAAATCTACAACTATGCATCTCATGTCTGCATTTGGTTGGGCGACAGCCTCGAGCATGCCGAAGGTGCCTTTAGCCTCGTTCGAGACATCATGAACTTCAAAAAATTCGATACCAAAGTCCAAAGCTCTGACACAAAGGAAAATTGGATTCAACTTATTGAGATTATGAAGGCCGCTTGGTTTAGTCGACGATGGATCATCCAAGAAGTCGCTCTTTCGAAGAGCGCATCGTTACATTGCGCCAACCAAGTTGTCCATTGGGACGATTTTGCCGATGCTGTATCGCTTTTACTAGAAAAGATTCATGTTTTGAGAGCTAAATTTGACGAGGAAGCATTTGAAGATGTTGAGACAACAAGCGCTTCGATTCTCATCCAGTGTCTCGACAATATTTGCCACAAGTCCTATACGGGGGATGTGTTAGCCAAGCTTTTAGATCTCGAAACTTTGGTCTCAACTCTTCTTGGTTTCCAAGCGACGTCGCCTCGGGATACTATTTACTCAGTCTTATCGTTGGCCAATGACCCTCCCAGTGAAGATGAGCCCTGGACCGAAATACATTCTGAGCAACTCGAGAGTAATTGGAGAAGCGATCACGATGTACCATTAAGCAAGGATGATTTACGGGAATTAAAAAGAAAAATTGCGTTGCTTCCAAATTACACAATTAGTACACGAGACGTTTTCATTGCATTTGTTACTCGTTCAATATATAAATCGAAAAGTCTTGATATCATCTGCCGGCACTGGGCACCAAATGTCACTGATGACAAGTTCTCAGAGAAAGTACCTATGCCTTCTTGGATCTCGAACATATACAAAGCGCCCTTTGGTGGGCCTGATTCTTCGAAAGGGCGACAGAATGGCCAAAATTTTGTTGCCTATCTTCCTCATGACCGACGGAAGCGATACAGGGCCTGCGGATCCTACTCGGCTGAATTTTCTATGGCTTTAGACCCATTTCTTTTATCCAACGACGGCCCGTCTCTAAGAAAGAGTATGAATAGGAATAGAGCTCATAGCCTTCGCGCGCAATTTTCTTTACAACCTCTTTCTTCACCTTACCCCACCACAGTATTATCTCCAGTGGAGAACCGATCAGGTAAGTATCAATTACAACTTTTCTCTTTATGTGTATTAGAACTGCTAATCTAACATTAAGTATTGTTATCCCAGTATGGATTGACCGTATTCCAAAATTACAAACAAGCGCGACAAATGGTCTGTCAACCCCCCCATCCCCAACCGTAGTAGAATCCCCTTTGTCTCTGGAAACCCATAGAATCAGTCCAACACCTGCCGTTACACTCAGCGACCCATCTGGGGAAACAACTGGCATTAGTCCGGCTATAAGGCCTGAAACCTCAAGATCTAATCGGAACAGCGTCTCTGGAAATATGAAGTCTCGCCGAAGTTCTATCCGACTTGTTCCATCAGACGTCGAGAGAAAGTATCAACTCAGCGGCGTGATCAAAGTCGGTGGACTTGTGCTTGGGAAAATAAAATATCAGTCAGATGTTATGCGAGGCGGCATCATCCCTGGCGAGTGGGTTACTCGGCTAGGCTGGAGGGCTGAAGAGAAAAAGAATAGAGTCCCAGATACGCTCTGGCGACTTCTGGTAGCTGACCGCGCTGCTGGAGGTGGAAAGCCGCCATCATGGTATCAACGGGCATGCTTGCACGGACTGGTTGACCCTCGTGTATCTGACAACGAGGGAAATATCCACTCTGTCACGCCGCCGAACCGCAAAATTTCGGAGATGACAACAGAATACTTTCACCGTGTTGAGACAGTAGTTTGGAACAGAAGATTGTTTGAAGCTGAAGCTGATGTAAGCCGTTTATCGGATGTCCAAGTTCTTACACCAGAGACCAAACAGGCAATGATCATTTTCTGCAGAGATTTTCGCTCTGGGCCAGCGTCAGGGCCAAAAAGTCTCTTTGGACTGGCGCCTAAAGAAGCCGAAGAAGGAGATTTGGTGTGCATTCTTCTCGGTTGTACGGTTCCTGTAATCTTAAGACCTATAGAAGACCTGGGGATGTATAAGCTGGTTGGAGAAGCATATGTGCATGGTGTTATGGATGGTGAAGCAATGATCAGCAGCGAAGTGGTGGATGAGATGAGAATAGATTTCCAAATATGCTAGGTAGATATTGACCTTTTTAATGTTCAGGCTCATAATGTAATTGAAATATAGTATTTAAGCTTTCAATCATAGCATACATATATATCCATATTTAAATTTATGAGATGATGCTACCTTCTTATACTTCGTTCCCAATTGTCGACTCAGCTTCTCTCTTCCGTAGCATCGTCTACATCAAGCGACGAACCTTCCAACCCAAACTCGCCAGGGTCAACATCACTGTCGTCGATTCCATCCATGACAATTTGATAGCTTCTTTTGTCTGAGCCGGTATCTTTATGGACTGACAGTAGAGCACCATCAGTATACTGCGCGTGTGTAACGTCGCCGGCTGGTGAAATCTTGATTCTCCGAAGTTGGAATGCAAAAACAACCGTATCTGACTTTCCTTGTGACTTTGTTACGCCTGATGCGCCCTCAAGGTCCAACTGAGGAAGCACCGTAACGGGGACTTGCGGCAACGGGGCATCAACGCCTAGGCTAAGATGAAGTTCGTTTTGTTCTGCGGCTTTAATGGTTGAAGAAGCGCCTTCTGCAATCATGATACCGGTCACCATATAGAGCTTGGTGCGCCTTAGCCAGGAATAGTTTTGGGCGATGAAATTTTGCACCTCCATTTGCTGCAGACTTTGCTTTATATAGTCATCGCTCGGTATAAACCATTGTGTCTGTAAATTATTAAAAGACCATGTCTCTTCGACGGTGGAGGAGTTTTTCTCGCCGATTTTCCCTTGAAGGAGTTGCTGAAACTTTACAAAGAGACCGAGAGCAAAGCTTTTCGAAGCGTTCAAAGCGACAGTGCTGTGGGCAGCATTGTGCAAGTATACCTTTTCGCCGGCAGAACCTGGTGAGACGGGTGGATTGTTAATAGGCTCCTGAACAAAACTCGGATCCTCAACTATGCTTCCGAGTCTTATTGGCCCTTCCGGAGGAATCGTCGTTATAGGTGAAAGAAAGTATGACTTGACTCGGGCCGAAGGTAAAGCCATAGTGAGAACAAAGCTACGCCAATCTATAAACAATAATAGTAGCAGCTGATTTGATTATACGCATACTTGAAGAAGATTTTAGATTACCCCTCAAATTTGTTGTTCAAAGGCTTCTATAAGGCAAATCAAGCTTGATACTACTACCATGGTGGGTGGCCACGCGCTCTCGATCAAATGGCCCCCACGTTTGTTTCACACGGGAAGATACCAGGCAACAGCGCAATCTCGAGAATGTGAGGCTGTCGATCATTTGGAAACTTGCATAGTTGGTAATCCTGGGCCTAAGAACATGAGGGGAATCTAAACAGGTAGTTTGGGGAAATTGATACATTCACACCATAAAATAGTCCGTCATACAGCCTTGTTTTTACTATCAATATCCAATAGTTTTAGTCCACGTGCCAGATCTCCAGGGGCACCCATGCATGGCGATTCTTTTTCGGTGTGATGTTGCCTTTTAATACAGGATCTATTGGCCGCCTCTCAAGCCACACCATCTTTTATTGCGTACGGTCACACACACAAGGGGAAATAATCGCGCATCTTCTCAGGTCAATGGTAATGCTAGGAATGTTATGAAATAATCTAAAAACTTGAACATTTGTTAAACTTCCTGACTATACATTTGGAAGTCAGCCTTACCTCCAAGCCTTCGTATACAGCCATACCATTAGGAACTAGTGCTCTAATGTATAACACTGGCTCCTCCGACAACATAAATCAGCTCTATGCGTCTATTGAGGAATTTGATGGCGATATTGATCGCCTGATTGATAACTGGCAAGCTCTCTATCCTTCAGTGAAACACCAGCTTGAGACAACGGATGAATTGAATTTGATGAATAGCTTTGCCGAAATTTTACTTGATAGCGGAAAGCTTGAATTGGCTACATCAGTAGATGAACATATCCACGAGATATTGGAATCTGACACGGAAAGCGAATTAGATGAAGGGAACCGCCAACGCTTGTACTCTCTCATAAATGGGAGATGGGGCGGCCATGCAAACTCGCCGACAGCAATGACTGCTAGCCCGGATATTTTTCCGATTATCTCACAGTACAGCACAACTTTCCTACGCAGTGATGAAATACCAAGGAGTTGTACACCAATAGCAAACCCATCTCTCTCGCAGCATAACACAGCTTTCTCATGCAGAGATGAGATTCCAAGAAGCTGGGTGCCAGAACAAAATCCATCCCCCCTTATTAGACCAGATCCAGCTCCGGCACGTAACAGCCAAAACAGGATAAAGCCTGGACCAGGACAAATGTCGCAACTCAGACACAGTCACTTAAATTATACATCTGATCCTATTAAAAAGGTCGAATCATCCGAAAGGATAATAAATGAACGCTCTTCACCACCTCAAGAGAGTCCACAACCTAGACCCACAACGATTCAAGCCGGCAGTGCAGCTCAAGAAAATACGTCGCTTGCCCCGTTATTAGGACAGAACTATGATCCATCTTTTGGATCTAAACCGTATGCTCCATAATATGCTCCTATTAAGATATAGGTAGAGAAATATTTGACATCAATATAGGCAGAGCCAGGCGGGCCTTTGGCAAACATATCTAGAGAATAAGACGCATAAGTTCATGTATGGCAAAGACGAACGATTCTTCGGCACAAACGGCATCGAGGGCCCGGCGTACGAGCCTGTTAAAATTGCAATCCTCGATTCTGATATTTCTCCACAACATCTAAGACCATTCAGAATGCGCGTTAAAGCCAGAGAGAACTTTGCTGGCGGGCAACAGAATGCTGCCCACACCGACCATGGCACGACAGTTGCTGAATTGGTGCTCAAAGCATGTCCAACAGCACATGTATATATCGGGCGAGTTACCAAGCTAAACGCAGCTGGTGAATCTGCTGTTGATATTGAAGCTGCAGCAAAGGCGATTGAATACGCAGCTGACCCAAAGGGTTGGGGAGTGGATATTATCACCATGTCTTTCGGCTGGAAGCACGTCAATAAGCGCATTAGCGACGCTCTTTCCTTTGCTAAACAACATAAAGTCCTCATGTTTGCTTCCACAACAAACTACGGGTTTGCCGAAACAAATAGCATTCTCTATCCAGGCCGCGCGCCAGAAGTAATTTGTGTGGACGCCGCAGAAGACACTGGGCAGCTGGCGGGCTTTGCCATTGAGGATATAAGCCAAGGACGCATAGAAAGATTCTCGGCGCCAGGTCTAGGTATCATTAGTCCTATTTCAGGTGAAGCCATGGATGGGAGCTCCTTTGCGTGCCCCATAGCTGCAGGAATCGCGGCACTAGCAATTGAATTTACCAGGCAATTTCCTCTATGTGACAGCAAGAGTGTGCAAGAAGCAGTTCAACAGCGCGAAGGAATGGTAAAAATTCTAAGGGAAATATCAAAGCAAAATTCCTCGTCACCATCCAAATTCCTTTGTCCATGGGAGCTTTTGGGTGATGAAGATGGAGTTTACGGAGGCGATGGGCAGCCGGGTAGCGAAAGGTATTTTGTTGCCCATCGCTTCGTCCGTATTCTAAGAAAAGAGTATGGACCGCATATTGGAAGGGAAATATTTTATATATAAACTTGCATTAGGTGTTTTCACGGATAATACTGATAATATTGAGTGCGCAGAATATAAAATCCCCGCCATATGCACTGACATAACTAGACCTCTTAATATATGAATGGAATATGTTTTCTCTTCTATATATAATGCTCAAATACCGCTTTCTCATGTTTTTCGAGCAGGGGTTCAGGTTGAATATTTCCTTGACTTCCCCTTACTTTACTTTTTTTGTTTTTTTTTAGCAGTTAAACAATTAAGCTTCTAATTGTATATTTGGTGTTAGTTAGAGCAGTTTAAACATGTACACTGTTATTCACAAACCACCCAAATAGCAATACATACATTATATTTCTCTAAAAAACTCTTTTTCTTTTTATATCTATCGAATATTTTTGCTGCTAGGAAGATCCGATGCATTTTGTCAGGGGCAAGGGAATGCACTGTAAACTCAACCTAGAACCAAACACTCAAATGCATCACAAGCTGCTTCTCTTTGCCGCTGGCTGCAAAGACGACAAAGCGAGAACACGCCAGGGAACTATTTGATCCAGCTTCTGACCCCTTGTTCCTGAAGGAGTGAGGCCGCCACAAAGCTAGAGGCCATTTCACGAGGGAGAGAGAACGTGTGTTGTCTCTCCATCTAATACTGGCTATCCTGGGATTTTACCAGGTGGCCAGGCAGCCGCAACTTGAACAGATCAGCAGGCACAGCCAGGTCTATAGACTCATCACAGAGTCAGTAGACAGAAAAGTCTAAAATTATAAATAGAATCACTTTTATCTAGCCCTCCTCTAGTCACACATATTTCTTGCAACCGATACCCTCAGCCAACTCGAGCTTCAAGTCCTGTTCAGAGACTCGGTCGGTGGTCTAAGAAGCAGCCCCGCGATAACTTGTAGTGGGGAAGCGAGGCCCCATCGCGCCAAGGCTACGGCTAAACTCTGGACTTAGCGCCCTATCAATCCTCCCCCACTATCGCGCGGCAGCTTCGTGGAGCTTGAACGACGACATTCAACATTCAACGTTCAGCATCTTCCTTGCCTACTCTTGCAAATACTGCTGCTGGGACTCATCTTGAGCTCCAGAGACATTAAGCTCCCCTGAGTAGCACAATACTCGACAAGATCTCGACGGAGCACGACATCAACCCTGCTGAAGATCTAGGCAGTCTCCTCTGAGCATGTCGATCGGCAAATAGCCAGACCAAGCTCACAACGGCCTTGCATATTCTGTGGCCTGCATGCCCTCGTCTATTCTAACCCTTTCCTTCTGTATCCTTCATTCTACTATACCTGCACCAGATCTGTGAAGCCGATCGACGATGGACGAGGCCAAAATCATCTTCTACGACTTCTCTCCGGTCATCACAAGCTCGACTTCTAAAGCTTACGATGCCGCCGCCAAAACCTATGCCGCAGCCGTAACAAGGCTACCTGCTGGCGTACGAACCGCAATTCAGCGTGATCCCATCGAGTCTCTCCAGGTATTTGCATTTCTTATTATTTGTTGGCTACCTCCTACCGTTGGCCCTTCATACTGACAAATGGTGCAGCTAGTCGACCCCGCTACCAACACTATCGGATACCTCGCGATCATCGATGTTCTTCTTCGCGGCTCCATTCCACCATCCGTTCCCCGCCAAATATTACTAGACAGCACTCTCCAATTTTTATTGAAGTTCGATCCAATCCAGATTCGATATGTCGGGTCTCTATTTCGAGCCCTGCTGGAAGACCTCGGTGGCTTGTTTTCGGTATGAGATCCTCCCCGTCAATAAGATATCTTCCCATTAATACGTCAACTGCTAACCATGATGCACCACATGTGACAGCCCACGGTTGCAGTAGAGCTGCTCTCAAACGCAATCCTTCGAATCGATCCGAGCGGATCCACGTTTACGTCGACACATCTAATCATGGCGAAATTGGCGTACGATGCAAACTGCATCGAGCCTGCTCTCAAAGTCCTCGATGCCGACATTCTTTTCTATCCACGAAACACACGTTTCGAAGAAACAAAGAGATTATGCGATGCAGAGCTCGAGCCCTATGCCTATATGTCCTTGACCGGTCTTACAGATGCCATCAAGAGCACCTCTATACTCGAATATCACTTTATTCAGGCTATGGCATATCTGTCAAGAAGAGACTGGCGCAAATCACAGACTGCCTTGGAGAAAGTAATTGGGCACCCGACTAAGGATAAAGGTGTTAGCAAAATTATGTCGGAGAGCTACAAAAAATGGATACTAGTAGGGCTGCTCAAAGATGGACGCCCCCCCAGCTTCCCTCACTACATTACTAGTGCAACAAAGGTTACATTCAACGGGTTAAGCGAGCCTTATACTAATGTGGCCTCATTATTCACCACGGAGAATGCGTCAGCGCTAAAAGAAGAAGCTTTTAAGGGACAATCAACCTGGGAAGAAGATCAAAATCTAGCTCTTATCAGAGAAGTTATATCATCATACCAGAAGTGGCAGATTATTAACCTTCGCCGAATATATCGCCAAGTTTCCATCTCTCAAATCCGACAGACGACCTTGAGCGCTCATACAGCCGAGACATTAAAAAGCGATGATGACGTCCTCGCGCTGGTCAGTGACATGATCGAATCTGGCATGCTCAAGGGCCAGCTCCAGGTTGGACCTACGGCCGAGGAGAGCTACCTGATGTTTCACGAAGAACATGATTTGATGACAGAGGCTGAATTCGCATCTGAAGTGGCCCGTAGCCATGGCAGCATCGAGGCGCTAACAAAGCAGTATCGGGCGACAAATGAGCGTCTGAGTTCTACAAAGGAATACGCACGACATGTAGTGCGTGAACAGAAGCGAATGGAGAAGGATACGGCAGATGCGGGAGTCGGCTTCGATGCGAATATAGAAGATGAGGACCTGATGACAGGCGTGCTAGGCAATATCTAGAGCATAGAAAAAGCAGGCCTGGAGATTCAACCTTTTGAGTTCTTCGTTGACGACGACGAGGATGACGATTACAATGATGACGACGAAGCTTGAGGAGAGAAACGATGAATACTTCTGCTGTCAGCCAACGGGCATTACGAATGGCGGGGGATCAAGCCGTAGAAGAGGGAGCTATAACATGAATAGAGCATTATAAGACACGTCGTCTCCCCTCTGATGCACGATGCTGATATTCGACTGTGTGCTTCTCGAGTGATATATATGTGGACCGCGAGCTAATTCTTATTTCCCAGTCAGGGGTGTTGACTAGCTCTAGTGCTTGATTATATCTGGTACGTCTATCCCGCGATTTCCTATCAATGTCGCTTGTCATGACACTCATTTGCCCAATTAGGATCCTCCGCCAATATATGGCATCATGAATGTATAAAATAATTGTATCTATGAGTCCGTATAGTGAACGCATTTCAACATCAAAAACAGTGGGCACTGCAGGCCTGATCGTTGAGTCCCTTTATATATTTGATTGTCGCCTTCCCGCTCCCAAGCCGAATCTTTATGATTAAAACAAAAAAGCAAAGCAATAAATCAGAAGTTGTTACGCCTTTTCCACCCTTTATATCTTTTGGATTATCTTCATGACATGCGAGTTCTCCGACGAACAAAGTTGGGCAATGCGTAAGAGTCGTGCTTCTCCTGCATGGTCGATGCGGAGGGGGATCCCACTCTCGAGCTGTTTCTCTTGTCTGGTGCGCAGCAGCATCCCATGGCTGCGTGCAACAGGAATGCAAAATCTGTCGACAAGGCGGCGATCCACATGAATGCAAACATCTTGACACCAATATCGCATTGAATGTTGAGCTGATCCTGCGCCGTGAGAGCAATCTTGGCAGCGACGCTAATGACGGTGGCTATGATTGCGGCTACCGTAAGGACTATGCCTGCTACGCCGCCGATGAGGGAGGTGAAGAGGCTGAACCATCGAGTTTTGAGGACAAGAGGGGTGGCGAGCAGGAGGACAAAGTTGAGGACGATGCCGGACATGAAGAAGGCGTACATGACCTGAGATCCGATGCGGAGGAGGGTGAGGATGGTGACGACTTCGGAGGGCAGAGCGATTTTGGCGCCGGCGAGGAGCTCGCCAACGAGGACTTCGACGGGATTGAACCAAAAGAAGGATTTTGGACGAGAGCAGAAAGTTACGCCTCTGTACAGTTCAAGGTCAGCGTCCAAGCTCGTTATTGGTCCTCTCTCCCATCTCATGAATTATAAGAGGGAGGGGTTAAGGCTGAAGAAGAAGTAACATACTCATCGTTGTATCCCTCGCAGTAACTCCACACACCGACTTGATAAAAGTCATGAAGACCGAGACTCCGTGCCACAGAGTTGAGCAGGTTTGAGTTTTCGACGGAAATGGGGATGATGTGGGAGACGTCGAGCTTGAAGAAGAAGATGTCGTCGAGGATGGGGTTGATATGCGTATTGCCAATGAGGACGAGGATGAGGAATGGAATCGTAATGAAGTAGCTGATGCCGGCGATAGTGGCCGTAACAGTCCGCACGGCCATGATTTTTTGATTTTTTTTTCTGTTTGTGTTTATGAAGACGAAATAAACGGCAAGATGGAGTTTGAAAATGGCGAATGAAGAAGCACAAGAAGATGGGACGAAAGGGAGGAAGGGAAGAAGGGAGGGGCGTACAACGCCCGTGTTTTGTTTTGGGTAGGGGGTTAGATTTTGTATAAAAGAAGCAGAAACGAAAAGAAACAATAAAAAAGAAAAGAAAAAAAGATGGGTAGAAAATAACGAGATACGAAACGAAATGAATTGAATAGTAGACGAAAAGAACGAAAAGCCACACACACACACACACAAAAAGAGAAGAGGGAAGAGAAGATCAGATGGCTCGAGCTGAGCGAAACATTCAATGCACTCACACGTCAAAATCCTTGCATGTGCCAAGTAAACCACCTGAGTACGAGGGGCGCTACTACAGGCCGGCATGTACTGCGTCACCAAGGCTTTGCTAGCACAGGTACAATGCGCCAAAACTGGCCAGGGGGACGACGCAGAGAATCGCGGCCCATCGGATCCGCTGGCATGAAAACGGCCCCCTTGAGGGCCTCTCAGCGCTCTTGCAGCCAGATCCACCACGAGGCGCTGTTGCTAGCGGCTCGGCTTAGCGCTGGGCCTGGGCGACTGGGTGAGAGGATTTGGCAGCAGAGACGCGGCCAGGGAGTCGATTTGGGAGCACGCAAGGTTCAAGGTTCCGCTAATTGGGCCTGGAGCTGGAGGCCCCTCCACCACCCCTTGTGCTGGGTATGTATGTATGTTTTAGATGTCTTGTTTGGCTTGACTCGTGAGCGTGAATGGCTGAATGAGATGGGTGAATAAACCTGCTTGTGATGGGCCTGCAAGGCCTGTTGGACAAGAGACATGATATCATGCAGCATGCAGTGTCGTTGGCCTGTCGTGTCCCTATTACATATCTACGGCTTACACTATTAGTAGTAGCGCATGCAGTATGGAAGTAATATTGGGCAGCATCCAGCGCCATCTATTACTGCTTGCAGGTCCATTAGCGCTAGCCTCTCTGCTGGGATCCGCACAGCTCCCGGCAGATCGGAGCGAGAGTGCCGAAAGAGGTGCCTGGCCGAACCGCGAGAACGTGGCCCGACGACTTCGCCTCATGACCTGCGCCCGAAGCTCGGGATTGACGAATGACCCGGAGTGGTATTGCGTTCATCAACCGCTCAGAAACTCTCAAGGCACACGATGCAAAAGAGGCTGCAGCTGGTTGACAGACAGTCTCCCCCATGTGACGAGACTGGTCATCATCAGTCAGGCTCATGCCCACAAATCGATAGACGGCTGACCCACGCCCTCTTTTCGCTTTGACTCTGGCGAGATGAACAACTGAGATGCTTTCCAACCACCGGAGAGACAGCGCAGATCGGCATTTAGCGCTCTCCACGCGCGGGCAAAAAAACAAGAGGCGCCGCCTGTGCGACAAACGCAGAGTTGGTTGGCCAGTTTCCCTTGACTATCCCGCCGTATGCCTTTCTCACTGGTTGGACTTGGTTCTCTCGCTGCCGTTCGCTTCGCCTTCCTTGGCATCAGGACCATCAACAAACCTGCTGGGGCGGGGAGGGGCTGAGACATGTGAACATGGGTCTGGTGTGCCAAGGAGAGACGGGGCCCATGGGCGGTGCCGGCGCCTTGCTGCCGGGGCTCCATTCCAGGTGTTACAGGAAGCGCCAGGGAAGAGGGCAGACGCCGCCCGCATTGTAATTGGTAATAAGACGGCGCTGTGTAGGAGAGCGCTGAGAGCCAGTCGCTTTGGCCGCCAGGCCGTGGGATCAGGAAGCAAAGGGCGCGGCATCGACTGACAATTGGTGTGGCACGCGTTAACGCTGCTGCCGCTGCCGCTGCGGTTACAGTGCCAGGTACTACCGCTATTATTATTATTATTAGTATGGGCTATGCGCCGCTTCGATAACATCATTTGTTCCAGGGCGATCTTCCCAGGGTCCATATGCAGATCTCAAACAAGCATCAGCCAACTCCCACATAGGAAATCTGCCGCTACTACTAATAGCTATTCCCTGTTTACGCGCGGTCTCCTTTCTCTTGCTATCCTCATAGGACGGTAAAAAGAGCTCGCTAACAAAAATCGCGGAGATCGAAACACGCCAACAGAGGAAACAAGAAACGAGCGGAGTGGAAACACTGGGGGAGATCATATCTTGGTTTCACGGCCCATCCGCAAATCTCCACCACCCTTTTCATTTTTTTTTTGGGTCCCTTTTTCTCTGACCCCCTAGTTACTTTATTCCACATTGTCAGTCTGGCACGCTTATTTTATTTTATTCTTTTGAACTCAAGAGATAAAGATCTAAGCCTTGTTTTCATTGTCTGTTCCTCATCGATACGAGGTAGATAGCAGAGCGATTGGGCAATTTCCCCCTTGTTTAAGTGGAGAGTGGCAGTGACGTCTTGGCCTTTGGGCTGTTCTCAGCTTTCCTTTCTTACCTGCTCTCTTCCCGCAGCAGTTGATGACGACTACGAGAGGCTTTTCTTCCAAAAGTGGGTGAGCTTCTGAGCTGTCCCCCGATCGCCGTTTTACGAGCTGCAGAAGCTGTCATCGTCCCGTGGCGGAATACGCTCCTTCGGCACCGCATCCGGCCTCGTTGCCGGTGATTCCACGTTTCGCTTGTTTTGTCATCGGGCATTGCCATTTTTTCCCCGGGTTTCTATTTTCAACTCTGCTATTAGGAATACAGTTTTAGGGTTGATAAAGAATTGGGTACTACTCCTCCTGAGCCGAGTTGTCTGGGGGAACGTTGAACATTTTTCCTAGGGGGAGGCTCGAGCACCGGCCTTAATATCAACGTTAATCTTCTACATTGAAATCCACATCGGCCTCAATGAGAGTCCCGTACACAGCTCTCGGCGCGCTGGCGCTGGTGGTGCAGGTCATCACGGCGCAAAAGGTGTCGTATTCGGACACCACCGGCCTCACCTTCTACCAGGGAACCAACACGCAGCGAGTCGGCGGCGATCCAGTCCCTACCGGCGTCTACCACACATACAGCCACAAGATCACGCTCACCGGCGCGCACTCGCAACCCACGGGCTCGGGCTCCAGCTCCTCCAACACCGTCAGCGCCAGCTTCCCGACCGGCTCGCTCACCAACGGCGCCAACCTCACGGCGACGGCCACCGGCGTGCCGCAGCCCACTAACACGCAGCCCTGCAACCTCCACGTCGAGTTCTGCACACGCAAGTTCAGCAACATCACGCAGGTTGGCTGCCACAACTCACCCTTTGTGCGGCCCGGCAACTCAGGCTCCAACCAGGAGCTGCCCGTCAAGACGCAGCTGGACGACGGCGTGCGCTTCCTGCAGGCGCAGATGCAGTTCCCGGCCAACAGCTCGGTGCCGCACTTCTGCCACACGACCTGCGATCTGCTGGATGCCGGCCCCATCAACGAGTGGCTGAGCGAGGTGTACGAGTGGGTGGACGCCCATCCCTACGACGTCGTCACGATTCTGCTGGAGAACGGCAACTACTCGGACCCATCTGTCTACGTGCCCTATATCCAGGAGACGGGCATCCTCAAGTACACATATGTGCCCACCGTCTTTCCCATGGGCATAGAGGACTGGCCCACGCTGGAGAACCTCATCCTCCACGGCAGCCGCGTTGTCATGTTCCTCGACTACAAGGCCAACCAGACGGCCTACCCATGGCTCATGGACGAGTTCTCGCAGATGTGGGAGACGCCATTTGACCCCGTGGACCGCGCATTCCCTTGCACCGTGCAGCGCCCGCCAGACCTGTCTACCTCGGCGGCCCAGGAGCGTCTCTACCTGATGAACCACAACCTCAACGCCGAGTTCAACGTCTTCAGCTTGGAGCTGCTGGTGCCGGCTGTGTCGCTCCTCAACGAGACCAATGCTGCGGAGGGATATGGCAGCGTAGGTCTGGCTGCGAATAACTGCCGTGCTGATTGGGGACGCGCGCCGAATGTCCTGAACGTGGACTATTACAACTATGGCTCACCGCCAGGATCTGTATTCGAGGCTGCGGCGAGACTGAACAACGTTACGTATAACAATACGTGCTGTGGACATGTCCAGGCGAGCGATGCTGCGTCACTGATACGAGGAGCGAGAGGGCTGTTATTAAGCTGGGCGAGCGTTGTGACTCTGGTTGCGTCGGCATGGTTGATGCTATGAAACGAAAGGCTCCACGAGTTATTGTAGTCAGTTGAACTTTTGGGTTGGGAAACATGGCGCAGAAAGCATTGAATTTCAGGAGTTTTCGGCAATGTCAGGAAGAAAGAATTTACAGGACTGTGTTTATGTGTATTTTTTTTTTTTTTTGTCATGGGAGACTTACTAGAACAAATTTTCTTTTATAAATCCAGCTTAGCAAGCTCAGCAAAGCGTGCTACATTAATAGAAATGAACATACCATGTACTTTTGCATAACATCTGTGGAGACTGGAAGAATACCTTACATATCCGTTCATCTCACAAAACTGGTAGCCGGCTACGCTGTGCTGTCGTGCTAAGGAGCAGCGACGTCCAAGTCTTAATTTAGAGGTGCTTACGAGAACAACTTATATGACCCATCTGTCGGGGGGTTTTAAGTCGATGGTTCTCAACTCTTTCCTCGTCGGCAATCCGGCTAGTAGTAGTATCAACTCATTTAATCCCTTATGCTCTTGTCATCGCGCACTAGACTATAATCTCACTCAACTGCTTCAAGATCGCCGGAGTGAATCAAATCCGCAATAGAACCCAGACAAGAACAAACGGGAAAGCCTCATCCCGCTCACTATTCCCCCCTTTTTTATTTACTCATCATCCCATCCGCCACACACGAAAAAGGCCGTTTGAGAGGCTCAACAATGGACAACTCCATTGGCCTGTTGCTTTTTTTGGACACGGGCGTGGCACCTGGCTTTTCCGTCTGGCTCTTTGTTTTCTTCCCGCCAGCCTCTCTCTCTTCCGACGACCGCTTACGGCGAAGCCACCGGCCAATCACAGGTCAATCCAGACCAGGGGTTTAGCGAAAAAAGAAAAAAAAGCAGGCTGCTGTTGGCGAAACTAAACCACTGCTACGGTATCATCCACACCGGGCTATTTTTTTGGCGCATTAGACGCCGCTAAACAAACGGCTTTTTTTGGGGGCGGGAGCAAAGACACCCACCAGTAAGAGACGCTATCCTATCGCATGGGAGAGGCGGAGGCCTGCGGAGAGCTGAGCTGAGCTGTGCTCTTTGCGTATGTAGCCTGGCATGGTGGGTGGCTGACCAGCCCTACAGCTCTTTTCGTGTCCCCCATGTCCTGCGAACTTGTCGATGACGGACTTTTGGATCCTCCAAATCTGCCCGGGGTCTCTCTCAACTCTTCTTTATCTCGAATCTCTTTGTCTTCTCTATTCCCTTCCAAAGTTAAAGAGCGAGTTTCTCAGCCATTCGTTGGATAAGCTCGCCTTGCAAGGTGTTTCTGTTCGTCGTCCTACACTCGTTCGCCGTAGTTACTGCCGGCTCTCTGCGGCTGTGATCGCAAACAATAGTTTCGGGTACTACACTCCACGCCATCCGCTACCATTCGTTCTAGGACAGAAAAATCATTCAGCTAGCATCCAGCATCCAACACAGGCTACAGCTCTCGCCTGTGACCTTTCTCCTTCTCCTCTTCTAAATCTACCTCCAGCTCAGCGATGATTTGCCAGCAACGCCATGGCTCATAATAACCATCAGGGCCAAGATCCCCTCAGAGATCCCTGGGCGGGGCCACACCCAGACCATCATCTCACGCATAAAGTCTCCGGCCTGTCTGACGCTGGCGATCGTGATCCCGACCCAGCGCTGCGAGGGCGGGAGTCCATGGTATCGATAGATTCCGAATATGACCAGCGGAGATCTGTGGTGTCTTCTCCAAACGCATACGGCTCTCAGACCTACTCGCCAGCCTCCCCATGGTCTGGCTCATTTTCGTACTCCGGCGCCGGTGGGGGATATGCTCCCGTGCCTGGACAACCCAGCCAGCCTACGAGAACTTTGTCCAACAGTCGTAAGTCGAGCTATTCTGCAGTACACCAAACGGTTCCCGAGAGCATAAGGGAAGAAGAACCATATGATCTGCCACTTCTCGCGTCGGCGGCCGCCATGGGCATATCCAAACCAGCGTCGCGGGGAAGATATGCCGCCATAAACGAAGAGGCGGATGATCATGACGCTGTGCCGGCATTTGATTTCACAGCAACTTTGGGGCCGCTGGGCGCACACGATGATGAGTTCATCAAGAAGTTACAAGAGGAGGAGTCAAGGGGCCACCTAACTGGAGGCATAGGTCAGGGATTCCGAGCCGGCTCTCAAGTACGCAGCGGCGAGCTTTTGTCGTCGCCCGTTTCTGCTCAGCCCGGCTTTGGTCGATCATTCTCAATCCGAAACGCAACCAAACGTCTGAATCGCTCCGAGACGCTGCGTCACATGGGCCAAGACGAGGCCAACCGTCGCGGCGAGGTCATCGAGGTCATCATGGAAGAGCCGGTGGGCGCCGACCTGAGCAACATTGAAGGGCCCAACATTTCTTCTGGTGGGCTGCAACAGTCGACATACTCATCATACTCGTCGGCATCCAGTATCGCGGAGAAGGGGAAGGAGAAGACGACTCAGACTTTCTACCCAGAGTGCAACTGGAAGCCATTCTCCATGCGATGGCCCTATCTGCTGTCGCTGATTCTCCTCTCGGTAGCGTTGGCCGTTATGCAGGAGGTCCTCTTCCAAATGCACAAAAAGGACCCTCTCGTCAAGTTTACATCTCCGGACCAAGTAGAGCAGGGTCTCTACTTTGTCATCAAATTCGCGCCCACGCTGCTGGCCGTCATATACGGCGTTCTCTGGCAGTTTACCGACTTTGAAGTCCGACGTCTGGAGGCCTTCTATCAGCTATCCAAGGAAGGCGGCGCCGTGGCTTCCGAGTCGCTCAACATCGACTACGTGACCAGCGTCAACCTCTACCGGCCATTCAAAGCCCTATGGAAGGGCCACTATGCCGTCGCAGTGTCAGCCATCGCCACCCTCCTCGCCGTGTCGCTGGTGCCGACGTTTGCCGCCGCTGCGGTTGTGCTCACGCCGAACCGAGATGCGCGCATGGCCGACCCAAACGGATACAAGGATCTCAACTTCAACTCTGTATGGTCACGGCTCCTGACATCGACGCTGGCAGTAATTGCCGTGCTGGGCTGTATCCTCTTTTATCTCCTCCAGTCGCGCAAATCCGGCCTCATGTCCGACGTCCGAGGAATCGCTGGTCTCGCATCTATGGCGGTGGTGAGCCACATTCTCATGGACTTCAAGGACATGGATACGGCTTCCCCCCGCGACATCCATAACAAGCTCAAGTACAACCGCTATACCCTGTTGAACTCGTCTCTTGCGCCTAGCGAATTTAATTCGTCAAATCTGAATGCAGTGACTTCTAATGAGAAGCAAAAGTATGACGACTTTGACCTGCCCACAAACCCCCACCCGATCCTGCTTCGTGGAGCGGGCATCATTCCCATGATTATTGGAATTCTTCTATTCACCGGGTTCATCCCCGTGTTCTTGTTTACACCCGCTGAAGTTGTGACGAACAAGGCACCATTTGTCGTCACCATCATGGCCGTCATCGTCAAAATGGCCTGGGGCGGCATGGAGACGGGCGTTCGGATGATGGAGCCGTATTACATCCTCTCCAAGAGGCACGCGCCCGCCAAGACGCTGCTGCTGGATTACACGGCGCTGCCCTTTGGCTACATGCCGTTGCGGGCGCTCTTGAACGGCCATTTTCTCGTCTTCTTTGTCGGATTTGGCAGCATCATGGCCGAGTTCCTCACTATCCTCGTGGCGGGTCTGGCTACCGTTGACGGGCACGATTTCCTCCTGACCTGGAACTCCACAGACAAGGCTTGGGAGGTCAATTCTGGCACGGAGACAGTCAAGTCGTTTTACGTATCCGTCGGGCTGTCGCTCTTTATCCTGCTCTACATGGTGGTTGTTGCGCTCGTCGTCTTCTTCCGTCGGCGACACGCCTTCCTGCCACGGCAGCCCAACACCATTGCCTCGGTGCTGGCGTACATCCACCAGAGCAAGATGCTCTACGATTTTGTAGGCACAGAAAAGTTCACCGCGTCGCAGGTGCGGCAGAAGCTGGGCGAATATAAGGTGTACGGTCTGGGATGGTTTGTGGGACGGGATGGGCAGAAGCACTGCGGCGTGGACCAGGAGGAGCTGATTAGCAATTATAAGCACGGCATCAGTTTGAAGGAGGGGACTCAGCCGTGGAATATGCAGTGGGATGTTTTGTAAGCCTGTTATTTCTCTGGCTTTTTTTTTCTTTGGTTTTTGCTCATTTCTTAGTTCCTGCGCTTGATATCATTGTGGGCTTGGTTGCTTGGTTTGGTTGATACCTGTATATAGAATTTTGATGCATTTACGCGGGATAGCGACAGGGCATTTTACATGCCAAACACGACCAAATTGAACTTTTGCATTTTATTTCAAAATCATAGGCTTTGTAGGAGAGGGGCCTTTTGCTAAAATTCTCCGACTACAGGCAAGCATATTTCCTTCGTCTTCGTTTTCATACGATGAGAAGAGTGGATGGAAGCTGATCGGTATTCCCGCCGTCATGTCCCTATCTCAGGGGCCAGAAAGCCCATCTCGATTTCTCGAGCAGTTGAATGAGATGGATAGTGGCCTGCGGTGCATTCATGTTGGAGACACTGATACCACCATCTTTGGTTTTATTCTTGAAACACGAGGCACCTTTTCTTCTATGGTCGGGCTCATCATTGCTGAGGATGATGCTGGGAGGTACGATCACATAGAATTAGATTATGGACTTTTAGAGCGGAGGACGTCTCGCATAATATAGATAGTATGGATGTCATGAACACAGGCTTTGCATATTAATCTATCAACTGATTTGAATGAGGTTGGTGAATGTGGTAGATAAGCAAGTGGATATGAGGCTCAATCTTAGATTTATCTAGAAGAGCATGTGCAAGTACAACAGCAAAGACATACTTACATCTGACAGATCAGGCCGAATAGAGGCGTATGATTTTGTCATAATTAAACATGGAGCATAAACTCGCTGCTTCACTCATCAATTTTATTCAGATTGTCATATTTCTATATGCATGATTGCTTATAGGCCCACATAAAGATTTCACTAACTGAATCATTTATAATTCATAAAGTCCTATTCGAAGGGCGACGATTGGTAAATGGGAGCGCTTTAATAACCTTTGCTGCGCCTCCAGCAGCGATGAGGCTCCTAGGGCTGGGTTTTGAATTATTGGGAGTGGCGTAAATGAGCTGAAGAGCGAATGAGCTTTGCTTACCCCGATTCAAGATCCAAGGGACTTTTTAATAGCGTGGTAGCATTCCGGTGGTCTGGATTGACATTCGTGGTGATGGAACGTGCGTTTGTGAGAGAGGCGCATGAGTGTCTTGGAATATTGGGCGAGACACCCACTCAACTCTCCATTTACATACGTAGTCGGGTGCTTTAATGCTGCAAGTTTCTGATTTATCGTGTGCCTGAGCGTTTGACGCCACTCTGGTGAAAATATCGTGAATGCATGCATCATGTGGCTTTAACTTTGCCCCCCTTTGCGCTCGTATTCTTCAGTCCAGCTCTTTGTAGCGATCCATCTCCATCTCATCGTGGCCATCCTGATCAAATGGTCGTTGCGCAAAAAGAATGATGATGGGCCCAGCGTGGAATTTAAGACAATGAGGAAGGAGCGACTGAGACACGAGACATGAGACCTGATGGATTGATTATAATATATTTGACCGGCGGGAGAGGATGCAATTTACGTGTATGCATGTACTTTGGCTCGTATTCACCATGGCAAGGATCTGCGCCCCCCCATCAAGTATCGTAGCAAGGCCATGACGCCCGTTTACGACACCATTTCCGGATTCAAGTTTACGAGCAACATATGCGAAAAATAATGCATCAAGCAATTCATAAAAACGAAAAATCGCTCAAAAAAAAAAAAAAAAAAAAAAAAAAAAAAAAAAAAAAAAAATAAAAAAAAAAAAAAAAAAAAGCCGGGGGTTGTTAAACGCGGAGGGGGAAGGCACCCGGAGGGACACCACGACAAGGGTGG
>JAJKFY010000020.1:0-85798 GCA_021066465.1 Trichoderma asperelloides
GGGGGTTTTTGTGGGTTTTTATGGGGTTTTTTGTCGTTTTTCGTTGTTTTTTCGCCCCCAACCTTTTGGGCCCCGGCGGTTTTTTTTTTTTGGTTTTTTTTTTTTTTTTTCGTTTTTTCCCCCCCCCCCCCCCCCCCCCCTTTTGTTTGGATCACTCGTGCTTAACGAGAATCTGTTGAAATCTTGTCTAAATGCTATATAGAACAAATAGCACAAATATCAAATAGCAGAAGCAATATTTCATACCTCACGCGGCTACCTACCCAACTTTTTCAAACAAGTTGGCCAGCCAAGATAACACCGCACAGCAATAAGCTGCACCAACGCCGTATTTCTCGCATAAAAACTCCGTTTTATGGGCCTCTCCGCAATGGAACCACCCTTCCCTTGTCCATTCTTCCCACTCATCGTGATGACAATTATTTTGGGACGAAACGTGGAGAGAAGCGTCTACTTTTGTGGTCCAGCACGTGCCGTCCCCATCTTTTCCCCCCTCAATGTCGATCGCACTAATCACAACATTCTTATATTGGCTGAACATTACATATAACTTTAGGTCAAAAATATATTCAAATTAAATGATAATGTTTGTCTTCTGAGTGATATAGAGCTTCCATCGCTTTGTACACTTGCTCGTAGATACTACGAAAGTACTGCTAGAACCAAATAATTTTATGCAGTGTCTTTCTCTTATACCTGCCCAATCTAAAAATTCCGAGATTGAGCACAAGAAATGTCTCAATAATTGTGGATTTGTATTGTTTCATTGTGCAACAAACATCTGAATCAGCTAAAAGAGTAGCCAATCAAGATGAGGCCCTTCGATCGATCTCAAGTCAGTTTGTTGTTCCTGCACAGACCCCCCACTCTTCCCCTGACTATAGCACGCTACATGCATGAAAACGTCATACACGCAGTGAGAAACGACATGTGAAAAGAAAGAAAGAAAAATCTAGTGCCGTTTGGCAGTTTCATGTTGCAATACTCTTAATACTTGATTTTACGTTCAATACAATTGTAGAAATCACCAGTTAAAGACACGATCGCGTACTTTGGAATGCTAATAAACAATCTGTATTTGTCTTGGTCAGACAGTAATCGCTAAATAAGAGTCACTATAAAAAGCAAATGGCGAATTTCCCTTCTGAGCAGCCGTGCCGCCAGAGCCTATTCCTCTATAAATGTCTATCCATCTATTCATGCTTCTTAGTCATGACGATGCGTATCTCGCAGTTCGTCAAAATAGCACTTTTGGAGACGAGGTATCGTGTCGTAGATTCAAATCCAGATCCAGTCTAGAAAGGATGCAAAAGGGGGAGAAAATAGTCCCCAGGCGTAAAAGGGGAAGATTTCATATCTCATGTAGTAAAAGTCATAAACTCATTCAGTCGCTAGACTTGTGCATGGAGCCAGTGACGTAGTTCTCGGTGCCAAGTGCGTTGATAGTCTCAATGTCTTCCTCAGACAAGTCAAAGTCAAAGCTCTGGAGGTTGCTCTCGATTCGGGATGGGGTCAAGCTCTTGGGCAAGACAACATTTCCTCGAGCTGCATTCCAGTTGAGGAGAATCTGAGCGGGAGTTTTACCATACTTCTTAGCAATGGCGTTGATAGTGGGATCCTCGAGCTTGTTACCCCGAGCCAGCGGGGAGTAAGCTTCGATCTTGATACCGTATTTATCGCAGAGATCAACCAGAGCCTCGCGTTGGCAGAAAGGATGAACTTCAACCTGGTTGACGGCAGGTACCACACGTGCGTTCTCGATGAGGTTCTCAATATGAGCAGCGCCGAAGTTGGAGACACCAATGGACTTGACCTTGCCAAGTCGCTGAGCTGTCTCTAGAGCACGCCAGCTTTCCAGACGCTTCTGCTCATCCTCAGCGGGAGAGTGGATCAGATACAGGTCCAAGTAGTCAAGGCCCATCTTGTCGAGGGAAGCGCAGAGTGCGTTGAATGTGGCTTCATAGCCGTGATCAGAGTCCCATAGCTTAGAGCAGATAAAGATTTCTTCACGGGGTGTGCCAGTCTTCTCCATCCAACGACGGATGGCACGACCACAAGCTTCCTCGTTGGCATATCGAGCAGCAGAGTCAATATGGCGGTATCCAGCATCGAGGGCAGCCGTGATAGCATCCTCAGTCTCCTGGCCGTTGGGGGCCTTGTATACACCAAGGGCAACCTGGGGGATGGCATTGCCATCGTTGAGAATAATAGAAGCAACAGAAGAAACAGAGCTGCTGTGGGATCGAGTTTTGTAAAGAGTCTTCTTGAGGCTGGAGCGGCGCTCAGGAGACGTCTCGGGTGTGATTGCAATAGGGGCCATTGTGGTTGAGGGCTTGAGAAGCTGTAAGGAAATCCTGTTGTGTGTCTTATGGGTGTAGGAAGTCAAGCAGATGAAGTGAACGCCCGCTTCCTGAAGCGGTATATTGTGGATAAATGATCTTGGTTATCGTGTAAGTCTGTGGAGTGGTGGGTGATGATAATGGAGAACAACAATGGGTTTGCGGGGGGTTGACGGCTGCTTAAATATTTGGAAATCCAAGTCCTGGAGGCTCCCAATCTGCCACTTCTTCGCTCGTTTCTGTACGGAGAAAGCACATCCCTTCAGCCTGCCATGGATATGAGATGCCGTCTCATTCGGCATAGTACATTGCGCTCTGTGTGATTCTATCGGCGCCTTGGCGCTCACAGAGGTACATGCAACGTATCTTCCTCTTCATAACACCGCCTCTGTCAACTCAGCACAGCGGTGGAGTCGAACGGGCCCCTGAAGCAATACCTACCATCCATGAATCGGCCCATACAAAACGAGACTGAGCGGCGCCAAGATTGTCTGGAGATATGGAGTATGAGTGGACATCTGGTGGAGAGGGCATGATAACACAAATGCGGCATTTTGTCAGAATCTCCAGTGTTTTATTCTCGCATCTCCAGCCGCTGTGAGACACAAGATTATGAGAGTCTCCAAAGCCTTGCGAGATGCATGAGCCCAAAGCGTTATGACGACGGCGGTGGAGGCAGCGATAGCTGGGCTATGGGTCTTGCCAGGCCAAAGGTGACAGACCGGCCCATCTGTGAGAGCTTTAGCGAGAGAGTCACGGTTTCCATCGCTCTCAAGGAGATGAATCCATGAAGCTTGCGGCGTTTCTCGTTCCACTTCGCGGAGAGAGCGACCTGGACAGCAAATCAGCGTCTTGTTTGTGCTGCCCACGGGGAAGATTCCACTGGCAAGTTGCGCGGAGCGCCAGCAGAAGCAGCGCACGGAATAGCTTCAGCCTTCTCTTATTCTCGCCCACATCGAGTGGAGCACCGCCTGTGATTTTAATGGAGCAGCATCAGTTCCTTTGGTGCCTCTGTCCGAGGTGAGGCGAGTTCAAGAGTTGCTTTTGTTTAATCTTCAGGGGAAGACGGCCGAGCCTTTGATCCGCATAACTAATCTGGCAAGATCTCGACGGTGAGAGGCGATGCCAAATGAGAATTTTTCTCCTATTTCACTGTATTAGTCCTACACACATTGTTGCCTCTTTTCATGGGAAAGAAGGTGCAGTGGTGGTGCCTGATAGCTGACACGTCAAAATACATCTGCGAACCGTACAGTATACGACGGCAGCTGCCACATACAACGTGCAGATTCACCGCTGGGACAGAGGGATCGGCAGTACCAGCTCCAACCTGCAGCATGTACCGTCGCTGAGTCCCATGTGTCCCACCACCGACGTAATTTGTCCCACTATCGAGGCATTGTGTACTGCAAAGATCGGCAGCTGGAAGCTCCTGCCCAGCATCCCGCCAAGCCAGCAGCGCTTTCCCACGAGGGAACAGCTACAGATGGATGCGATTCCGCTAACCGAGAATGGCTACTGCCAGAGCACAAAGCGCCTCGCCTGTGGCTGCCCTTCCGTGTCGGCCCAGCCAAGCCGGAGCCCGGCCGCCCAGCGTTCCAGGGCCCCGGCCGGCATCAAGTGCCTAATATTGACAGTCTACAGTGTATGCACGCATGGAATTGCCAGCCCCATCTTCAATGGACCTTTCTCCCTCCCTTTTTGTTATCGCTCTCTACATTCGGACACAACACAATGATTTCTCAATATTGACCGTCGCCTTTTCCTGCATAAGGATCCTCACCACCACCTTGGCGGCGTCGAAGATCGAACTCTTCTGACGTCATATTCCCGCCAAATGTCACCGGCTCTAGCTGCGAAAGACCCCTGAAATGGGGCTGACCGCTGAGCTTGTCCAATTCGGATTGGCGATAACATTCGATTTTGAACTCCATTCTCCTATGTACTGGGATGGAGACCGAAGCATTGATATGGATACTGACCTAGGAGTTTGTGGAGTACTTACAGGCATGTATCAACTAAGTGATACGAGTAGTGCCTGTCCAGGAGGCCTACAATGCCCGAGTTCCTACACAGAAAAGGTACAAGCACATGCAATTTCTTCACCCTCACCATCTCTGTATCTTGTTGGTCCGTCCCTTGGTATCCCAGGTATCTCGACGCACCTAGTCTCTTTTCAATAGCTGCTGCGTCATCCTGCAGGACCCTTACTCCTTAATACCGATACCACCTCACCACATCGAATAATGGCTATTGCTACGGCATAGGTACAGAGCTTTCACTTAGAATTTTTGACTATGAGATACACGATACTTGTAGAAATAACGGGTATAGTCTGGAGGTCTGACTCGCAAGTACGGAGTACAAAGATCGGAGACATTGGGTGGGTCAATATACGTTGTTTATATATACTACTAATAGTAATGCTCTGCTTTCCTTGCCCACTATTATACTCGCTTGCAAAACGCTACAACAAACTGCTTTTTTAGTGGGCACTGCCATTTCCACCCCCAGATTCATATCCCCAGATCAGCAAAGAAGCCAATGAGACTAATTATTTATTCTGAAGCCATCAAGCAGACTCTGGTGAGGAACCAAGATGAAGCAATTGTTAGTGTTCTGCCGAATATATAATCGCAAGCAGTTCAGAAACACGCCATGGATCGGCAGTAAATCTCTCAGGGACTTTTACGATGAAAATTTTCCTCCCTCCCTTGTTCGATCCAAGCCATAATTAGGTAGGCCTACAAAGTATCCCGTAATGCTTGCGCATAGCCCATTATGCCGCCGTCAGGTTGATCTTGTACATGAATCGGGAATATGATCGGCAACAACAACTAGACCTATAACCTTGCTCACTTTTTTGGACTCCTTGGCAGCCACTTGTTTGATCCCTGACGCCATCTTGATTGGATGGACTGTGCGTATAGCTCTGCAAGTCCTTGCACTTGCTTCTGCGCAGGGGGGGACAGAGAGCCGCGCGCAAAAGGCTCCCCATGCGGATAGATACAGCGGAACTTTCTGCCTCGGTGTAACTACCCACATACATAACAGCGCTAATCTTTTACCAAAAGCTGACCGGGTATAGTCGGCAGCCTTGTTGTATCATATCGGTACGGAGTACATTATTCGTGTAACTTGCTGTCTTGGTGACCACAGTTCTAATCTAGTACGGGGAACGAGGATGAACTCGGTATTTGCAACCCGAGATGCATATCATACCAGACCTTTTTTTTCTTTCTAAGAAGCCTATCATATTCCTTTTATGGCAGGATAATCTTAAAACGCCATGTGTCACACCTAGTTCGATCTGATTTACAGCCAATCTCACTAGTTTCCTGTTTGAAGGAGAGCTCTTCGAGCTCTGATGATGGAGCCTTGTTTATTACTGTATTATATGTTTACTTAAAAGATTACAATGTGTAGAAAATTGCATTACAGTACCTTATACTGTACTACACTGTTTGCTTCCTATTTCGCGAATACGAAAGGGGGCGGCAATCTGATGCCCTTGCAGTACAAACATCTCATTCTGCCATTCCCGAAAATATGCTACTACCCATTCCCCCGAGTGAGCGAGAATATCAGCCGAGTAAATGGCTATTTCAGGTACTCGGCCAATTACTATCTCCACAGGTACGTCAGAGCGGATTTCATAAAATATTTCTCATCGGGCGATTCTCTTTGAATCGGCGATGATTGAAACGCCGAAATCACACCGCTTGCTTCAGCTCCGCCACTACAATATCTGTGGGTTCTTTAGGCGGTTATGAGACAAATATCCAGCGGTTGAAAGACTCCCCGTTTGAGGAGAAATGGTAACACCAGCGACTAAAATGCGGATTTCCTTGCTGAATCCGCTTTTTCTCCTTCTCTCGCATAATGCAAAGGAAGCTTGAGCTGGTTGTAATCACTGACAATACCGGCCAACAAATTTACTTTCTTGATTGAGATTTATACATTTGCTGGAAAGAATGTGTCTGAGTTCACTTCCCATCAAAGTTTTGTATTCCCTTTAATCCGTTGACAGCCATTTCCTCTTATTAAACGTCTATATCTGAAATGACCCCCCCTGGTTGTGGCACCGCGGCAACCAAGCTTAAGCGCGCCCACCCCTAACAGCCTTACGATCTGATCTTGCAGCGCTATAAATCTCACGATAGTTGTCATGTGGCATTTTGCAGGGCCAGTTCGGGCATGGATTCTCTATCGACTGGGGACCTAGATTGCTCTACCCCACACGAATCAGACCTCCCCAAAGACTGCACCAAACCAACAAATCCATAGCCATCTTGAAAGCTTTATTAAAACAAAGAGAGCAGACCCAAGAAATTAACAGACACAGCTGCATGTAGTCTTTGCACCCCGTAAATGTGACCACAACCACAGAAATTAATTTGGGACGATTAATCGCCTAGGCTCCACCGTCTTTTACAAGGATCGGTCGCTACCTCTTCCTGCGAACAACCTCTCTATCCTCTTTTATGTAACGATTCAGAACACACCGGATCAACGCCCTACTTCAATTAAATTTGGTGACGATGTGCTTGATGGCGACGCCTCTCTATGGTGAAGTAGTGGGGCAACATCCACAACGAAGCTGCAAACAGGAGAAGGCGTCCAAGACACAAACGCAAGGGGGTGTCATTCTCTTGCAGCGAAATTTTACGAAAATGTTACTTTAATACAGATATTGCATCATTTTCAGCATCATCAACAACACCAACAACAAGTAGTAGCAGCTTCACCAATCCCGGCATGCGCTCTCGCATATCATACTACATACAAACAATCCCATCATGCTCCTCTACTTCCCATCATTAAACCGCCACAAAAAAGGAATACTGACTCGAGCTGCAAATAGCATGCGTCGTATCAATGAAGATTGAATAGGTATTGTTTGCTTAAACTAAATCTCTTCTCCTCTTGACGCTTAACATATGTGTTTTGACAGCCTCGAATATCAAGGTAAGAAGTAGTAGACCTATTGAAGATATTCTCTTTCTAAAATCACCATCACAAACCCCAACTGTCCCGCTACCCTAGGAATTGGCGTGACCATGAAAGTAGCAGTCTATAGCTAGGTGTGTGTGAACAACGGCGCAAACAGCTTCCTCTTTGTGGCCCATGGGTACACTGTTGTTATCTTGCTACACTTGGATGGATATTGATAATAACATTCATGAAGCAGGCAAAAATAATAGCCTAGATTGGTGGGTTCCTCCATGTCACCACCATTCAGTGCTTCGAGTATTCGGAGGTTTATCAATGCTCTTCGTGGCAGTGTCAGGCTGTCTTCTTGAATAGCTCCAACTTGATCCCTAATCCTTTGGAGCCAGCATGATGACATATTCTCGCGTACTGTGTCCAAACAGCAGCATGTCTTTATCCCTCAGCTCGAGATACCTACTGCTAGGGATCTTTCCGTCATTCAATATAGTTCCGTTGGCGCTCTCTAAATCAATCACCCACGGCTTTACCTTGCCAATTTTGTCGCCATATTCATTTCGTTTCTCGGTGTAGCGGAACTGAATGACAGCGTGCTGTTTGCTGAGACTCGGATGCTCTGCAAGGAGGTCAACCACAGCCATCTCTCGCCCTATTAACCAGCAGCTCCTTGCACTCAAATCTATAGTGTCGATAATATCTCCGCCTTTGAATACAAAGAGCTTCCAGTGATCACTCGGCGGTGGTTTTCGTGCTTCTGCCGGCTCGTGATACTTGAGCACGATTGATGTGCCGTCTGCCTGGGCAACCGAGTTGGACAAGGCCGCTAGCCGGCCTGTGTTTCCCATATTAGGCTTCTCTTTGGGCTTCTCGGGGTCGCCGTCTCCCTGTGCTGTGCCCGCAAAAGAATCTGCCTGTGAGGGCAGTGGTCCTGATCTTCTGACAGGAGGGTCTTCCTGACGCCGAGCTAATGCGCGGCTGTCGCGCTCGGAATCGTCATCGCCGGAGCGATTGTGCCGTGGACGCCGACGGCTCTCTCTTTCTTCGGGGGAACGTTTAGATCTTCTTTCACGGTCGCCATTTCGGTCCCGATCTCTATCACGTCTTCTTTCTCGGTCCCTGTCACGGCTACGATGTCTCCGAGAAGAGTCGTCCGGCGTTCGAGATCTTCGTCGGTCGCGCCGTCTTTGTCTTTCTCGGCTATCGTCACGGTTGCGGCGAGGTGCTTGTTTTTGTTAGCTTCCATGTCCCTTTATGTCTGAAGCCATGCTCACAGTCATCATGTCTATCGCGATGTCGGTGCGACGAGCTATGGGAGCTACGGTCTTCTTTTGAAGCCATAACTGCTGATGCGAACTTCTTGAATCGTATGGGAATGCAGTGGGATTGAATGAACGGGAGTAGCCAAGAAGAAGGAAAGTAGCTTGAGAAGAGAAAAAGTTCTGTTTGGGATTAGGAAATCCAATGTGAATGTCGAGGTTCGAAGAATTGGGAGGTTGTAAGAAGCAGAGCAAGTGCCTGTTGAAAATGGAGGTTGCGTCACGCGTATCGATAGCAGGTGCACCAAGCGCCACAAAGCTATAGCGCCGTGCTATTGCTGCATAGGTAGGTACATGCACTACTTGAGTCAAAGCACGAGATAACGCAGACCTTTCTGTATATATCGTGGAAATTATTATTATAGATCTGCCACTGATAAAAATATCAATGAGATGGCTGCGAGTACTCTGCATGTCAGACTAATCTGACATAGGCAGATATGAAGATAGGTACGAGATGTTCAGCTTTAGAGTGCATTACTCCTACTACATCAGCCATCTACCAGCTTGCCCTCGATATCAATCTCAATAATCTTCCTCACAGCCTCGTCGACGCCTTTCGCAATCACCGTCGGTTTCAATCCAACCGCACCGCTCAGTCCATCGATCCAGCCAAGATCTGGATTTCGATTGACCCAAGCACTCCTCCAGCCCGCAGCCCTCGCGCCCAGAGCGTCGAAAGGATTCGAAGACACCAACCACAACCTATCCACCTGAGACTCCATACCCGCCACTTTGGCGAAGTGCTCATACGTCCGTCGGTCAGGCTTAAACACTCTTAAAGGGTCAACACTAACGACGCGCGATGCTGGTAGGACAGAGCTAGATCTAGCTAGTGATGGGGATGTGCGTAGCGACGATGTGATCATAGATTCAGTGCCATTGGAGAAGACGTAAGCTTCCACTGCGGGAGTCTTGGCAATGAGGGCGAGACCAGCCTCAACCTCGGGGAATGCGTCTAGGCCATTGTAGGCGTTCATTACTTTTTCCTCTTGTTCCGGTGACAGTTCCTCGCCGACTTCTGCAGCGGCATGCCGAAATGACCATCGCGTTAACTCGCCAAACGATTGGTACATGCCTTGGCGGGAACATTAATTTGTATTCTATATTGCAGCGGAGCAGGGCAAGGGAACAAACTCACCCATGCTATTAATCCGCCAAGAATACTCCAATTGGTAGCGCCGGGCCTGCGTCGCAACGATCTTGGCTTTTTCATCTCCGAACAGTTTAGTCAACTCTTTCGCAATGGAGTCGGTGGACAGGATAGTCCCGTATAGGTCAAATGCAATGGTGGTTGGAGCCATGCTTTCCAGCTGTCCAGGGTAAAGAACTAAGTGAAGCCGATGAGTCAGGCGGCAACCAGTTAGCTCGCAGGCTGCAAGATGCGACTCGGCAAGGGACTCAACTACCGGAATGCAGACGATAAAGCTCGACGGAATTCTGTAAGATTCTACGACAGGAGTAGTATCACTGTTTTATGGAAGTCACCGTAATGTGTTTATACGATATATCCTATCACGTATGATACCTATATAGAGTTCCTATCCTCGGTAATCAAGCCTGTTCTGTAGAACTATTATCCGCAACCCCTCAATCTAGAAAGTGTACATGCCCCAATCCGGCCACCAGCCGCCCAATCATATCGTCACTCTACGTTAGCCGAACAAAGAGAGCTCAGCATCTCGCATAGCCGACTGCCGGTCGATCCGATCTATCTGAGCAATCGTTTCATTGCATTTAAACGAGACGATGCTTGACGAGGAAAGCCTCAACTACCCACTCTTTCGAGACTGTCTCTCCACCACGATTCTCCAGCCCGCAACGCCCGCGCCGGAGCCGAAGCGTAGGAGGCGAGCCAAGGCGGGGCCGACGTCACCGGCGCCGGTCGTGGATCCGGAGCGGGACGCCCAGGAACTCGCCGACTTCATCGACTACCTGGCCGACGGCATCTTTCAGAATCTTCCGCAGGATTTACAGGAACTGGACTACCGCTCATGGAGGGAGTCTGAAGCGCTTCAGACGCAGTATTCCCTGCCCCTGACGGAGGATAGCCTGTCAGAGCTCGTCTTGCCGACTTCCATCTGCGAGACGCTCGTCACGTATAATCTTATTTCCCCAGACCTGTCTCAGACTTCACATCTCCCATCTACCCCTGAAGCGTTCCTGCTCCCCATTCTCACATCATATCTCACTCCCCTCATCGAGCCACCGCCGGCTACGGTATCGACTCGCACAGATGCCTGCGAGATTTGCGAGCGTTCTTGGATCCCCTTATCATATCATCACCTCATTCCTCGCTTTGTGCACGATAAAGCCGTTAAGCGCGGGTGGCACCGCAAAGAGGATTTGCAAAACGTGGCGTGGCTCTGTGGCGCGTGTCACAGATTCGTACACCGCTTTAAGAATCATGAAGATTTGGCGAGATATTATTACACGGTTGAGCTTTTATTAGAGGAAGAGGAGGTTAGAAAGTTTGCGGAGTGGGTTGGGAAGTTACGCTGGAAGGGTGGTAAGACGAGGAGTAGAAAGCACTAGAAGTACCTAGCCAAGAGCCATAACTTACGAGAGTGCTCTGTATCGCGTGTATCCTACAGGCACGAAGGTTGGATGTGAAGATGGGCTCTATTGTGTATATGAGGGTATCAGATTTACTTTGATCCGTGAACTTTTGTATAAACTCCTGGTGAAAAATCGTAACAGTATTTCTCATAAGATAGATATGCTGATTGACAAGAGAAAAAGGAGACATGAATCGTAAATAATAGCCGAATTAGAAATCCCCCTGCTGGCTTGACTTTTGTGACATATGATCTCGCTCGTCAGCCAGTTTGATGTAGTCGCCACTCCTCCTGTATTCGGTTACGGTGACGTCTTTCGTCACCAATACGCCTGTACTCGACTTGCGCTTTTTACTCCCGTCACCGGAAAAAGTACTGCCGCCTATCGTTTCCAAGGCGATCTGGCCACTCGCCTTGCCATTTTCACTATCTCTTTGGACTTGAGGTCCTGATTTATCTCGCTGTCTCTTATTCCAGAATGAGTAGAGCGTCGGAGCATTGACCACAAAAGCAGCCGTCAAGAGTTCGGTGCTCGCCCAAGTTGTACGGTTGACCTGGCTAGTTGAGTTACGGGAGTTGATGGGCAGTCGGATGATGGTGATGAGGATGATGAATATACCGAGCGTGAAGAGTATAATCAGCTGGGCTTTTCGACTCGTTGGCGCTTTGAGCTTGAAAATGACCGGAAGCGGTAGAATAAGCAACATGAAGTCGGTTACAATATTGAGAACACCGAGCGCAATCAGCTGGACCTGAGCCTCTGCACAAGGACCTATGCTGACAGTTAGAGAGGCAAAAGGGGGGTTACTGTCATAAAGGAAAGGCTTTAACCATACCTGGAGCAGGGAGAACCTGCCAGTAGAGGTAAAAGGGCTTGCACTCGGCAAAGGTTAAAACCTGGACAGTTGTATATGTAAGAAAGAATACGGCAAGATACGACCGAATCAGCCATTTTTCGTAAGGTAGATCCTGAATGAGTCGTTGATAGAGATCTAGAAGTACGAGCTTCTGCAACCAAAGACTGCAATCACGCCCCTCGAGTGTTAGATACTCATTTCACTAGATGTACTTTGTGCAAAGGAAACTCCCTGGGGCATACTGACTAAGAGTTGTAGAAGACTCGGTTCGTGATGGTCAATTTGCTGCCGATCTCCCGCTGATAGATCTCAGTAGGGGTAAAGTGATGATTTGCGCGCTGGGAGGCCGTCATGTTGTTAGTGCCCCAAATTAAGACAACGTGAATCATGCCGAGTCTTATGAGGGCACAGGCGCAAGCTGCCATTGTGAGATAGTCGCCCCTGTTGAAGGACTGTCGCACATATTTCCTCCCCCAAAGTCTGAGGGCCATGATGAGGAGGGCCAGCCAGGTGAAGAGCCAGTGGATAAGAAGCGTGGGATCCATGGCTGCGTCGATGTCCTGCCAGGCATCCTACTTCATGGGCTAGCAGTGGATGTGACGAGCGAGAAGGGGAGGTTGTTGAAAAGAACAACCAAGATCAGAATGAATGGAGCCAGAGTGAGATTGAGTTCTCTCACTAGAAGATCACCAACGGGCAGCGGGCTACGGCGGATTAAGACAGTGGAGCAGTTGACGATCAAGATGGACTCATGCAAAATGCTCCGTCTCAAGAGCAGCAGCTGCCTTGCTGGGATCTCATTCGTGGCGTTGGCATCATCAACCGGCTTGTGGTCCGTGTGGTCCGCGCGGTTTACAGGGCTGGCAAGGATGCCATTCGGAGCTGGAAGCGAGCTACTGAAGAAAGAAATAATTCCACAGGTATGACTGTAAACGTATAGGGGCTGGCCCTTGAGACGCCTTAACGAGGAACATGTTGCGGCTGGAGAGGCTCTCCTGCTGGGGCGCAATATATTAGGGAGGGATGGCGTGGGGATGCCATTACTACTAGTACAGTGCCCAGCATACGGCCGACATCAGCTTACTCGAGCGAGACCCGGGCCTAGTACCTGCCACTGCCGTGGCGGAGAACTCTAGCCAGTAGGTAAAACCACTAAGCATAAAAGTCTTTCGACTAGCGGTTTACGCGGGCCGCAGCCGTCCGTATATGGGGTTCTTACAGTGCGACTATTGCGGTGCTAAGCGTTCTGACAGGTGATATTTGTGATCTCGTCAATGCATATCATCTCGTCGTTGGCGGAATGTTTGTTTCTGCTCGTTGACATAAGCCAGTTCGCCTAAATGATGGCGTTCGACAGCATGTTTCGCATTCCCAATGGGGTGTGCTCCATCCCAGTGTTTTAGCACCTACTAAGAATGCATGAACTCGCTGCTAACTGCTACCGGCCCATACCTCGCACTTCGTTTGCCGACGGTGCAGCACGGTCGTATCCAGGTGGGATGGCACATCATGGTCAGGCCAAAAGCCGGCCCTTGCTCCGTCAGGCATTAGCACCTCCGCCACCGCTAGCACTGCGACACCGCGGTGAGAAATGAGGCCAAGCCCATTGGATTGTCGAAGGGGAAATGCGGCTGACAAGGATGGAATCCAGGAGCCTGGTAAAATTTCGAGTAGCAGCGCTGATGCGGGCAGAGCGTTTGGGGGTCGAGGCGTTCGAGTATCGGGGGAAAAAGCAAGGAAAATCTGCAGCCGCCGATTTTGCTGGGATCGTCGCACAATGCGTTATTGACTCCGTAGCAGGGGTTGAAGAGCTAGCAAATACCTACTAGTCAAATAATACCTCTATTAGCAGCATGCTAGAAATGCGCTTGTGAGGATGATATTCCTTCGCACGAAGCAGTGCTAGGACTATACTAATACGATTCTAATACGATTTTGAGCGTCTAGCAGCTATGAACCCTGCAGCAACTACTAGTTATAGTACAAGTATATATGCGCACAAGTGTAGCTGGCGGCGTGGTTATGACCCTTGACCTGTCAACTAGGGGGATTGGCAATCCAGGACTCAGCTTGCTTTGCAGAGTAGAAGTTACGACCACGCACAAGGACCGCTGCAGACACAGGTACAGGCAGCCACGTATATGCTGACTTTAAGGAGAACTCATGCTTGAGGATAAAACGTAAGTAGTATTAGACCACATCGGGTGACATGTAGTCTACCTAGTATATTACAGCACAGCGGTGCCTGTCGTCTCCTGGGGCACGCATCAAATTTTACGATCAAGGTACGTAAAATGCAGTGCCGGCAGGGCTACTGTATTGGTGTAGAATCTGAACCGGCATAGTGCAGAATCAAATCCACCAACCATGCTCTCGACATGGCCCTTTTGGGAAAGTCTAGTTTTCCCCTGCCCAGCTCTTGCCCAGCTCCTGCTCAGCTCTGAGACACAACCGAAGGGCCCGCCTGCGTGATGGGCGGAAATCCCCAGGCCGGGAAGGAGACAGCGAGGCGCAGGAAGCAGCCATCTCCATACGAATGCAGCTCTCCTTCCCTCCATCTGAGGCTGCACCAGACACCTCGCTTCCTTCCTTCCTCCTGCACGGCCCAAGCTGCCACACTCGCGCATTCCACGTGGAAATCCCAGACTTCCGTATACAGCTGCATCAAAAGCAAGGACGAAGCGCCAAACGATAGTACATACGGTATCATCGCTCGTGCCACAGTGCCTTAGTCTGTCTCCTTTGTCGCTGTGTGCCGCGTCTGTAACTTGGCTCGCCATCCACAGCAACGAGGTCCGGCACTCGCCTTTCTTCTAACTCGCACCGGCGGTTTTGGTTGGTTTCATCCCGGTTGGAGCTCTCAGAGTTATCGCCATGCGGCTCATTACCACTGCTACCCTCTTGGCAGCCATTTCGGGCTCTGCTTATGCAGATGCCGGCAGCGTGTCAGCGGCGCCTTCAGAGGTCGCCGCGATTCGCTCCTATTTCTATGCCGGTGGCGGCTATGCAGCTGATGGCGCCGGAGGTCACATCTTTCGCGAGCAGATGTATGTCGAGAGGCTGCAGCCGGCCAAAGGGGTGACTCGGCCTAATCCAATCGTCTTTATCCATGGCCAGGCCCAGACTGGAACTGTAAGCCCCGTTTACTTTCATATCTCCTCACAGCATCTATATCAGTCTACACGCGTGTTCTGTAATCATCATCTTGAAATCTCCCACTGGTGACTGTATGGGTGCTATTATTGGACTCCTCAGTCAGGGCAGAATACGCGGGCCAAGCCGAGACATGCCAGCTGTCGCATCCCATCTGACGATTAACCCCAAAGAGATACTCGCTAATTGATGTTTCGCTTAACCTTGTCTAGAATTTCTTGAACAAGCCTGATGGTGGCCGTGGCTGGGCGTCTCATTTCTTGGACCAAGGTTATGAGATCTACCTCGTGGATCAGACACTTCGAGCACGCTCTCCATGGCAGCCTGCTTATATGGCGGTTGAGCCGTCGACTTATTCGGCCGAGATCATCGAGCAACGCTTCACCGCCCCTCAGAATTACAATCTATGGCCACAGGCTGCCCTTCATACGCAGTGGCCGGGCAATGGATCTATGGGCGATGCCATCTTCGATACCTTTTATAGCTCCAATGTCCAGTTTATCAGCAACGCCGCGTATCAGCAACTTACTGTTCAAAAAGCTGGTGCGGCGTTACTGGACAAGATTGGAAAGCCCGTGATTCTTGTTGGGCATAGCCAGGGCGGCTTAATGCCCATTGTCATTGCCGATGCTCGTCCCAAATTCACCAAGGCTCTCATCCTCTTGGAACCTACTGGACCTCCTTTCCAGGAAGCCATCTTCAGCGCCACTCCCGCTCGTGCTTGGGGACTGGCTGACATTCCGCTCACCTATACCCCCCCTGTCAACGTTCCCGCTGTGGATCTTGTACAAAAGATATATCCTGCGCCTGACAAGAACCATACCCAATGCATCCTCCAGGCTCCTAGTCCCGCGCCACGAAAGCTCACGAATCTAGCAAGCAAGCCCATCCTTTTGGTTACTTCTGAGGCGTCGTATCATGTGCCCTATGATTACTGCACGGTCAAGTACCTCAAACAAGCGGGCTGCAGTCAAACAACCCACCTTGAATTGCCAAAGGCAGGCATCCATGGGAATGGTCATATGTTCTTCATGGAGAAGAACAGCGACCAGATTCAACAGAAAATCCAGAGTTGGATTGCTCGTTTGTAGTAAAAGGACAATCACTAAATACACTACAATATCTCGAGTACTGTGATTGGTTATAATATTATAATTGGATAGCCCATGTATTTATATTTCTTACAGAAATAATATATGCACATTTGTCATCATCAAAATCAGTCATGAAGTTTTCAAGGCACCTCTTTCATACCCAAGTTTAGTCACTGCTCCAAGTACTCCATCATATTCGTCGCAATCATACTCCACATATCGTACTTTCAATATTTCATTAACTGCCGATTGCCGATTTCAATGACGACAGCCGACTCTAGCTGCTACCAAGTGATACAGTAGTAATGCTAGTACTAGTAATACTATTTCAAGCTACATGCGGCTGAGACGCAGCTTCCCCTGACCAGGCGTCTAATCCTTCTGACCCATCACACCCACGGCTAGTCAGAATCCATGTGTTACACACCACCAGAGTTGTCAGGCTCATAATTCGTAATTCATAGAAATTATGAAAATTTTCATGTTTCATTCGCAAAAAACGAAATCTTTTCGTCTTTCATGATATGAAAAAAAAAATTATATCCATATTCGTATGTTCTTCAATTTTCTATATATACATACTACCTTCTTATTCTAGTTAAATGCTATTGGTAAAAGCTCAGTACCTTCTTCTTTTAGAAAAATATAAAGACTTTACGAAAAATACGAATTAATTACGAAACATGAATTTTTTTCATAATTCGTAGTGTGGCTTCGAAGAAAAGCAGTATTCATGTTCATATAATGAATTCCTAGTAGTAGGTAATATTCATTATGAATTTGCAACCCTGCCTACTACAAGATAATAAAAAGCCACAAAACAGAGCGGCAAAGACGGCAACAAGGGAAGAAAAAAAAAAAAAAGGGCGGTGTTATAACGAATTATTTCAAATAGTACAAGCTTGCAATGAACTTTGGTAAATTTCCTTTAGCTCCCCTCTCGCCCCTATGGACTTTCTCTCTCTTTCTTCCCCTTCAAAAACTTTCACTCCCTCTCTCTTCTTCGTCTTCTATCTCCACTCATCTCAAAAAATAAATAAATAAATAAAACCAGTCTCACGCTCAGCTAGCCAACTTCATCAATTATATAACACAGTACTCCGTATTGGGTGCGGTTTTCAGCGTCCGCTCCCTTCCGCTCTACCTCCCTACCCCTTTGTGCGTATTTGTGTTTGTTTGTTTGTGTGTGCGTTGTGTATTCGACGACGTGATTTAGAGCCTTCCGTCACATTTCGATGACACGATGGGCTTGTTACTTTTGGGCTACCCCCCCCCCCCCTCTTATATGGCTTCTTTCTTTTTTTCCTTTCCATCTCCTCAGTTCGCCCATATCTTGACCGTCATGTCAACACTACCCGTCGCAATAACACAGCGGATCTCTGATACATCTACTGCCGCGGCTGCCCTTCTAGACGCGGTCTCGCTTTCGTTGTGCGCCGTGCCGTTGCCATTGGGGCCATCTTTGGGCTTGGCCGGAGCCCACCTCAGGGAAGATATAAAGTGCTCGTGGGCGCTTGACAGTGTCCTTACGCATTTGCCGTCTTGGCTCAGGTCCCAGCATCGCAATGATTTGTCGTCTGCCACGGAGAGCAGGTACTTGCCTCCCGGGTGGAACATGACGCCAGAGACCCAGTTGTCGTGGCCGACGAGGGTCTTGATGCAGTTACCTCTGGCGTCCCATAGCTTGATCGTCTTGTCGCGCGATCCGGTCGCCATGAACTCTGCTGCGCTGGTCACAGGCGGAGGCTTCTTGAGGCCGGCCAGAGCAGCCAGGTGCTCGTATGCGGCGGGAGGGGCGAAGGCGCAGCAGCCGACGACGTGCTCGTGGCCTATTAAAGTGACCTTTGTTTCCGGGTTCGCGACTGTGAGCTCCCACAGCCTTCCGGTGTGATCGCCGCCCGTAGATAGGAGGTAGTTCCCGTCGAGAGACGGGCAGACGTCTCGCACCCAGCCCGCGTGGCCGTTCAGCGTTTTGACGCAGTATCCTGTGTTGGCGTCCCATATCTTGAGTGTCTTGTCACCGCATCCGCTGACCAGCATGTTTCCGGAGGAGAAGAATCCGGTGCCTCCAGAAGGAATAAATCGCACCGCGCTGACGCTGTGTTCGTGGCCGGAGAGCGTACGTATATTTTTATATCCATCTGCCGGGTCCCATAGTTTAATCGTTGTGTCGGAACTGCATGAAGCTAGAAGGATGCCAGTCTTTGGCCCGCCGTAATCGAGATCCAGGACCGGTCTTGTATGTCCTTTGATGGTCTGCTCTAGATCGCCAAGTTCCCAATCCCATACCTTTATCGTGCAGTCCTCAGAGCCCGAGGCCAGGGACGTAAATCTTGGGTGGAAGGCGACGCAGGTGACGGACGCCCGGTGTGATTCAAGGGTATGCCGTGAGGGGGCTTTCGGGAGCCAGGATACCGGGTCCTTATTCTTCTGTGCGAGCGATGACGGGGTCGCGTTGTCAACCTCTGACTGCAGCTCAGCGTTTCGAGTCTCAAGGTCCATAATCTGGGGTCGCAACGCCTGTTAGAGAGCCGTCGGGTAAGCGCAGGGCAGCCAAGGTAAACGGACATGCCTTTTTCTGTAGCCGGACAATACTCGTCCATTTCTTCTCTAGCAGAGTCTCATACTTCTTCGTCGTCGCCGCATCGAACACGTCTTCGCCGAGGCTCAGCTCCTCCCTGAGCACCGAGGCGGTATTCTGGAGGTTGTTGGCCGAGAGATACGCAATGATGGACTTGTGCCTATCGAATAGGAATTCATTCGGTTAGCAAAGAAATATAGGCTGGAAAAAAATATGACGTCTGGTGGTCTCAAAAAGCCCTCCATTGTCCTCTCTCTCTACCCCTCCGCCACCAAAAAAAAACCCTTGTAAACAGTGGCCCATATACCTACAGCTCCTCGGCCTGCCGGACAGGCAGCGTTCGACTCATGGTGACGGTGTTTGGGTGGTTGCGCCTCTGGCCACGCGTCAGCCTTGCGCAGCTGTAGACAATGGGCTAGAAGCCACTCTCGACGCTCGACATGAATTGGTTGGGCGCGTTTTCGAGGATCTACCTAGGCGGTCTGGGCGAAGGTGGGATGGTGGTTTAGCCGTCCTTTGGAAGTGGGAATTTTGCGTGGTTGGCGTTTGATAGTGCGGCTCTCGGGAAGCTCTGGCAAAAATGACGAGTAGAAACCCAAGGAGTCTCTCAGGTCAGATAGAATCAAATCCCAGAAACAGCTATCATAAAATCCCAGACGCAATCAGTCGTCGCCAATAAGGAACCGCGGATGCGGTGTCTTTTGAAGTGATTGCTGGCATTCACGTGACTCCACTTCCAGCCCAACGAGTATGGCGCATCATTGAAGATCTCAAGTGGGTTTTCTCTCTTAGCTACGGCGCTTCAGCTGCTACGGCGCTTACCTCGTAAACTACTTGTAACAAACATTCACCACGTTAGACTTATTCTTTTCTTGATCATAATCTTCAAAACTTCAGATTGTACATTTCTGACTCAGAATTTGATTTCTTCCGAGGATTATACTATTGCGAAAACTTAGTATACTTTCCCATAGTCTATATATCCTTGCATTCAGCTCATTTCTCTGCTTGAATTCATAGCAGCAAACCCCTCATATGCAATTCTCCTCCTATCCAGTAACGCCAGACCATGCCACAACATCGTTTTCAATGGGCCAAAATGCTCCTTGGCTCTTGACTTGGGTATCTTCCATCTCTCTCATCTTTCTCAATCCAAGCGGTGTATTTTGCTTGTTTCTGTCATAAAGCTTGCTGCCCTCTCAGTCCTGTGACCTGAGCCGGCCCCACGGTGATCACCTCGCGAGTCCCACCTGTTGATCCGGCTTGTGATTTCTTGGTGATGCCTCGCCCTCTTCTTCCGGCACCGAGACCAAGACGTGGTCGCTGGTGGTGAGTTGTGACACACTTGATCCTCTTGATCGGGAGTGGACAGTACCCAGGGAGGCCAATGAATCGTCCAATGTAATCACAATAGGAGGGCTGGATGGGCCTGGGCTGACTTTGTAGCCACCAGAGGTTCTGCGACTGACATACTCGTCGAACTGCGTGTCCCTCTCGTGGCTGTAGCGTCGTGGTCGTTGTTCAACGGGCTCAAGGATGGTTGGGTTCGTGACGGATCCGACACTGAGGCGTGATGATCCCAACGATTCTCGTTTGTCCACAGAAACTTGTTTGTCCACTGAAACTGGCTCTCCTGGTCGGCTCGAATATGAAACATTCGAATATGAAGTGTCGATGTCCAGCCCATCGTTGAAGAGGTACGACTTGGCATCGACAGGGCTGGAGTATTCGTCGTATTTAGACAGTCGACGGTACGCAAGGATAGCATAAATGGCGAGCGAAACAGCAGTGACCCTATTCATGTTAGCTTTGGAAAGTTCATCGCCATTACTGCCCAAGAAGCCGCTTACATCAACAAACCATCCATGCCAAGACCGATGAGAGAATAATGGGAGTCGTCTCGCTGCACATATATGACGACGTCCAAGGCGAGAATGGCAGATGCGCAGGCCAGCTTGACGACGTGGGTGAACAGCATAGTCCATGGGGTCAATGACTCGGAGAAGTATCTGGCGATTTCGAAGATTGTGCAGAGCGCCACGACGGATGACATTGCGATGTTGGTTGCTTCCCAGCTTCGAGTTGTTAGTATCAACGCCCAATGCCCAACCAAGGCACAACGACAGCACTTACACATATTCGATGACCGGAGCTTTGCCAGCCTTGTGCCTCTCATCGAAATGATGGACAGTGTCTCCAAGCCTCCAGGAAAATAGGCCCAGCATGCCAAGCGCTAGAGTAAGCTGCAACGACCAGGCTGGGGCAAGAATGAAGAGTCGCCATTTTGCACGATCGAACTGTGCATGTGCTCTTGGGTTGGCCATGGTGTATGACGTGCAGGTTATAGCTTTTCCTCTAATCGGAGGCTTTCCACCTATAATTGGGAAACAAGGAAGCAGAAGAGGAATCGAGACAGGCTGCTATCTATCTAGACTCTAGGAGAGACTGCATGCCCTTTGTCTTAAGTTGGGTGAATGGTTAGGTCGAGTATGTATGGCTGCTGGCTAGGGCATGTACCACCGGTTAGGCGCCTTTGGGTCTTCCCCCTCGTCCAAGCCTCATGCAAAGAGGCGGACTGCCACAGGTTTATTTATTATTTTGCTCTTTATTGATTTGATGGTCTTAAGCCTCATCCAGTCTGCCCTGCAGCCCCGGCCTTCTAACTCTCATTAGACACTCCCCACCGCTTGTTGGAATCCGCTAGACCTGGGTCTAGCCGAGCGGCCCACGAAAGCAAGCCTCATCCCATCAGATAAAAACGGACAACTGAGCCACCGCCCGTCTCACGAAGCAAGGGAAGGACTCCCAGACGTGTCCAAGGGGAAACTAGTCCTACTTACTGCTGGTAGCCATGTATGTACAAGTCCTGTAGGCAGCCTATAAAGTGGGCTTGTAAACGCGCGGGGGGTGGTTGGGGCTTATTGCGGCTGAACCAGGAGCTGAGCTTTTTGCTGTTCTCTCTACTGGAGACACGAAGGATTCAACTTGCACACCACGGCGAATGAAATAACGCTGCATACTCCGTGTCACTAGTAGTAGCTCAATGGGCATCTACCCAACAACGCGAACAGACAGCTTAGCTGCATGAAAGCCCGAGCCCATTCCATGCAGAGATCAACAGACAGCGCCCTTTTCTGCTCCCGCTTGTCTTCCCCTTCAGAGTAGTCTCCCTCACAGCATCTCAGAAGACATCACGCCATAGAGTGGCCAAAGAGTATCATCAGTAAGCGGTTTCTCTTCATTTCTCACCGGTGGCTCTCACCATGGAAGGGAAAAGAGGCGTGAGATTTCTATTTTTGCCCTACAAGAAAGCGATTGGTGCGAATCCGCACCCTTAGTGGTCGAACTAATAGCAGCGAAATGTATTTATGAAGCAACAGCTGGAAAACCCCCCCTACCCTCCCAATCGTTCCGCATTTGGTCCCATCAGTCGAGCAATGTTTTGTCGTGTCGTCTTGGCTCCAATTTCACGCATGTCAGCATTTAAGATGGGCGGCGTGCAGAGTCGCAAGCGGAGCCCAGGCTTGCCAGATCGAACCCGCCACATGGCTCCGGGACGCAAATTGGCAGGCAGACACATGTATAGAATGATGGTAGGGCTATTTTTGGGCACCCAAAGGTGGAAAGGGTGGAGTCGTGCTCAGCTCACGGTTGAGTCTTGATTGGGCCAACAGCATTGAAAGGAGCTTGAACGTTGCCCGCCGCATTCTCACGTGTGTCTATTAGTATCGTTCCGGAGTAGTGTTACGGAGCACTACGACCAGACAAGCAAGTCTGGGAAGTACAAATACTCTTACAGCAGCATACAGGTTGCTGCAGTAGTTTACAGAAACGGACGGTTCTGCTGTTTGTGCAACCAACGAGTTCATGCTGCCCATAATGCAACGTCGGGATATTCCTTGGCACACTTACTTGCTGTAGTTTATACAAATCTTAATCAAGTAAGAAGGGCGTTGTATTAAAAGCTGCCAAAAAAAGGCTCTCTTGTTTGAGCTAAAGTGGCGGTGCAGAGCGGTATACACAAACGCCCATAGCATCCATGCCTTTGATCTCCGCCGAGTTCGCCGTTGGAATCATGAAGCACGTAAACCAACAACGGCTCATTACATTTTCTCCATTGTTTATGTACTAAACATAGAATCTACAAGTCGCGGTGTGCAAGGTGAGTTAGTACGTGTAAGCGCGCTTGCGGCGTCTTCAACATCCCCCTACTAGTCTATTGCCAGGAAATAAATTGCCCCGTAAGACTTCTTGTGCGTTAAAATCCGGCGCAAGATGATTGTCACTGCTCAGCCACAATCCCATGGCCGCGGTGCTGGCGTCTCGCTGCAATCCACGTCGATTTGATGTTCTTTTCTTATTCCCGTTTGATCGACGGTACTAATCAGGAAATGGTACCTCAGAGACCCCAATGCCTTTGGCGGGAGCAATAATACTAGCACCTGGTAATACCCTTAAATTAGAGGCGAAAAGGGTGCTAGCAACAGGCGATGCGGCTCAGTTCATGCAGCTTATCATTGTTTCCCCAGAAGTATTCAGCCGATTTCTTGGGCAAGCCAGTCGCCGTATCTACTTGTGACTACGAAAGAATCACGAATTGCCATTCCAGAATTTGTTTAAGAAGAAAGAACGACGCATCTCAAAGGAGACGCGCCGCTGTATTGAAATATTGTTCACACCCTGCGAATAACTACTCATTCCCCCCCTAGTGCACATTCATTGGCTCTCCTTGCACATTTCTCTTTCCTTTTCTCTTCATAAATTATGTATCCCATTACTCCAAATCAATTCTGTATCCATGCTTAAAATCGCTTCTTGATGTAGACTCCTCGCTTCACCTCGCCCAGGTGGACGTCCTTGGCGATGAAGGGCACGACGTTGCCCTCAGCATCTGTCATGGAGGGGGTATCGGCGGGGATATCGGCACCAACCTCCTGGCGCTTGGCAAAGCCTATAGATAAGAGTTAGTCGATGATGCTCGATTGATTATGTATTCAGAAATTCCCAGATGGGAAGAGCAAACTTACCTGCGGGGCTGGCGATGGCGACGGCGGCCAGAGTAAGAACGGTCAGGATGGAGAACTGCATTTTGAATGACGGTGGGGTATATAAAATTGTTTTGTAAGTTGGCGTGGAAAAAGAGAAAATTGAAAGATGAAAGAAGCGATTGAAAAGTCGACCGGCGACAGAGTCAAGAAGATAGAACCAAGAAAAGTAACACGAAAGGGTGAATGAAGGATGCTTGAAAGGAATGGAGAAGGAAAAAGAGACGAAATCAAGGAGAGGGAAAAGCAGCCATATTTGTATGGGCTCGCAGCGCGCCCCCAGGATTGCCGTCTGCTACGAACCGATCATTGTCAAACGCACTATTTCGCTGTCATCGGCAAGCCGGAATCATCTCAAACACGGCAAGGCGAGGCGCCGAAACAAAAAGGCAGCATTACAGGAACCTCCAGCAAGTATCCTTGCACGGCCTGGCTCCATCTAATCTAGCACGCAGCGTTCAAGCATTGGAGAGCACCCCTCGAGTCCCCATATTCAGGCTTGCGGACTGCTCCTAAAAAGGCAATGCGCTGGCCATTTGTTTCGATCAGTGCGCGAAAGAGGACCGTCACGGAGAAAGGGGGTTAGGGGACCTGAAACGCAGGCGTGCTTCAGGATTTCCCTTATCCGGGCCTGGCCAGGTTCAGAGAGAAACGATCGGGCGCGTAGTGGACGTTCTGGCTATATACAAATTGATTGATTGATTTGGAAACATGGAAATTAGCAGAGAGTAGCATTGCTTGTATGTGACTGATGTGCAGCGACGTTGAGACGTGAGATGAGGGTTGTAGTAGGTAGTATAAACGGTCATGTAAGTGGCCGGGTGCAGTGGTATTGCCAGGTTCTGGCCGTGAAGCTCTCATCCACGGCAATTTGACAGAGTGCAGCCTGCACTTGTAGAAGGATGAAAATGGAAATGGGAATTTTTATGTCAAGATATAATCGCTTGAGATTCTTTTACCAAGATATCATTCAGATCTCTTTGGAACAACAGCATCATCCAAGTGCCAAGAGGCCATCTAGATTGTACACACGGGCTCCCAAGCTTTTCAAACGGCGTCCCCACAAAGCCCACGAACCGCTGTAGCGACATGGTTCAGTTCGACATGGGTGCTAAAATTACAGCGCTGGCGAGCATAGCCATGGCAATCAAAGCCCAGCTCTCACATAGTTACTGTACAGCACATGTAAGCCCTCCTGGCATCAGCACCAACGTTTGATGCGCCTCATTCCCACGAGTCCGTTGAAACGCAGGCCGAAACAGAAACGACGGTACGTACCCGAGCAACGGAGCAACCTTCTCCCCGCAGCAGCCTCCAGTACGTACCTGATCCTTCTCAAAGGCCAACCTGTTTGCCTGTTTGGGGACGCCTTCATGCGCCACACAACGCTCGCTCTGGGCAATGACGAAATCAACTTGAGCATGACCCGTGTTTAGCCACTGAGGCTTGCAGAAAAAGGAACCATGGCGACGGGATCTGAAAAATTCCCCCTTTTGCTGGGTCCGAAAAGCCAAACTCCATTCCTTCAGCCTCTTTTTTTTTTTTTTTTCTCTTCCCAGCCCCAGCCACTTTGGACCCGAGCATCGCGGGGTATCCCTCGGTGGGGGGGAGGGAATTTGCGGTGCTGCCCGAGAAAACGCTCTGCGCTGATGAATCACGACTTGTGCTCGGATTTTCTGTTCCTCTTTCTCTTTTGCGTTTCTGCATGTGCTTCCACCTTATTCCTCGCCTTGCCTCCACCTTTGCCACCATCTCTGGCTCGGCCACTGCCTTTTGACCATCGTGGCTGGATTTTCTGCTTCTTCTCCGTGCTTCTCATCCTCCTCAGATCCATCCTCAGGCGGCCACCCACCTCTTCTGATCCTCGCGGCTTTTGGCAGCTGGCAGAGACTTGTATCTTCTTCGGCTTTAGTTTCTTCGTGACGTTTTTTGCTTGTACTTATTCTCACTCTCCTCCGATCTTCTTCTCCTTCTCCTTCTCCTTTTCCTTCTCTGTGTCTCCTCGCTCTAGCCGCAGCATGGCCACCGCCGAGCATTGTATCGTATGTTTCGAGGCTCTGGATGCCGAACTCCATAACCGCAAATCCCTCTCCCTTGAACAGATCCAGTCCTCCTGGGCTGCGTACAAAGCCAGCGGCTCTACTTCTGCCGACGCTCCCTTGAATCCGGCCCTCCGCCGTCTCGCTGCCGATGGCGCTTCATCTTCGTCTTCCTCGTCCTCTACGTCGCTCTCAGTAGCAGGAGGGGATTCAACGCCGGCAACGTCCACGTCCTCCCTCCCGGATACTCCACCAACAGCAGCTCCCCTCTTCATTACTTGGAATACCGTCGATCCAGACGACCAGGACGTCTCCCTCCGCGGCTGCATCGGCACCTTTGAGTCTCAGCCTCTGGCCGAAGGTATCCACGAATATGCCCTCATATCCGCCCTGCAAGACACACGCTTCCGCCCAATATCTAAGCGCGAACTGCCCTCGCTTCAAGCCGCCGTGACGCTCCTCACAGACTTTGAAGACGCAGATGACATGCACGACTGGGAGGTTGGCACTCACGGTATTCGAATTTCATTTTCCGATCGCGGCCGCCGCTACGGCGCAACGTATCTTCCTGACGTGGCACTAGAGCAAGGATGGACCAAGGACGAAGCGCTCTTCAGCTTGGTCCGCAAGGCAGGCTGGATGGGCAGTCGTTCCAAGTGGCAGGATTTGGACATCAAAGTAACACGCTACCAGGGCAAGAAAATCAGCCTCGATTACCCAGAGTACAAGAAGTGGAGGGACTGGGTCGAAAGCAAGCAGTAATACATGGCTCATCGACGACGATGTAGCCCGACAGGGCGTTTTATAGACACAGGGAGTCAATGATTTGGGTTTTCCAATTGGTACACGTAATATTTCGGGATTTTTTCAAGGGATGGTAATGATACACTACAATACTTGCGAAGCTTATAGACGCTGTGTTATGCAAGGAAGAGTGGCGAAGACGATTTCTCAGCTCAGATCTTTTGTTGTTGTTTTACTCTCATAAATCTTGACCTGCATTTAATGAAAACATATTACAATCAAGTTCCTTCTCACAGATCAATATAATAACAAAGATCCAAGTCCACGATTCTTCATCATATTTGCGAGAGGTGAGTGAGTTTCATGAATCGAGCGGCTCTTTTCATCGGGTGTGTGTTGAGATAATAGACAATTTGTGACAATGTAATGTACATAACAAAAACGCCATATACATGGCACCTTCAATGGTTTATCAAAAATGGAAGATGTACAGGCCACGTCCACCATTTCTACATACACTACCTGCTATACTCACTCAAGACGCCATTTTTCTTTCCTTCTTTTCCTGTATCATTAGTACTTCGTCCTTGACGCCCTATACGCATCCATGGTATATGTGAAAAAAAAAAAAAAAAAAAAAAAAAGTGAACAGTGATCCAAAACACACAAATTATACAAAACATCAACAGGCATATGTCATTTTGTTCTCTCCTCCTCCCATCAAATCAACCCCCCCCCCCCAACAACATATCGTCGTCGTCGTCATCACCAACAACGCAGCTTCTTCCAAAAGCCACCTTGTCCACGACCGACCTTGTCGCCATTCAGTATAGGACCCCGAACACCAGGACCGCGCTTCTCATCCTCTTCGCCCCCGGAGCCAGGCAAAGGCGTCAACGGCGCCGTCATGCCCCGCGCGCTCATCTCCGCGCCGCCGCCGCCCTCCTCAGCAAGCTTCCGGGCCTCGACCACGCGCTTCACGATGAGCGCAAACGTCTCCTCGATATTGACCTCGTTGCGGGCACTCGTCTCCATGAAGCCGCAGCCGCGGCTGCGCGACCACTCGAGGCCCGTGGCCGCCAGCACCGTCCTGCTCTCCTGCAAGTCGCACTTGTTGCCCGCCACGATCTTGACGGGCTGGACGGTCCTGGAACCCGCGCCGGAGCCGGTGTAGGCAGGGCTGATGCCGGCGATGCGGGCGCGCTCGGCGTTGTCGAGGCGCACCTCGGACTCCATGCTGATGAGCTCGTCGAAGTGCTGCAGGGCGTCGAGGGAGTCGCGCGAGGTGATGTCGTAGACCATGAGGAAGGCGTCTGCGCCGAGGTTGGAGGACGCCCACATGCCGCGGTACTCCTCCTGGCCGGCGGTGTCAGTCAGGCACAGGTGGTAGGTGACGCCGTCGATGACGCGCGTGACGCTGTAGTTGTCCTCGATGGTCGGGTCGTAGTCAGAGGTCCATGCTGAGCGGACGAGCCGCAGGGTGATGGACGACTTGCCGCAGCCTCCATCGCCGCAGATGGTGATGGAGATGGGCACGGGGGTTTGGTCCTGCGCCGCCATGGTGGGTGATGATGATGTATGTGGGCTTTTTTGCGCCAACAAAGGAAAAAGAAAGACGAGGGGCCTTTATCTTTGGTTGGACCGGTCTATACTCCGTGTATAGACAGGCGGTATTGATCCTCGGCTCGAATATAGCAAGCACACTCTCCAGCTATCGAATTGAGCAGGCTGGCTATAAGCAGATGCGTGTTATGCCAGTATGCCGTGCAGCAAACACGTCAGATGTTGGACTCGAGATGCAGAAACTTGAAATGATACACGCAGCAGCAAAATGTTGAAAGGGCTCCGCTTACTCAACTCGCTCGCTTGCTCTAAATGGGTATAAAAAGCAAAAAGAAGAAATGCATAAATTAAAAAAAAAAAAAGAAAAGCCCTCAGATATGATCGGCAGGCGGTACCATTTGTAAGACAAGATGGAGTGAAGCGAGAAAAAGACAAGATTAGAAAAAAATTACTAGTAGCAAAAGATACTTTGCGCCAACACGAGGAAATGGGTGTGTATAGTATTACGCGACCCCCAAGACCGCGTCCATGAAGGCACAAAAGCAGAGTCTCGTTGGCAACAAGCAGCAAAAAAAGAATTGAAAAGGGCCACACCCACACCCAACCAACCTATCGCGGAATTGGGCAACCTGGAGAGGGCCGGGGGTGGCTGGAGCCGTCGCCAATGCACTAGATAAATTGGCCAGCCGGCAGTAGCAGCAGAAAGAGGATATTGAAGACGCAGAATCGGCCGAGCAAACGGCTAGTAAGCAGGGCAAATTTGGTTTAAAGTGGAGGGCGGATGCGATAGAGGAGAGGAGGTAGGGATCACGAGCGCATTGGGCTTGTGGAGGCGAAATTTCCAGAGTTGGAGGTCGTGGAATTGACCAGTCAGTCAGGGGAGAGGGGATGCAGGCGACGAGACAAATGGGATGAGGGGCCAGGATCAAGGTGATGATGCTAAAAAAAAAAATGATATTCTCTGGTGCAATGATGCGTGGTACAGCCAGAGGCCAGCTGAAGTCTGGGGTGGGCATCCAGGGGGCTTGATCGTGGCAGGAGAAGCCGAAGCCATCAATACGGCTGAGCGCGAGCATCAAGAGCATACCGAGGCAGTTCTCCAGATGCGAGAAAGCCAGCCCTCTCTCTCCATCTTGCTCTTCTCTCTCGCAATCTCGACTTTCTCCTCTCTTTGTCTCTTCTTCATATCAGAGAGCGGGACCTGCAGGAGGAGACGAGCAGAGGGATGCAGTGCAGGCCGCAATGCGGGACAGGCCAGGGACCATCAACGGCTGGATCCCAGCAGCCCGGATGCAATTTCGCTCGTCGCCGATAGGACGGGCTTCATTAGGCCAAGTCCAGTCCAGGTGGCCTGTTATTAGCGAAGCCCCCGCCGCTTGCTGCGCGCGAACCTTAACTGGGCAGTCTAGTAGGGGGTCTGGAGTGGTGGGATATGAACCCAAGCACGATGATGGAATCCAGGGCGGCGGCATTGCCGTGATGATATGAGAAGTCGAGAAAGGGTGGGCAGACACGGAGCAGATGCTCTGTTGGCGCACATCTACTGTACCTATGTATACTGGGCCTTGATCTATGAATATGATGGCGTTGCGTTGGATACTCAGCTGCTGTGGGTGCGGTCTCGGTCGATTGTGATTCCGACCACCATGTAGATGAATGTGATGTGATGGATGCACGGCGGCTGCATTATCATCAAAGGTACCCGCAGCCTGAGTCGACATGGTGTCTGTGCACTGGAGAAAAGCTTGTATGGTCCGGTAGCGAATCTGACTTTGCCGCGCTTCTTGGCCAATGGCGCGCTCAGATTCATCAGATACATTCTTGGCCAAGGGTTGACTTACTTGCTATTACGAAACAACAACAGCGATAATAATGATAACGATGATGACATTGAGCGTAATTTTCAGAATCACATAAGGTGTATATCTATGGGTTGGATGCGTACGATACGGTTAATGTCTTACCCTGTACACTTCGTATATGTGCTGCGATTAAACAAGAGTTGGATCGCTCACAATGCCAGAATGGGAGATGAAACGATGTTTTAATGCAAGATTATGCATACAAGCCATGAACTCAAGGCTGACCCATTTCATGTGACATTATCTCTACGTCTCGATGTTGCTCCTGCCCGCCAGTGAGCCTTGTGTAGCTGGTATCTCAAATTAAGTTTAAATATCTTAGCAGCGGCGTAGTTTATGCTGGCCAGCCTAGCACATGCATATACGAACTAAGAAGCGCATAAAACTCGCCGAAACTGAGAAGTTGGCCAAAATCAAGCTTCACTGATGTACTCGCGAGAAACGTGCATTCATATATAGTAACCACTGTGCTGTAAGCAGACTCTTACTCAAGGCTCTATTTTACAAGTACTATAACAGGCTGCTATTGATTTAAAGCGCTTCTTAGCAGCAGACTCATCACCGTGATACTACATGCTTGTACCCATGCCATGATTCATTAACCCCCGGAATGATCATGGCCACCTGAAGCTGCTGGATATCTCCATGTGGCCGTCCCCTGGTAAAACCCGCTTCTTGGCAGCCTGTCGACGTCGACGAGGTACGCACAGACTCGGCGTTAGTCTCCAGTTCCAGCTTTGGGAAGTTGATCGACAGAGCCGCAGTTGGGTCTCCTTGAGGTGGAAGAAATGCCTTTGTTTGTATACGAAGTGAGAAGGTTTGCAGGTCACAGGAGCGGACTCCACGAGGCGGCTAAACAGATTCGAGTGAGGGATGATAGGTCGGAAATCATAACGAATGTTTCGACGCGCCGCCACGCCAGTAGTAGTGTTATTATACTATTACAAGCTTATCCAATCTTTTGTCTACATGTGGCATGACGCAGCCTTCACCAGCAATGGCGCCAACTTGACTTGGAGAGAAATGCTGCAATATCACTGGCTGCCTGCTTTTTTTGGGGCTGAAAAGGGCTCTAGATAGACAGCCTCGCATCTTCAGGCGGCAGCAGTCCATAACGCCCCGGATTCGGAGAAAATACTGTACTGGCGGAATCCACTCTGATGACAACTCGAGCCAGCCGCTGTCAAAAACTGCTGCTGGATTGTCGTCGCTCTGACCGACCCACTATTAGCATGGAATCTTCAATGCTTTTACATCGGAGCATCGCACTCATAGCCATCGAACAGAGCTAGGTTGCTAGTGCTATTTAACCGCCAGTGCCATGGATCTCATTTCATCCGCGCAGCCCCGACAGGCCGAAGTGAGAGAGAGAGAGGAAAACGACAGAAGACCGCTTAATGGCGCAATTTGACAATCTGTCGCGGAGCCAAACTTTGTATGGCGCGCCTCATACTGCCCGGGGGCGCCGTCTATCTGGCAATCAACGCGGCAAAGACTCGGTTGACTATTTCCCCCCCCTTCCTAGTGCTTAAAAATTCCAGAATTTTGCATCACGCTTGACCGAGGTTCGAGGTTTTTTGTACTGCTCTGTAAACTCCTTGGATTGTGTCAGACTTCTCTTTCTTGACTAAATTTTATCATCCCACCTGCTCGTCAGCAAAAAACGAAGTGAGCGAAATTAAATAAAAAGACCAAACGTTTTTTTCCTCCACTTAGCTTAGTTCTATTTTCGAGACATCTTTTTCTGAAAATCTATTTTTTTTTAACCCCCCTTGCTTTGGCTATATAGATCGCCTGCCATGCCTGCAATTAGCAACGGTTACGTTGCTAACGGCAAATCTAGCTCCCAGCTTGACAGAGCCGGGGAAACTGCCGATGTACGTGATGATTCCTTGACCCCTTTGCCTCCCAATTGCCATTGTCATAAACTAAGTTGTGTTATAGCTCTTAGAATCTGTTCAGCAGCTCATCATTCCCTTTATTAAAGCTGCCGATGATGCCGCTGCCCACAGGGCCACAGGGAATCTGGGATTGAATGCCGATGGAGAGCCTCAGAATGTTTTAATCGACTCAAAAAAGCCCTCTGAGCTGGTCGCCAAGTTGAAGTTCCTTCTCCCAGAGGAGGGTCTGGGTAAAGATGGCCTCCTCCAGAGTATTGAGAAGCTGCTCAAGTATAGTGTCAATACATGGGACCAAGGTTTCATGGACAAGCTGTACGCAAGCACTACACCAGTAAGCACTCTTGTCTATAATGTGGTTATGAGAGGGTGGCTTAACTAACAACCATGTAGGTGGGAGTCATCGCAGATCTCATCCTGTCCGTTTTAAACACAAATGTGAGACTCCACTACTGCTCTGTGTCTCGGTTCACTATCTAACAACCCACAAGGTACATGTTTACCACGTCTCACCAGCCTTGACTGTCATCGAAAAGACAACCACCAAAGCTTTTGCCAATCTGTTCAACTTTGATGGGCCACATGCCGGCGGCATATCATGTCCTGGTGGCAGCGGATCAAACCTCACCTCTCTAATTGTAGCCCGAAACACGCTGTATCCAGAAACCAAAACCAAAGGAAATGGCAAGCATGACTTTGTCGTCTTCACAAGCGCACACGGCCATTACTCCGTGGAGAAAGCCGCAATGATTACCGGGCTGGGCTCGTCTGCTGTATGGGCGGTTCCTGTAGATAACGAGGGCAGGATGAGGCCACAAGCCCTCCGAGAACTGGTTCTGCTTGCCAAGAAGCAAGGAAAGACTCCATTCTACGTCAACTCCACAGCCGGTACTACAGTAATGGGCTCCTTCGATCTCTTTGAAGAGATTTCCAAGATTTGCAAGGAGTTTGGAATGTGGCTGCACATCGACGCAAGTTGGGGCGGCAGCGTCATCTTCTCAAAGGCGCAGAGCTGGAAGATGAAGGGCTCACATCTAGCCGACTCATTAACTGTCAACCCGCACAAGATGCTCAACGCCCCATGCACCTGCTCACTGCTCTTGGGCCCGGACATGCGGGTTTTCCAGCGTGCAAACAGCACTGCTGCCGGATACCTCTTCCACCGTGGCGACGATGAGGAAGTCTGGGATCTGGCGGATTTGTCTCTACAATGCGGCCGCCGCGGAGACGCCTTGAAGGTTGCTTTGGCCTGGCTTTACTACGGCGCCAATGGCTTCGAGCGCCAAATCGACCACGCATTCGACATGGCTAGCCATCTATTTCGACTCCTAGACGAGAGCGGCGACTTCGTTATGGTCTCATCATACCCTCCGCCGTGTCTGCAGGTCTGCTTCTATTCGGCTCCGGGAGGCAGACTGTCTTCTGATAAAAACGTGAATACCTCGAGAACACAGAGAATTGCACAGATGCTTGTTGGTCGAGGATTCATGGTCGACTACGCTCCCGGCGACAAGGGCAGCTTCTTGCGCGTTGTGGTCAATGTCCAGACTTTGGAGGGGACCGTGGAGGGGATTGTGAAGGCCATGATCGAGCTGGGCCAGGAGATATCCTTGTAAGAAGAGAGTGAAACATTGGATAAACATAGATGGCATTGGGCAAACAGATACCTATTCCCTATCCGGCGGTCTTTTATTAATGTCTGCATACTAAATTCAACTTTGGCAGTATAACATAGAGTAGATAGACATCTCAGTATAAATTTTTACAGGCGTATATTGGATTATTTCATTATTTCTTCACTTTCCACATTTTGCCTCTGTAAGATGTATTGGTACCATGTTTTTATCATGATCTTAATACGCAATGATTCTATTGTTGGCCTAGGCATTGATTCGCCAATGCGCTTCCCCCACAGGCGAATTTGCGGCTGGAAGGTACCTGCACATGCACGCTAGCCGCGATAAGATATCGGTGGTAATCTTCACTCTAGAAAAAAAAAAGTTCCAAGAAGCCCATCTTCGTTTACACAAGCGCCAATCCACCCAATCGCCCAGACCACAATGCCGAAGCCGAGAACAAAACGAGGAGGTGCCCGCGAGAAGCGCAAGAGATACGAAGATGCGGAAGGAAATTTTGACGTAGAAGCGAAGCGCCCGCGCCGAGACGACGAGTACAACGGCAACGAGTATAGCAATGACAACGAATACAACAACGGCAACGAGTACGAAAATGGCAATCAGGAATTCTCACATCACCAAAACGGCCCCGGCGAAAGGGAATTCTTTGGCATGCTTGCCGACGATGAGCAAGAATACTTTAGACGCGCCGATGAGATGCTGGAGCTGAACCAATTCCCAACCCCCGAGGAGCGAGACATCTTCCTGCAGAGCGTCTACCGCGAAGCGAAAGGCAAAGAGTGCAAGCTCGCCAGCAGCCAGTCTTGTTCCCGCCTAATGGAACGCCTGATACAGCTTGCCGATACGGCTCAGAAGAAACAGCTATTTGAAGCCTTTGGTGGCCACTTCTTGTCGCTTGTGCAGCACCGCTTTGCCAGCCACTGCTGCGAGGCGCTCTTCCTTCGCTCTGCCGGCGTTGTCACGCAGGAGCTGGCTGGATTTGAAGAATTTGTCATGGATACCAAGGGAGCGGATGTCGATGAACAGCAGCCGGCAGCATCCATGGAGCGCCTGTTCTTGGCTACGCTGGACGAGCTGGAGGGTAGCTTGGGATACCTCATTACCGACCGGTTCGCTTCACATACGCTACGAGTGCTGCTGCTGGTGTTGTCTGGAATGCCCTTGGAGGAACAGTCATCGCGTACTTTATTGAAGAGCAAGAGAAAAGAGAAGATTACTGTTAGTGGATCATCGGCGGCAGATGCGCAGAATCATGGCAAACGAGCTGTACCGGCATCCTTCACCATGGCGGCCAACAAGATCATGCAAGACGCCGTCTCAGGAATGGATGCCACAGGAATCCAAGTCTTGGCCAAACACCCTATTGGTAACCCAATTCTTCAGCTCATCCTAGAACTCGACTTGACGCTCAACAAGGGTGAGGCCAAGGGCGAGAAGGAGAAGACAGAAGAGACTTCCTCGCCTTCTCTTCTCCAACAGCTTCTCCCTGGGGCTCCCAAATCACTGTCTGACGGCTCTTCTGCCGCTTCCGAATTTATCAATGGCATGATTTACGACCAGATCGGCTCACGACTCGTCGAAACACTCATCACTCATGCACCAGGAAAGATTTTCAAGGCTCTCAACCAAAATATATTCCTACCCAGAATACAAGGATATGTGCGAAACGACATCTCTTGCTACCCTGCCATCCGAGTACTCAAACGACTAGGCAAGGACGATCTTGCCAAGGCTGTCGACCAGATTGCACCCACTGTGCCCCAACTAGTCTCCAAATCCAGATACAACGTCATAGCAGCCCTTTTTGAGCGATGCGCAGCCAGAAACATCAATGATGAAATCAGAAAGCTGATGAAGGGACTCAAAGAAGGATGCGGCAGTAAGCCTGCAGACCTAGTAACGACTCTTTGCTCTCTTTCAGTCAGTGAAGAGGAGGATAAGAAAAAGAAGAAGGATGTTCAGCAGCTGAGCAAGAACGAATATGCTATCCAATCTCACGGAGCAAACCTCCTTACTACCCTGCTATCAATCTCCGGCCCCGCCAAGGGTGTTCAAGAATCTATCCTCGCCTTGCCATCCGATCTTCTCATTCGCCTCGCCACCACTTCCCTACCTACCGTTACCGTCCTCACTACCGCCATCGCAACACCCTCTACCAACTCTATCTTCCAAAAGGGCCTTGTTAACACACTGCTGCCACACATCCCGGAGCTAGCTACAAACCAGTACGGCCACAACCTCATCAATGCCATTGCCGAGATCCCTAGCAAGGGCAAAGACTGGAGCGTACCCCATCATATCAAAGACAAGATCATGACCTCCTTGGGCGCGCATGAATCCACGCTGAGAGAGTCGTGGATGGGAAGAAGCGTTTGGCGGACATGGAAGGGAGACATGTGGAAGACACGACGCTTTGATTGGAAGAACTGGATGAAGGAGCTTGATGAAATCAAGGCCCCGGCCGCTGCTGCTCCTAAGAATAAGGGAGATGCAAAGCCAAATGGAGAGGGAAAGGCAACTAAGGATGCTGAGGTGGTTGAAGAGGAACAGGAAAAAGTGGATGAAGATGGAGAGAAGAATGATGTAGAGGACGATGAGAACAAGGAGGAAAAAGACGAGGAGGGAAAGAAAGAGAAGAAAGAAAAGAAGGAGAAGAAAGACAAAAAGGAGAAGAAAGAAAAGAAGAAGGAGAAAAAAGAGAAAAAGGCCGACGAAGAAGGAGAGGAGAAGGAAAAAAAAAAGAAGAAGAAGAAGTCTAAGAGTGAAGATGTGGAGATGGCTGATGCTGAGGAGTAAAGATACCGCTCTCATGATCTGGAGATCTAAATGTTTTGACAAAAGCGGAGACGAAAGATAAACACTGCTCAACAGGAGCTTTGCATATATCGCTCGCATGTAATAGAAGTCTATTTTTTTTTAAGAGAAATGTATATATACCAAAAATTTGCTACCTTAAATACTGAAAAGCTGGTTAATGCCACAAAGTCAGGATTCTTCTGCCGACAAATATATTATTTCCCTACGTCAAAGCTCTGCAGCACCAAGGGATTACCATCCTCTCCATCCTCTCCTCTTTCCCCGTTTTGTATGGCTATTGCTGCTATTCTGTTGCTGCTGCTGTTCCCGAATATGGTTCATTTCAATGAGCCTTCCTTCAGACTCCCTTTGCCGGCTGGCAAACATCAATCTGCTTAGTTCCCGCCTAATAATAACAGCTTTGCAAGGGGGGGCTGCCCCCTTTGCCGGTACAAACGCCCATCAACCGACTGGCCGGTAGAGTTTGCGAATCTGATTGATAAGTGAGTCTCTACCCGCGTTGCGGAATCGCGCATTCGCGCAGGGCACAGTATTCGGGAGTGAGACGGCATCACCATGCCGTTTGCAAAGCTGCTTCACTCTCGAATACACACAATTTCACTGCCGCGCAGAGACAATTATATATCGGCTTAGTGAAGCTCACTCATCTCTTAAGGGTCTAAGCATTTCGAAAACAGTATCTTGTCTCTATCATTACAGTTTGTTTTTTCTCGTCGTCGTCGTCGCCGCCGTCGCCTTTAGCCTAACTGCTCTTCACTTCAAGCATCTGTTACTCTTCACCAAACGCACATCCAACAAGATGCCCCGATCCGGATACGATTTGACTGGAGCTGCTCAAGGCTCACCGGCTTCTGAGGCCGCGGCTCGAGCTAGACAAAGGGCTGATACTGCAAGCCGCACTCCTCGTGCCGGCACTCCCACCAATCCATCCCGCCAAGATGGAGATGACCAGGAGATTACTCCTCGAGCGTCTCGAATCGGTGTCTTTGCTGGGACTGCTCCTGCTAACTTTCAAACGAGCTTCCAGATGGGCTTCATTCCGCAGCGCATGGAGAGACCCGAGCTCTACCAGAACCCTTTGAACATGAGCTCGGCTCAAAATGCGTCTCAATCATTGATGATGCCTGTCAACCCTCAGTACGGTTTTAGAATCCCTCCTGGGGCACAGTCGACTGTCTTTTCGCGAGTTGCAATTCCTGTTTCCACTAGCCAAGACATGGGGTTCATCAACGCCCAAGCACCATTCGGAGCGTCTAGCCGCCAGCCAATCGACTCTGGAGCCGCCAACTCCAGAGTAGAACAGCATCTCTTTCAAAGAAGCGGCGGTCGGTTCCATGCTATGCCCGTCATCCAGCATGGTTTTCCAACCCACCATAACAGCGACCCGAATGCCCAGTCGCCTTTTTACAGCTCCCACAGTCAAACAGGCACAGGACCATCTGACACTGTCGACGAAGACGCCGAGATGACTGATGTCGATGGCCAGCGTGACAAATGAGGTCTTTGGTTGGTCATGCCCATGTTAAAGGTTTGTATTGATCGCGTGTATATTGTCGAAATTCGGAGTAGCCAACGGTTTTGAAAGTACGAGCCGTCGAGGGGAACGGGAAACGCCATTAGTCGAATAGCGGCAGAATCTTGTCAGAGAAACGTTAGTAACAGCAATCTCGATGAATCGCAATGCCAAGATCTAACCTCGAATAAGTGATACAGGAAGGCTATAGCAGGAAGACTATAGAAAGGAATGAATTCAAAGTTCTAAGGAAGGGATACACATGAATTTTCAAGCTTCGGTCTATTTATTTAATTTTTCTTTTCTTTCAGGTAGAAATGGGGTTGCTAGATTTGCAAAAATTTCATTCAGGGGGTTGCTATGCTTGTAAAAGGAAAGTCTGTGTTCCCTTATTTTGGTGCCTGATGAATGTATGCCTGAGGTATTGCCCCAAGTCCGTGTCAGGCTCAAAGAATCTCATCTAAAAGTGAAGGAAGCAGCATCAATACTGCGGAAAGTGCGTTCAAAAAAAACATCGCTTGAAACTGCCTGGAACACGCATGTGCTAACCAGCTGCTGAGTATTGGGTACATGTAATTTCCAGCTTGTGAAAACCATCTTTGATCGCCAATACATCATTCTGGTCAGCTTTGCTTAGGAGTGTGTGCTTGGCATGGCCCCCTTTTGTAACCGAAATGGATGGTGATGTCTGAAATTTTGAGTATTTATCAATGTAGTCGTGTATTTGATTTAGTTATTCAGGTTTTGGATTCAGACGTGGCCACTAAATGGACTTTCTCCTCCCCCGAGCCTCGTACCGTCGTTTACCATCATATCCAGCAAGAATACATTGCCGATTTGGGGTGTCCGCCGGCAACCTCCCTGGCCGTTTTTGAGGAAATTCGCACAAAGGCTAACAGCACCTCTTGCTCCTGCTTTGAGCGCTTAGACACATGGGCTTCGCTTCACAAATGGGACTGTTGGCTTATCCAAAGCAATCAACGAGACCTAGGATAGCGCGAGCTCAGGACATACTGCTTGATAAACAGCCCGTTCTCTTTGGGTAATCCACGCGTAGTGCTAGCATTGTATATTGATGACTGTGCCCGTTGAACTCCCTTGTTCTTCTTGTCTTCTCGGGCGTGTATGAACCAGAGCTTTTCATGTTCCACTTGATCTATCATACTGGTAATAACGACAATGAGCTCATGCATCTATGCTCACGCCCGGCATTTGCACCATCAAGCGTTTTCGGCTTCTCCAAGCATGTCGTCCGGCTTCGTCTACTCGAACTTCCTGTTAGTATTCCGATTCTCCACTTCATTAAGCGTGGAGACCGTGGCGTTGGTGCAGTCCTTTGTTGCCCATCTTCCCACTTCTTTCCACATAATATGGGCCGGATGATTCAGCCATTATCTAGTAGTACTTAGGCAGAAACGTATACCGAGTAAGTATACCCCTGCCGGAGTTTTCTCTCCAGCGACTGCATCATCATCACATCTACAATGGTTCGATCGATCTAGAACTATTGAAAAATTGATTTTTACCAGCGACTCATGCTTGAAAATCTCGAGGCTGTGAGATAGCTTACATGGCAAAAAGACTCGCCAAGTTCAATATATCAGGAATGCTGGCAAGGGCTCTGCCGCCGTGATCTTGTCATATGTCGCAAGGTAAAACACCAACTGAGGTCTCAGAGTTTACTTATATTGGCATCGTAAAAACCTCATCTGAGAGGCCTTGGTGTGATAGTAGACTGCCCTCTTTCACATACCGGGTATGCGACCAGCTTCATGTTCTGCCTGCAGCTTTTGTCTGCTTTTCGGCTACGCGAACTCTGCTTATGGTTATTATCCCCGTCTCTGCATTTGGAGCATCCCAAAAAATGTACTCCCCCACTCGCCCACACCAAGCCAAGAAATGAAATGACTCGACCAGACTCATTTTATGATACTTCACAAATGATGAGATGTCTTCATACATGATGACGAGATAACCCAAAAAACAATATACAACCACAGCTCCGGTTCGGAGGGTATACGGCACATTGCTCGTGTAAGCCGGCATGTGGGTAACCACCAAGACCGTGTCATCCCCAACTTGTTCCGTACAAGTGGTCTCATTGCTCTACTAGACCATACTCTAAATTGCTAGTCAGGCCGAATCTTAAAGTGCCAACTTGCAAGTCAAATTGACGAGGAGTCGCGAGGAACGTGCAGTAGTGATATGCTCTAGTACAGCCACCGAGTGCAAAGTGCCCAAAGCGTCGGCATCCTCTCCGAAATGAAACAGCAAATGGAAAAACAGGCTTTTGAAATGCATGCCAAGTATCTTTTCCTCCACCATTCTTGGCGCTGAGTGGTACGAAGAAGAGAGGGCAGTGATTGTACAAAGAGACCTGTATTAGGTTGCCCAACTGAACGATCGCAAGTCGGTTGTTTTTAGTTCATTATTTGCATGACAGGACTCAAATTCCGATCTGCAACGCGCACAGATATAATTCATCAAGCATTCAAGCTTAACCTGGCTCAGATCCCCGAGTCCATGGCCAGCCACCGCTTTTCTTCGATTAGAAGAACTAGTAGATAGCTGGCAGCATCAGTGTCATTTGTCTAATTGAAAAATAATATCTGAGCAGCTGCATTAAACATGTAAGAATATTATTTGATTTTGATTTTGCTTCCCTCCCCTCTATTGATTCAATTGCCAAAATCCCTGGACATGAAGAGGCGCAGCCGCTCTCTATTCAGGAAGGTCGACCTGCAGCTTGGGTCGGCGTGGAGGTGATCAAGGCCAAAACAAGTATCGCCAGTGTGCGATCAGACAGACCATCTTCACGAAGTGCCTCATTTTTTCCCTCCCTAAACATCACCGATAGTCCGTCATGGTATCAGAATGACGCTCCAATTAGTCCAACGCACGGGCTTGAAGCTTCTGGAACGGTCGCTGCAGTGCTGAGCCAACTGAGAGGATACGCGTGCAGATTCGCTGCTCGGCAGAGCCCCTCTGACGCAAGCCCGCAGTCACGCAGTTCCTGAGCTGTGACGTGCGTCTGGGGTGAGGTGCCAGGCTTATCGCGTTCAGGTCTAGCACGCGGATAGCGAGCAGGGGTGCTATGGCTAGATCCTTGGGAGGGGCTGTTAAGAGGCGTTTGTACCGCCAAGTACCGCCACTTTAGGGGAGGTCTGGCGCAGCACGGGATGGGGGGCGGAGCAGAAGCTCCGTGGGCGCTGCTTGTTCTTTGTTCACGGCGGTTGCTGGCAGCAGCAGTGCCTTGGCATGAGTTTTTGTCTTTTGCGGATATCAGCGGTCGCCATTCTGGAGACTCGGATGGATTGAAATTGGAATTCCGATTGTGGCAGAAATCTTAAAATTCGCCAGAACGTACGGGCGGGGCGGGAGGCGTAAACTGGAGACTGTTGAGTCCCAAGAGAGAACTACAAGGTACCAACTATGGGATGTTATGTATCCTCGGACAACAAACGATACACTCCAAAACAGATGTGGGGGAGTGTTTCGCTGCAACTTGAAGCAGGCAGCCAGCCAGCAAGGAGACTGAGGAACCTGCATTCTCCATACAGCTACCAGCCCCCAGCACGGGGGCAGATATCTCGTCTTATACGAAGCCGTCTGTGGCTGTCGCTGCGTTATCTCCCTTGGCCAGGCTAAAAAAGCACTGCCAGATTAGGCAATGAGCGACAGCTGGCGCCACACCAAGCTACCTCGCCGGTACTTTGGCCTCAGTCTCGCACTAACTGCTTCTCGACATCGAGATCGATCGCCTTACCAAGAATCCGATTGCCCAAACTTGGAGCTGCACAGATCGAATCGGGAGCTTGTATTAGCCTCGAAATCCAGAGCATGGCGTTTCGCAGGAGCCCCGGGGTTGGCACATATAAACGCGGCGAGTTTCCAATCCCCTTCCCGGACTCGTCCATTCTGGATAACCACTCCCGATTCATATCTCTGATCGCTATTATCTCAAATTCGATAATAGCTACCATCACTTAATCATACCTCGCGAGCCGCTGGTGACAAAATCGTCTCACCAGCCACACTGCCTGCCGATCTATCCTGCGGTTGCTTGTCCCTACTAGCTCTCTCCCGTGATGGCTCGGCAGACAGGCACCACCAAGCCAAAGGGCACCACTAAGCCAAGACACACCAAGTCGAGAGACGCTTCATCAGTAAGCGGCGCCGGCAAGAAGGACAAGAAGGAGGTAAGTTCTTTTCTCCCTCTATCTTGATTACCAGGGCCATTCGTAAACTAAGTACTCGCTCCTGCAGAAAAAGCTCCCCCGTCTCGAGTTCACAGAGCGTGCGCTGGTTGCTGCCTCGCGCCGGGATGATCGTACCTTGGAGCTTCGGATAGAATCCGCCTACAAGGCGAGTGCCATACACAAGGCCCGTACCGGAAAGGGATTCTTCGTCTCAGAGGCCGGAGTGCTCAACAAGGAGATGTACGAAGAAGATGCCCTTCTGCCCAGATTCACAGCCATGGGTCTAAGCGCGCCACCTGGATTCGTCGTTGATCCCAACACGGTCAGAGATCTGCTGGCAGAGTCTGACCGGAGCTGGCGCGAAAACGACGTCAACAAGATGTTTGCTCAAATGTTTCCACATGCCAACGAGCACGCTCGCCGATTCTCTCAGCAGTCCTCTCCTCTCCAGCCATACTCTCCTCCCGAATACTCTCCTTCTTCCATACCTTCTTCCATGTCTCCTACTTCTCCACCTCCACCATTTGAGTCACCTACCTCGATGCAACTGCCTCAGCATTCTCCTCAGTTCCCACAGTGGGATTCCAACAACCTGGATTTCACCATGCAGCAGCCGCAGGCACAGGCGCAGGCACCTTCGGACCTTTTCCCACCCCTTTTCGATTTTTCATCTTCCTCTGCAAGCGATCAGTCCATGTCTTCAATGTCGACTCCCTCTTTTGGCGGCTCTCCCATCCCTGAGTTCCTGCACATCGACCCAGCCCAGACGCAGCACCACCAAATGCTCCACCAAGATCTGTTTCCCGTGGAAGACTCGGCTCTGTTTTGGGAATAGGAGCAAAACTCAAACGTCTGTCAAGTGTATTTAGCGAATGTTTATCTCGAGGAGTTTTGGGTATATGTGGAGTTGTCGGTTTACACGAGTACATGTACTCAATGTATAGGTGGAGTTTCGGTTACTATGTGCTAGAGCTGGGTAGCGGATCATGCCTGATATGAGCTGGTTCTTTCATGGCACATGTAGATTGCTATCTTGTAGTAGTTAGAGACACGCAGCTATTATAATGATAATGAAAGCTGAGCGCTCAGTTGAAATATTTGCCATGACCAGTTCATAACTGAGAGATTCCATGTGATCAGTCACATATTCTGGCACAATACGTAACATGTACTGTACAGCATTATTCTGGGGGTGTGTCGCCAGCCTGAACAAGCCCTTGAATGCCACCCATCGATGCTTATATTGTGGAGGCAGGCCCAAGATCGATCTCTATTCATTCGTTCGTATGACGATTGACGGAACCTAAAACCACTTCCCCTATGAGCTGAGCTACCTCAATGAGAGCAGATTATGTAAGGCGCTTTGGGACGGGATAGGTTTCACAATCACACGCCTTTTCTGAGTCAGCTCAGCTCTTCTCAAAACACTTCACACATCGCCACGCGCGCCACCACTCGGACTACTGCAGCACCCGGGAAAGTTAAATAAAAAAAAAAAAAGTCCCCGATTGCGCATTCACGTAAATCAAATGCCCATGTTGCCCTGCCAAATAGTACTACATGCCTGTAATAGCACAGTAAATAGGTTAGAATAGCACTAGTGCGTGCAGGAACAAATAAAACAGAGCAAAGTGCCTCGTCGCCGGTGGCCAGTCGGGAGAAACACGGGGTCGAGGTCACGGCTTGGGCTGGCCCGCCGCGGATGCCATCGCCAGAGCCAGCGGCCAGACCATGTGCGCCGATGATTGGCCTCACGGATCTTCCGCCTTGGCACGGGCATGCACGCAGGGTCGCCTTAGCCTGGGATTATTATCTCGCATGTGGTTAAGTATGTATGGCAGCATGCATTGTGTTTGTTCAGCAGCATTCAGAAGAAGGGGCAAAAACGCGAGATATTTATATGTCAGTGGCACGGGAACCGCGAGGGCAGAGGATGTCTCGCGATTCTTCCAGCAGCATCCATCCAGACATCCACGATCCTCCTCCGCACTCACGCACCGGCAGTTCCCATCCGTTCGCCTCCAGCGTCGCCCGGCACTGAGGCGCATGCAAGCTTGGCGGCGCTCGTGAGTGGTTGCCGCCGCGCTGGGAATCCCTGTCCCCCTGGCCTCTGGGACCCTCCGGCTACCCCTCTGAAGCGCCACAGCTTCGGCCGGCCCCAGAACTTTTTTTTCCTTCCTGTTGGCTGGGGCGGCGTCGTAGCAAAGGTGAACCACTTCGCTCCTCTCACCTGCGTCTTGCAACAAGGCGCGCGACGCTGCGGTCAGAGGCAGACAAGCCCTTTTCTATTTTTTTTTTATCTTTTTGTCTCTTCTCTTTCAACCACGCCTCTCGCGGCCGTTCATCTCTGCTGCGCTTTCCTCCCCTTTTTTACTCGGCAAAAGGCGGTGCATATCGACTAGCAGGCCCCCTCCATCCCACGATATCGCTGTTCAGCCTGTTCTAAACTCAGGGCACCATGTCGTCATCAACACCCCCGACCGTGACGACGCCAGACGAGCCCCAGAACGAGGGCTCCAAGTTGCGCACCTTCTTGGGCATCTTGAAAAAGTATGGCATATCCTCTGCGCCCCTTTGTTTGATGCAAGGCCTCCGCGCAGCGTACTGCTTCGCTGGCATAAACGATGCTATTATATCGAGTGCCGTCACGCGAAATCGGCGGTAAAGCCTAGTGGGGGCTTTGGAGTCTCGACACAGAGCGCCGCCTCAACGAACGAAAGGGTCGATGTGCTATGCAAACTGGCTCTGATCGGATGCGAACATTTGGATTCTGCGTCAGAAAACATGTGCTAATAACGGATTTTGTGGGATTAGATTCATCGGCGTCTCTGATCTCGCCAGCGTCCGATTCTCGCTCCCCTCCCAGCTGCTCGAGCCCACACCGAACCTCGAATACTGGACCTACCTTGATGCACCCAACGCTTTCGTCGCCATCGGCACGTCCGATGAGCCTCTCGATCGAATGCTTGAAGTGGTCCGCTTCTGGCTCACAAAAGATCTCAAATATGCAAAGGGGAAGCCCTGCAAGCCATATAACTCGTGTCTCGGCGAGTTCTTCCGGGTGAGCCCAGCCCCACTACCCGTTGTTGGATGTTGCATCCGACATTCGTCCATCAACTCCAGCAGACGACATTGCGCTAACCTCGAGTTTTTCTGCAGTGTAACTGGGAGACAGAAGATAATGCACCCAGGATAAATACTGTCGACCTTCAGACCCCCGGCTCAAGCTCGAGCTCGATGAAGGGAGCCGCTGCCGCTTTGAAGGCGGCTGCTAAGAGCGAGAAGAGCTCCTCTTCGGTGTCTCTGACAGTCCCTCAACACGGCACTCTTTCTGGCGAGAGTGCCCCGCTCGTCCGAATCTCATACCTCACCGAACAAACTTCACATCACCCTCCTGTCAGCGCCTTCCATGTCACCTGTCCCGAGAAGGGCATCTCGGCCCGGGGCTTTGATCAGATTACCGCCAAATTCACCGGCACATCTGTCAAGGTGTTGCCCGGCGAGCACAACATGGGCATCTTCATTACGCTGGAGAAGAGGGATAACGAGACCTACCAGCTGACACACCCCGCGGCCCATCTTGGTGGCCTCTTCCGCGGATCGTTGAGCGTATCGGTCAGCGAGATGGCCTACATCACATGCCCCGATACCAAGATCAAGGTCATTCTTCACTACGTCGAGGAAGGCTGGTTGGGCCGAACAACAAACAAGATCGACGGTGTTGTTTTCAAGTACGACCCTGAGAACGATACCAAGACTCGAGTTCAGGACGTTCCGGATGAAGACGTCTTGGCTAGGTTGAGTGGTCCCTGGAGGGAGAAGGTTGTCTTCACATTGGGCCCCAGTCCTGTGGTATGTCCCTTTCCCCTTGTGAGATATGTATGGGTTCGATATAGAAGAGAGCTAATGTATTGTTTTGCTATAGAAACTGGTCCCTCCTGAGGAGCAGCACGTTATTATTGACATTATCCCACTCAACGTTGCGCCCAAGATCCTGCCCCCAAGCGAGCAGATGCTTCCCAACGAATCGCTTCGCCTGTGGTCTGGCGTCACCGAAGCCATTCTGGCCAAGCAGTACTCCAAGGCAACCGAGGTCAAGGTCGCCCTCGAGGAGGCCCAGCGAGAAAAGGCCCGAAAGCGTGAGGAGAACAAGGAGACATGGCAGCCTGTCTTCTTTGAACACGTCGTCGGCAACGGCGGTAAGCCCGATCTCACTGAGAAAGGAAGGCAAGTTTTGGGTCTTGCTCAGAAGAGCGAATGGAATCTTGAGGGCATTTTGTAAATAGCATAGGGGTAGAGAAGGGGGGGGGAGGCAAAGATTGGATACAGCATATTGGCATAGAGAACTTTTTTCTTCTTCTTTTTGGTGGACGGATGAGAGAGAGAGAGAGAGAGGAAGCGAGAGAGGTGTTGAATCTGGCTTGATGATATACATATACCACGCGGGTTGATTTGGCCTATACGCATAGATTGTGTTCGCAGCACACTACATAGTTGTTGTTTTGGGATAGATATTTCGTTCTTTTTTTTTTTTTAACACGTGCAATCTTTTTGGCAATGATAAAATTTTGAAATTGATTTTTTGCCATGATATCAGTCCATAAGAGGGTGGCAGCGTTGGCCGTTTATATAATACATGAGTGAGGACATTTCCCAAAACAAACAAAAACATGAGTTTTTTCTATAGTCACAAATGTTTGTGTCGAAACCAAACAACAACAACAAAAAGTCATAACTTCCCTTCATTTTCCACTCTTTTTTGACGTAAACCGTAAAACCAAATCAAACCCAGCATTAGATTCGTACACTTCCCGTTCTTCCCCCGTTCTCCCATCAGCTCATCTAAGCATCGACGAAAGTGCGGACGTTCTTGAGCCAGCGGATGTACTCCTGCTGCTCCTTAGCATCAACGTAGTCGGGAACAAAGACAGCCAGAGACTCGTTAATGCCACGCTCCTCGAGGAAGCGCTCCATCAGCACCTGCAGGTCCTCGTCGAGGCTGCCAAAGGGAGGGCCGGGGTAGACGTCGGCGCGCTTCTGGGCGGCCTCGGGGGAGTCGATGCGGGCGACGGTGGCGTCCTCGTAGAAGAACATGTTGTCGACGACGATCTCGCCGTCGCGGGCGGTGGCGTCGATGTTGAGGGCGCCGTCGGTCTTGCCGGGCTTCTCGATCAGGATGGAGAGGTTGATGGGTGCGCCGGCCTCCTCGTCGGCCTCACCGTCGAGGGCGTCGTCGGGGTTCTGCTGCTTGTCGGACTGGAGGGACTCCTCGGGGAGCTCGTCCTCCTCGAAGAGGTTGTCCTCAGCGTAGGGGTCGAAGTTGGTGATGTCAGCGATGGAGAAGCTAATGGTGATCCTGCAAAGAAAGAAAAGTTTGTCAATTTTCATGCCTCATATCAAGTGTTATGTTCGAATTGAGCTTACTTCTCCTCGTTGAAGCTGCGGGTCAGTTTGACAACCTCCTGGCCGGGAGTATCGATAAGCTCAAACGGGCTGTTGTCCAGGAAGTCCTTGATGCTGGCGGGCTGCTGCTCATTGACCTTGATGTCCTCCTCAATCTGGATCTCGCTGTCGAGCTTGGCAGACAGGGCAACGTCGACGTCGACGTCGTCCTCCTGGTTTCGGCGAACGGTCGTGGAGAAAGCGGCAGCTCGGGCGGGCAGCAGGGCCTTGATGGCGGGGGACTTGATGAAGGTGCTGGGGCGGGCAATGGCCGATGAGCGCAGGGAAGCTCCGGTTGTGCGGCTGAGCGTCCGAGGAGCAGCTCGTGCGAGGTTTCTGACGAAAAGCATTTTGGCTTGTTTTGGGGGGAGGGAAGTAATCGAATATGGCGTTGGAGGTGGTTCGTGAGAGGGATGATGTAGTAGCTGCGAGGTAGTGCCAAAGTTTTTTTTTGTTTTGCTACCCGACCCATTTTTACTGGAGCTCTAGCAGCTCTGCGGCCCCACGTGATTAATCAACTGGCATGCAAGCACTCTAATGGATATGAGAGCTTGCGGATTTCTTTGCGAATCAGCAACGCATGGAGGAAATATGCAAGAACCTAATAGAATATGAATCAATTAATATGGGGGGTTTTTTATTCATATATAAAATGCATGGCTTTGTAAAGCCCGCTATCCCGCTAGATGAATGTGCCCAATCTCAGTGCCTGAGTTGAGAATAGGAAGAGTTGGTGGAAACGGCTTTTAACTATGTGATATGCCGTCCAAATTTGTGCCATGCACCGCAGATATTATATCCGACCTCATTCGTGAGTATTTGGTACCCTTGTACGCACATTTGATCTTCCTGCCTTATCCCAAGGCAACATTGCTCCATCATTATGTTCCGATCTCCACGGGACCAGCATATGGTCGGGGATGTGCCATGATGGCAAACTGGAAGAGCAATTTTGAAGCGCGATTTCCTATGCTTGTGGTTATGCGAATCAGTCGAGCTCTGGCAACTAGCAGCCACCATGAGGGTGCTCCATATGTTTACGATAGCATGGTTCGCTTGAGACCTGTTGATTGGTTCCTCGTATGTAAGATATCAGAGAATAAACTCTCTCAGTTAAGGGCCTTTGAGGGCAGCTCAGATTTGCGAACATTGCCAGTATTCGTGACTTTGATCCAGGGGATGGTAGTAAGGTATACCCAGGAGCCTTCCCAGGCATCCAAGAGCTTGACATTCTCCGCTGAAGTAACATCGGGGAGCACTGTCGCAATGTGAGTTTGACAATCTTGCTTCTAGAGTATAAGCACAGTTGAAAACAACTTACGGAATCCTTTAGTATACTCTTCTTCAAGCGCGGCTATCTTCATCCTCAACAAGTCTTCCTTGGTGCTGGCTGGTCGCCCAGCCCTGCGAGTCTTCTTCACAGCCTCGTACTCCTCATCGTACTGGTGAACAAATCTTTTCCATTGGACATATAGTCAGCTTTCAGTTCTCAGGCATACCTAGTAAGCCATGAAGTACTCACGTATGGATGAGCGCCTGGATGGCAGCCACTTCAAGCGGCTCAGTGCCCTGCTCTCTCACATTTTGTTGGAAAAATGTTACGCGTTCCACTAAGATACTGATTAGATATGCACTGGGACTCATAGTTTCATTTCTTGACTCCGTACCAATTGGCTGTTCTCTCTTGCTCCTAGCCGCGGCGAGTTTCTCCAGTCTTTGATCTCTCACTCCGGCTTTGTGCAGTCTCATGGAGTTTCTGGATTTTTCATGCAATGCGTTGACGTCTCCATTGCGCTTCTTGGAAATCTGCTTGCGAACTTTCTGAAGTGTGCTAGGCATTTTGAAAATTTATTCGCCTCGTAATGGATGCTTATGGCTGAGTAGGTGATTCCAGAGATCAATGCTGTATGCTGTAGTTTTTTTTTTTTTTTTTTTTTTTTTTTTAATCTTCAATTCTTTCACTAGCGGCGCTGGCAGCCGTTAGGCGCAAGGCTTTTTTTTCTCTATGAGCAGGGGTCTGATGCTAGATTGGGCAAGTGGCTTGAACTGCGTAGCGGCTATAGTTCGGATAAAGCCTCCCTGCTGGCTCAGTTCACTTTTGCCTTTCACCCAGCGTGCCTATCTACTGTATATACATATGTCTTCTACGGCACGGCAGTGCAAATTTTGATTGCCTCTAACTGTGATTCATGCACCTTTTCTTAGCAGCTACTTAGCTATCTGTAGCTATCTAGACGCTGCGGTTGAAGTTGGTCCCCCAGCCGTCAATTTACGGCACATCATAAGCGCATCTCATTATCCTTCCCGCCCCGCGCTCTAAAAGTGACGGGATGCTGTTAGTCAACAATGGTCCCATGTCAACAGACAAGACAGACCAGGCTTCCCTTTGATTCAAGACCTAATCTGCTACCAGAATCTCTGTAGTTGGGATACTATGATGCATGTATCAAATGCTTTTTATACGCTTTTGAATTCCTAAGCACTCAATCCGTCTTGCAAAGATATGACAGGCTCGCACAAAGTAAATAGACGGGACCCGTTGCCAGGTCAATCTATACCTGTTCGGGCATCTTCTCCCACGCCAGCAGCGCTATGGCACGCGCTCCAGGCGCTGTGGACCCGCCCATTAAGCCCCCCAGCGCGTCTTGCTTGCTTGTCCCAGAGCCAGACGCCCGTTAACCGACATTCAACATGCCCGCCCGCTGGTAGAGTCCAGGGTCATGAGCCGTGAACCTCCTCCACTGCGAATCGCCTCATTTGCTACACCGACTGACGCTCCCCGTCTCTCTCGACCCTCTGCCCGACCTGGCCGCTGTCACGACGCGTTATCCGGGCCTCTCGTAGTCCATCGCCTCCGACCACTTGGCGTGCCCTGTCTGTTTGAGCCCTGGGCTCAGCAGTCACCGCGTCCAGAGGCCTGGCTGTCAATTCATGGGCGCACTCGCTAATCCACGCAGACGCCAAGGGAGTGGATTGGGGCTTTTTGCAGTGGAAGAATCCGAAATTTTGCTGGTTTTTCCACACGTGAATTTTTGAGTGGGGTTGCAAAATGGGTGTATCAGGTATGGATATGATATGACACGACATGGCAGCGGATGCCATGGTCAAAGCCGCTTATTTGTTCGGAGGGATTATTGTGCTGACTATCGGAAGGATTGCTGCCGATTCTTAAGTCCATCCAGAGGCCAACGGAGCTGAAGAAGTTCAAAGGAGAGACGCTGGCTGTTGACGGCTATGGATGGCTGCACCGCGCTGCCTATTCATGTGCCCCCGAGCTGGCCCAAGGCAAGCCTACGAAAAAGTGAGTTTCAGATGCCAAGTTGCGGAGGATTCAAGGTGATTAACTGACGACATCTTTCAAGGTTTATCAATGCGGCTCTGCACCGAGTTAGAATGCTAAAGCACTTTGGTGTTATCCCTTACATGGTATTCGATGGCGATTATCTCCCTAGCAAGGCTGCTACAGAAGAATCTCGTGCCAAAAAGCGAGAAGAAAAGCTCAAGATTGCCAATGAATACCTAAAAGCTGGGAAATCCTCTCAAGCGGTGCAAGAGTTTCAAAAATGCATTGATATTACGCCGGAGATGGCGTCCGCCCTGATCCAAGAGTTGAAGAAGATGGATATCCCATACGTCGTGGCCCCCTACGAAGCCGATGCTCAGCTCGTTTATCTCGAACGCATTGGCTTAGTCGGAGGCATCCTTTCAGACGACTCAGATCTGCTCGTCTTTGGTGCCAAGCGGCTGCTTACCAAGCTGGACCAATACGGAAACTGTATCGAGATCAACCGACGAGATTTCTGTGCCTGTCGTGAAATCTCTCTGACTGGCTGGAGTGACACTGAGTTTCGACGAATGGCCATCATGAGCGGCTGCGATTATCTCTCCGGTCTTCCCGGAGTAGGACTGAAAACAGCGTACCGGCTACTGCGAAAGTCCAAATCTCCCGAGCGGATTGTTCGCATGCTGCAATTCGACGGGAAGCGCATATCAGAGAATTACCTGACCTTGTTCTACCAAGCGGAGCTCACATTTTTACATCAATGGGTGTTTTGCCCCACGAAGAAGGAACTCGTCCATCTCACAGAGCTAGATGCGAACCGCACGGCGGAGGAAATGCCTTTTATCGGATCTTACGTTGAACCAGAGATGGCTCGCAAAATCGCAAATGGCGACGTTAATCCCATTACAAAACTCCCAATTGCCTTACCTATCTCGCCGTCTAAAAGGCGGCATTCTCAGCTCGCTACGCCTACCGAAACCCGTCCACAATCCAAGCCCATCAATTCATATTTCAAAGGCCATCATCGGATACCCATGGCCGAGATGGATGCCAACTGCTTCTCCGTCGATCCTCAACGAATTTCACAAATTACTGCCGAAGGAGCTGCCCCACGCGTGTTTCCATTACCGAGACCTTATGTACCCGGGTCTCAGCAGTCAGGGCAGTCAGGGGAAGACAGTGCAGATTCTCATCAGACAACACAACCTGCTCCACGAACTTCGCCCCGTTTGAATCGACGACGAACAGAGCCGATCGCAAATCTATTAGCTAGTGTTTCAAACAGTCAGCCTCCCCAGGCAGAAACTTCAACTAGACCTCCGAAGAAGGCCCGCCTGTGCGACGATTCGTTTGACGTGGAGGCAGACGGCTCACCAAAAAAGAGTCGTTTTTTTCCTATTCAGAAAAATAAAGTGGCCAAGAAGGATCCACGGAAGACAAAGAGCGAAGCATACTTGCTTTCAGACGATTCCCTAGATGAAGCCCTGAATAATCTACCTGACATTGAAGGGTGGGCATCTGGAGCTCTATCGAAGAAAGGTGTATCAATCTTTGCCGATAAACCAAAGGGACCGGCTCCGAGCGAGCCTGAAAGTACCAGTCAACAAGACTTGACTCAGACGGATGCAACACCCCCAGATGATAGCCAGCAGGAGACTGGCCGACAGAAAACCAGCCAGCAGCAGACTAGCCAAGTTTCGAATGCAAGTCAAGACACAGGACTCACTTCCCTAGAAGCCAGCCAACAGAACCCTATTGACACACCCGAGTCTTCGGTCGATGACCTGGTACCGCTCCCGAAAGCGCCTGTCCCGACATCTGAAGTCATCCGTACCCCTCCTCGTCCAAGTTTAACTCGCTTTGCCTACTCTTCCAAATCTTCGGCTACACCAGCTTCAAGATCCTCACAATACTCGTCTGTGTTCAGTCCCGCTTCTACTGCCTCCACTGCACCATCCACGGCCCGGGCAAGACAGACGCCTCTTCAGCGCATGGGAGCATGGGCATTGAAGGGCCCGGCATCATCTCCAAGTCTCCCCGCGCCACGAAAGGATGTTGACAAAGGCCATGGTGCTAAAGGGCTGATCAACCCTGCATTTGTCCCTCTTCCCAAGGTGGACTTGGATGAGATGGAGGCATTGAATAAGTCATGCGGAAGCGAAGACCAGATCATCCCTGATAGCGACGGGGAGGAAGAGGACGAGGACGAGGGGGCCAGACTCCCAACCAAAAAGCTCAATCTCGCTCGCTTCGTCTATTCTTAAAAGACATTGATACCACTTTACTGATACCACTACCTGTCCTTTACTATAAGACACATTGGAATTTTTCTTCTTCTTCTTTTAAATCGCTGAAGGTTAATGTGTTAATGATGATACATTCGCAGGCGTTCATTTTAGTGCTCATTTCTTTTTGGTTGTTTGTCGGTTTAGGCTTTCGGGGGAAAATTCAAAGGCTCCGTTGGGCGGGCTTTGCGGGACAGATAGTGTTTGTATTAGCTACTTGTTTGCAGGGAACGAAAGGGAAGGATCTTAGTCTCGGTGCTGTCAAAGCCTTTTTTTTTTGTGTGTGTGTGTTTGACAACATTGTGTTGGGAATGGAACGTTGGTATTGTCACTGGAAATAGTATAGCATGGCAATAGATAGCTTTAGGCATCAGGCTAGTAGAAGAATTGAATGTTGAACCCAAAGAAAGCGAGAACTAGGGAATTGTTATTCAATCTTACAATTTCGTTGTCCATCACCCCAGCCGTACCTAGAGTCGCGAATTTACAACTACATGTATGAGCGGACTGACAGCTTCATTAAGCTACGGTTGGAGTCCTGGATGGTAAACTGAGTTCCATGAAATTATTATCAGCTATGACTAGCTCTAACAAACAGGTTACAAGAAATATTCGTATATAGTACACATACCAAGTGCTTTACAAGGTCAATACAATTCTGACAAACATAACAATAGCAAAGCCAGGGGAGGTTGGGGAGAATGGCATCGGAAAGTTCAAAGCAAGACTAACATTTGCTATCATCTATTTCCCTCTCAAGGATGCACTTTATGTATCATGAATCCTCGTATTCTAAGCGAGTGCATGCGCTAGCCATACGCTGAACTAAAACAGGGGGTACGTATACATACAAACCAAAAAGGAAATCAAAGAGCAAAAGTGAATAAATAACAGGGCTGTGGGAAGATGAGGGTTGGTGGGTGGAAACAAAGGACCAAAAAAAGAAACACAAAGTACCAAAATTAAGCGGAAGAAAAAGGGGAGAAATCGTATAATCCACCTGCCCCCAATATACCATGCCAAATTCCTTAGACGCCAATTGTTAAGTCGTTGAATATCATAAAATAACACTACTAGTAGTCTATGTTTGGGGGAGAGAGGAAATTCTCGACGCTGCAATGCAAATATGCTAAATGAGTGGGGATGACTCAACGTCGTCGACAAGAGAAGGAATAGAAACGTCCCGGCTTGCAATATGAAGTATGTATGCCTTAGTATGCGGGTGCACGGTTTGTATGTGATCGTGTATGCAGATGCTGAGCCACGCACATTCTCTTAGTTAGTTGCCCCTCGATCATTTCGTATGCCGGTCCATTGCGAGAGTGACAACGGAATTCCTAGCGGCCTATTTATCAGAACAGTCACTGATAGATCTCAGCAGACGGGACCAATTAGGTAGTCTAGTGTTTGTTAAGCAGCAATGTTGATCCGTTCATGAGGTCTGCGTTAAATGTCCACTTGGCTATAAGTTGATGTGTTAGCGGATATCAAAAGGATAACGGTTATGGGTATGCGTCGTGTGTCATACCTTTTGCAAGATTCTCGGCAGTATCTTCAAGCAAAATGATACGCCTCTTGTTGCAATAAGACGTCTTGTCCATGATATCGACCTTCAGCTTCGGGTCGGATAGCTCATTGATGGGCTTCTCAAACATCTCAGACAAGTTCTCAACAGCCATTTCAAGATCCTTCTGGTTGTCCTCAAAAATCTCCGTCAAGTTGGTCTTGGCCAAATAGAAAGCAAAAGCGTAAGTCCACTTGAGAGTCTGTCTGCATGTTTGGAGTGCCTGAGATGCAGAGTTGAGATACTGCACTTCTATCCAAGACATGCCAGATGTAGTCTGGAGCTGCACCATCTTCTTCTCAGTCTTCTGCGCAATATCCTTATCCAGTTTAGCGGACTGTTCGTGGTTGGCGTATCGGTTGTAGTAGTGCAGGTACCGTTCGAGAGACGTGCGAGATCTGGTCTGCGCATCTCTGGCCTCGGCGCCACTCTTCTCCTCATATCTATTGCAGTTGTACCAACTAGTTCCATGCTCAGACCAGAGGCCCATGCACATCCAACAAAACTCATATTTGCATTTCCTGCAGGTCATATGGTTACACCCGCCATTCTTCTCAATTGTCGAACTGCATTTGGGACATTCCTTTGTGTGTGCTGAAATCCAGTTGGCTGTCTCTGAATCATCAGCACACTTTTTCAGCCATCGCTTTACTAGATCGCAGGGTGCCGGTTGGTGGTCAGGGTTTGCACATCCGAAGCAGAACCTGTTGCCACAGAGGCACTCAACGGTGGGAACGATCTTATCCAAGTCCTTCTTCTTGACGCCGCATTCAATGGCATTGGGGCAATCCGGAGCCGGGCACCATTTGAAGGTATCTTTATCTTCCACGTACGTGCGGTTGAGTAGCTCATTATAGCGATCAGTCAGCTCCGGAGTGACGAGGAGGTCGAGTGACCGCGAATCCAAGATACGACCGCATCCATCCGAAGGACACTGGATCCTGGCAGACTCTCCTTCGTCTTGGATTTTCTGTGTGAGGTATTGGCGGTAGCAGTTAACGCAGTAGCGGTGACCGCACTTCATAGCAAAGGTCTGAAGGCCTTCCTCATCTTCACAGCAAATGTCGCATACAAAGCCGGGAACGGCCTGCAGTTTTGGCTGGCTAGAAGAACTACTGTTCAACCCGGCGGCTTCTAGGACCTTTTCTGGGCGATCCATATAGTCTTCTAGTAGTCGTTCTTTGTTCCATCGAAAGTGGCGTAACATGATGGCTGCATCCTCTTTGGTCAGGTCGAGAATCAGGTTGACGTCGTTCATCATGTCATCTTGCTGGCGCCTAATATCGGACGGTTCAAGGACCTTGAAAGACACCGCATGGGCGGCCGTCTTTTTCTTGTCCATGTCTTTCGCTGACAGACCAAAGTCTGGGTCGGGTTCGTCGAAATCATCCTCGTCGAAATCTGAGAAACAGCATGGATTAGTCAGGCTCACGGAGAAGGAGCTTCCGAGAAGGCCGGCTGAGTGAGGGCAGGAGAGTTGGACGTACCATCTGGACCGGAGAGTTCATCACCGCTGTCATCTTGCATGATTTCATCATCATCAGTAGAGATGGGAGACATGTATTCTTCCTCGGAGTCCATATCGCCGGTAGTTTGGGGCGTAGGCGGTGCGGCAGGGAGACTGGCTGAGGCGACGATTTTTTTCTGGGGAATGCTCTCAGCGTCTGCAGATGTGATCGTCGCCTCGGCAGCCTTTCGCTTTCTCGTTATAGGAGGAATCGTGACGGTAGTTGGCGGGCAAGCAGCAAGCCTGCAGGTCGACGACGGTGCGCTGGCAGACGAAATAGTGATGCAGCACGCTAAGAGGGGCCCTTGTGACGGCACTCGGTGGACTCAGGTGCACGCCGGATCGGTGGGACGATAAGGATGGGAATCAGACGAGGACAGCGCGCTGGTGCTTGTTCCGAACGGTGCAGGGCGATGCAGTGCGAATGTAGGCGGAGATATGACGGCGTGGCGAGCCGGGTGAATCGAGCACAAGGAAGACTCTGAACGGATCCGTTAAATCATCGTATAAGTGATTCAGAACAAGATGAAGAGAATCGGGTTGGGCAGGTCGAGCGTCGACTAAGGCGCCGGCATTTCTTCGGCAGCGGCTGAGTCAGGCAGCGGCGGTGGGCCTGCCATCAGGTGGCCAACGGCAGGCCTGCGGCGAAAGATCTTGCGGGCAGTCTTAGCGTATCGCAGCCGCCTAACTGGGGCTGTTCAGGCAGCCAATGGCCGGATGCATCTTGGCCACTGACTGGCTTACCAATGAGAGAAAAAGAGAGGAGAAAAAATGGTTGGATGCCTAAGCTAAGAGAGTGGTGCTGTCAAATATCTGGAAAAAAAAAAAATTCCCTATCAGGCAGCATTAAGTTTTAACATTTTCTCAGCAAACAAGCCAGAACTTCTAGCTAATATCAGTTGCGTTCATGTATGAAGGTATGCATTTATCACTACGACGCCCGAGTGGCGGTGTATAAAGGACCTAAGAATGCATGTGGACAGCCTCAGCTATTATTGCAAGCCTCGTCCAGGGATTCACACCAGGCAGGAGGTTGCAGGCTTGTTGCCAGTGTCTTATGTCATCCATGATTCCCATCTCACGGGCAGCCGTAAATTGAACTTAGTAATCAGGCACGGAATAAGTTTTCTTTTGCTATTCATTGTAAAGCGATGACTACTGCCATTATTATGTGTGTTAGCAGCATGCTTCCTTGCTATCCAATAGCACATCTATGGGCTAATGCTCGAGAAGAGAGCATGCCATGCATGCCATCACATAACCCCTGGCACAGCATTTTCCTATAAACTGAATCCTTTTCCAGCTATTCATCCTAGCTCTTAGTTGAGGACCTGCTCGGCCATTGACACTAAATGAAACAATGAGTTGGAATGCTTCTCGCCTTAGCAATGCTTTAAATTGAACAAAAACTCACCAGCAGTTCCAGTGCTGTCTGGCTCGACAAAGGTAGCCGTGACCTTGCCGTCTTCGATCTTCAAGGCGTAGCGCTTGCTTCGAGTGCCACCGAGGACAGGGGCAGCATCGTCAAAGTCAAGCTCAAGAGCCTTTGTGAACTCGGCAGTTGGATCGGCAACAAATCGAATCTACATATGATTAGCGGCAACTCTGTCTGTGGTAATTCACAGCAGCTCGACTCACGCCAGTCTCTCCGGCGGGATCCAGCTGATCTTGCCAAGCCTTCATGCTATAGCATACGGTTAGCATCATATCCAGGCATCTTCATGAGATAGCAGCAGCTTCTTACACGAAGGGGTCATTGACGGCGACAACAAACACCTGGCCGGATGTCTTGAGGTTGGGGTGGTTAATGTACGAGGGGATGTGCTTGCTGGAGCAGGTGCCGGTGAAGGCGCCGGGAACGCCAACGATGTAGCCGTTGCCTTTCTGGAACTCCTCAGCCAGGTTGACTTTGCTGGCAGCTGAGTTCTCAAACAGCTCGAGGCTAGGGAGCTCATCCCCTGCCTTGACCAAAGCCCGGGGCGTCGAGTGGAAGCCACGCGCAGCGGCGGGCCGTGCCAGGGCAATTCGGCGGAGGGGCAGACGGAAAGCCATTGTCAGCGGTATTTAGGCTTCGGTACGTAAGACTGACAGCTAAAGTGGTGATGACGGGGATAATGGCGAAAATGGACAGGTGAGTGAGCTTCAGGCAATGAGGACGAGTGGCGTCAACGAGCTGCTAGTACAGTCAGCCGGGCCCCCTCGGCTTAGCCTGCCGGCCCCGCCCGCTCCGTAAATTCTTGTCCTCCGTTGGCCAGTCCATGCTGGTGCAGTAAATGCAGCGCCGATGGATACTGACACTGGTTATTGAATCTGTATTACCCTACATCGGTATATTGGACAATATCACTAGGGAGCTCTATTGATATGGGCACTCTATCGTTATTGGGCATCCATTGGAACTTTAATTACTAATTTCTTCAAGTTATCACACGTAAGAGGCTGTTATACTTTCAGCATTTATCAAGTTTACGGTTGCTGCTCGCGACATGCTTCACAATAAGGAAGCGTCTAACATCAAGCTGCACCGCAAACAGATCATCCAAGTGCGGTATTTGCCCACAAACAGGGGTTGATAGAGTTCACCAACAACAGTATTAAGCAGCCTTTCCCTATTCGTCGCTCAACGCGCTTCCACTCGTCATAAATGATAGAATTAAGATGCAATCTAGCTCCGCGCAATTTAATAGTTTGCGTAGCGAATGGAAGACGGAGAGGCCAGGTGGGTGATACGAGCTTACAAAGTCTAATCTGCATCTTGGCATTTCCCTACATCTACTTCATAGCATCACGGCATAACACCATGCATGCATGTAAGTGTATCGGTAGCTTGTTATTTAGAACTGCCATAGTATCCAGCTATTGAAGTGGTTCATGCACTTGTCCGTCGAATGGCTTCGTCTATCATGTCCCGGACGAACTAGTGGCGCTTGAGAGGCTTGCAGGCAAAAGGGGCTACTCTGACGTACCATGCCGGCAAAAAACCTCACTCGGCAACCAGCAGATCACAGGGGGGAGCACGGGCAGTGCAGAGGGACGTGCTTTGGTGATGGACCGTTGGGGAGGTTCCTGCCATTCTGGGATTGCTGTGAGATTGAAGGACTGCTGGCACAAGAGGCACCGGAGGCGATATGCGCATGTGTAAGGGCACACCACATGGAGTCAGATACCAGGCATGATAAAGTCGGAGCGGCCTCAACGACGAGTGCGCGTTTGGAAGATGGCCTGAGGATTTTTGGATCCTACCGGCTGGTCAGAGAAAGAGAGCGTGGGGGGGCGAGCAAGGCGCATGTACAGTAGTTGGTGGTAGCACAGAGTATAATTGGATCTTTGCCTATATAGAGGAATCACTGCATTAGCACACGAGGAGTTGCATGAGGATGGCGGTTATATGCGCCGCCGCAAGGGTTGGATTATCTATCCGAATCTGAGGCTCCATAGTACATGTGTTACTACCGCTGCTATTTCTGCGAATTGGTCATATTTCCCTTCGTCTTTCTCTCTCGCCGTTTTTAGTCGTTTTTCGGGAATTATATTCAGTTGGCACTCCGTAACCTGTGCCTGGCCCTATGCCGTATTTGGCACCAGCCCGTTCCCCAGCGATTTATCTCACTTTTTTTTTTTTACCAGTCATGGGACCCCTCGACGAGCGGATATTTTTTTGCAAGTGGGCTTGCGCAGGGAGAGAGTGGAGGCCGTGAAAGGATGCAGGCTGTGGAGGGAGGGGAGAGGTGCTCATCATTAAAACGGTGCTGCAAATAGAAGCAATAGCTGAATGTGCTACTGCCACGCGAGCGTAAGGGGCTGCGTATCATTTGACATGGCATGGAGAACCGGGAGCATAGTTCGACCAAAACTCGTATGTTTTACAAGACTGCGACGCCGTGTCCACGAAATATAGTAGGATATGGCACGGAATCCAAGCATCACAGCGCCAAGGGGGCGAAATCAATGCAGCACTCGCGTTGCAGAGCATCCTCCGTCCACAGCGAGATAGGCAAAGGCATCTGGCTCCAGTCTCCACCTGCCCCTGGCGCATCATCCATGCTACTCCAGACATGGCGACAGGCCGCTCACCAGCAACTGGTGCGTTTCAGCAAAAAGATGTGTGCTGATACATGATGGCGCTTGCCAGGGGCTGGTCTGGAGTGCATGTATGGAGTTTTGCACGGAGCACGAAGTACTCTGTACTAGTCGATGCTAAAATCCGTCTATTTGCTCCCTTAGCATTATACCGTACTAGTACTGCAGTCTGTGCGAACGCTTCTGCCTTTGTACGAGCACTAGTCTCACAGTAAAAGAGCACTGGCCAGACGTCATCCTAAAACCCCTGAATGAGCTGCATTGAGACATGTAACAAGTACCTCGTCTACCTGTAGATGTCTGAAACGCGGCGTCCACGGCTTCAAGACGGGCATTGGCGCTGTGATGCGAACGCAGCAGAGAAAACAGCACAAGGGAGTCGTCGAAGGCACCGTGATTGATTTTTCGGCGAGTATCGTTTGCCTGCTTTCTCGCTTACGGGCATGAGTGCGACTTCATGGGGGGCCATGTTGCTATTGTCGCTACAAGAAGCATCATTGACGGTAGTTTATCCGGTGGCTGGAGCTAGCCAAGGCTCTTGAGGGTATCATCGCCCAGAATCGCGATGGACAGGCCAATACGACGTCCATACTTTGGACTTGTATAGCCCCAGGGCGCATGCAAACTCAGGCCGAGTAGCAGGTACATGCCCGTGGCTCGGCGCTACACGCAGCGCTACCCCGCCGCCCCTCTGGATTGTACATTGGATCAGCGCCTTACTCGTGCTAATGGCTCTTTGCTGCGTTCGAAGCAAGGCTAGACGGCACTATGCCTTGAACTATCTTTTTTTTTTCTTCGTGTCTTGATATTAACGTAACGCCCTGCCGCGGGATGACGACGGTGGAAAAAAAAATTAAAAAACAAACAAACAATAGAGCGAGAGAGAGCGGGAGAGATGCTAGCAAGCACCTAGTTTGGTACCTGAATCTTGAGTGAAAGAGACTTTTGTACATGTAACGCATGCTGATACCTGTGCTCCGTACAGTTTGCAACTCTTATGCTACGAATGGCCCCATGAATCACATCATTCGCCGCGCGCACCCTGACGCCTGCATGCCGCATGAAGAGACCCTCCATCATTCTTCAACGCCAAGTGACTGTGCAGAGCATCCCGCCGTGTGACGGGGCGTCCTTCCAGCACCGAGATGGCTGCATGCTCTTCGTATGGACCAGTGCGATATGCAGGTGACGACCTCTCTTGTCGACAGAGGACCATGCCAGCGCTATGGAGGCCACTAGCGATGGTGGTGTGCGCCACCGATGCCCCTGGCCGAGAGCCCTGCCAAGCATGGTTGGTGCACTGCAGCCCTTTCCGATAGACGGGCGGGTACTCCGTCGTCTGTCCCTGAGCAGGGCCTGGCAGCGCTACCCCAGACCGCTGCAGGGCGGCCGTCGTACAGCAGTGCTAGTGCCTGGGCCTGCCTGCTGCTAGCGGCGTGCTGCGCTAAGGAATGGAGTCCGCGTGTGGCGCCCCAGGCACGTCGCTTTGGGGCTGTTTTTGCACATCACTTCACTAAAAGCTCGTCGCCGCAACCTGAAGGCGGGCTCTCCCAGGCTAGCTCGCTGGGGCCTGGCCAGTGGTGCGCCGATGCTGCTGGGATTTCCTCGCCTCTGCTGATTGGGACAATCCGCTGTGCAGCCCCTGGACCCAACGTGCTTCCCCTCTCCTCGAACCCGGCCAGGCCATGGCCCAAACAAGACGCGCTGCTCCAGTTTTATTGCTCTGCACTCGATACCACCATCACCACCAGCCGTCGCAGCCACAAACCTATTTCCTGCTGCGCCGTGCCCTCGTCTCGTCCGTTCTGCAACTCCTGCGCTCCAGCTTAGACGAGCCGCCGCGGCACACTGTTTTTGCATCGCATCGCATCGTTTCGCATCGCCTCTGCCCGACTCAAACCTCTGCCTTCCGCGTTTCTCTCTCTCTCGAACCGAGATTTGCCTGTGTACCGCTCGGCTAGCGACGCTGCCCTGACGTCTCTCGCGCCCACCATCCATCCCGCTTTCTCTCCTGCGCGACGAACCATCTCGCCTCTTAATTAATCATCCTCGTTTCTTTTTTGGATTCAGCACGTGTGTTCCTGTCTTTTCTGAAGCATCGAGCATAGCTTTTGTTGTCTCCTTTTTGCTTGGTCAAAATAGAATTCTGCACGCTGTTTGATTCGAAAAGCGATTTTTGACACCAGCGCTCTCGCTTCTTCTCGCCCATTCTTCGAACTGCACGGGATACCCTCGATCGAATCGTTACACCGTTGCTGGATCGCTTGTGAAGCTCCTCCGAAGCCGACGCAAACTGTACTACGAGCGTGCCATTAACAATTGCATTTGTTCTGAGCTTCTCTCTTTTTTCTTTTTTTAATTCTTGATTCCTTCTCTTTGGTGGCTACAGCCTGTCTGTCCCCCTCCATCACCTCTATCGATCTCATCGACGACGCATGAAATAAAAAAAAAACAAACAATCAGCTTCAGCAAACCTCGATTAGACAGCAACCTTGTCGAGTGATGAGCATTATCGCTTAGAAGCAGCTATAAACCTCCCCCATCGTCAACAATTCCGAGGCCCTGGGGCGACAAGGCCCGACCCTCCCTTCGGTCGCACAGCGCCAATACGCATAATGCCTGTCATGCTACATACCCCTTCGAGAGCCTCCACAGCATCAACTTCTTCCTTTCAACAGCTCTCCCGCCAAAACACAATGTCCACCTACGATGGCTCGCGCTCTGCGCGCCAGTCGAAGCGGTATTCCATGTCCGCGCTGTACATGTCCATGACTGCGAATGAGGGAGAGATGCAAATTGAGGACGATCTCGCTAAAGGTGATAATGCACCAGCCACAGCTGCGGACCTTGCCTCCCCTTTTGTTAACATGACTGACGCCCCCCCGATCTATAGCCCAGAAAGCCCTACGCGATCTCAAATCCAAAATATCCTCCCAATCGAAGAAAAACTTTGTCCTCGAAAAGGACGTCCGCTACCTTGATTCGAGAATTGCGCTGCTCATCCAAAACCGCATGGCGCTGGAAGAAGTACGTTTTTAATATGCGGTGTGGTTTTTGCTCTGATGACACTTTCTAATAACTACCTACCTATGCAGCAAAACGAAGTAGCCAGCCATCTTGAAGAAGGCGAAATGGAGGAAGGTGTCTTCCCTAATGACGACAAGACTCAGAAATATGGCAACCTCTTGTTTCTCTTGCAATCTGAACCTAGGCACATTGCTCATCTATGCCGACTCGTCTCAATGTCGGAAATCGACTCGCTTCTGCAGACGGTTATGTTCACCATTTACGGAAATCAGTATGAAAGTCGAGAAGAGCATCTGCTGCTTACCATGTTTCAGGTACGATGCACCCCGGGCTTGGTTGCGATTGCAACACCCTTCCAGCTAACAGTCATTTTTGCTACTTAGTCTGTCCTTACCTACCAATTCGATAATACCCCTGACTATTCCTCGCTGCTTCGAGCCAACACGCCCGTCTCCCGCATGATGACGACTTACACTCGAAGAGGCCCGGGTCAAAGCTTTTTGAAGATTGCGCTGGCGGATAGGATCAACAGCTTAATCGAGTTGCGAGACCTGGATTTGGAAATTAACCCCCTCAAAGTGTATGAGCGCATGGTCGAGCAGATCGAAGAAGATGCTGGCACGCTGCCTCCCAATCTTCCAAAGGGTGTCACCGCCGAACAGGCAGCAGAGAACCCTCAGGTCCAGGCCATTATCGAACCACGACTAACGATGCTCATTGAGATTGCCAATGGCTTTCTGTCCACCATCATTGACGGACTGGAGGAGGCCCCTTATGGCATTCGCTGGATCTGCAAGCAGATTAGAAGCTTGACAAAGCGTAAATATCCTGATGCTAACGACCAGATTATCTGTACTTTGATCGGTGGCTTTTTCTTCTTGCGCTTCATCAACCCGGCCATTGTTACCCCTAAATCATACATGCTCATTGACGGAACGCCCGCCGAACGGCCTCGCAGAACCCTCACTCTAATTGCCAAGATGCTCCAGAACCTGGCCAACAAGCCCTCATACTCCAAGGAGCCATACATGGCTAAGCTCCAGCCGTTTATTCAACAGAACAAGGACAGAATCAACAAGTTTATGCTTGACTTGTGTGAAGTTGGCGACTTTTATGAGAGTCTGGAAATGGACAATTACGTCGCTCTTTCCAAGAAGGACCTTGGGCTTGAGATTACGCTGAACGAAGTCTATGCAATGCACTCGCTGATTGATAAGCATAGCACTGAACTGTGTAAGGATGAGGCATCGCACCTGTCAATCATCGTATCTGAGCTGGGGCCGGCCCCTCCTCAAGTGCCTCGCAAAGAGAACCGAGTCATCAACCTTCCCCTGTTTAGCAGATGGGAGACTGCGATCGATGACTTGACCGCGGCTCTGGATATTACACAGGAGGAAGTGTACTTTATGGAAGCCAAGTCCATCTTTGTGCAGATTATGCGGACGATTCCTCAGAGCAGTGCCGTTTCTAAGCGGCCGCTACGGCTTGAGCGTGTCGCAGATGCTGCTGCCACCAGCCGCAATGACGCCGTCATGGTGCGTAAAGGTATCAGGGCCATGGAGCTTTTGTCCCAGCTCCAGGAGCTTGGCGTGATCGATAAAGCCGACCAGTTTGATCTGTTGAGGGATGAGGTTGAGCAGGAGCTCCAGCATCTGGGTTCCTTGAAGGATGGCGTGATTGCTGAGACTGAGAAGCTGGAAGAAGTCTTCAAGACGATCCGTGATCACAACGCTTATTTAGTTGGTCAACTTGAGACTTACAAGAGCTACCTCCACAATGTACGATCACAAAGTGAAGGCACTAAGCGAAAGCAGCAAAAGCAGCAGGTTCTCGGACCATATAAGTTTACACACCAGCAACTTGAGAAGGAGGGTGTTATCCAGAAGAGCAATGTCCCGGATAACAGACGGGCCAACATCTACTTCAACTTCACCAGCCCGTTACCTGGGACATTTGTCATTTCCCTACACTACAAAGGTATGGCCTTCCTCTTCCTCGTTTCTACTATTGTTAAGTAATTTGTCGGGCTAACATGATGAAAAAAAGGCCGAAACCGAGGGTTGCTCGAACTCGATCTCAAGCTCGATGATCTGCTTGAGATGCAGAAAGACAACCAAGACGAGCTGGATCTCGAATACGTCCAATTCAACGTCCCCAAAGTCCTTGCATTGCTCAACAAGAGATTTGCTCGGAAGAAGGGGTGGTAATTTACGCCCAATGATGGCCACAGCTAATACTAATTTTGCTGCCGTGTCGAATGCATATCATATTCAACGCATCACGACTATATGCAAAAGGGGGGATGGGGGATGGCGGAAAAGAAGGCACCGGGCGTTATGGAGCATCACGGAAACTTTCTGTTTCCTTTGTTTGAGTGTGTCAACTAGTAATGCGACTTTAGTACGCTCCTAGTTTTCAGCTACAGTTTCTCTTGTCTTTTTTCATCATTTTTTTCTTTCTCTTTTCTTTATTATTTCCCTTGGAGCAGGTGGATGGACTGTAACGATACTTATTTATACCTTTGGTAATGATGGGAAGGAGAGATGCCGTATTATGTGTTTTTCCCTCTCAATGGCTGGCCCATGAATTGGGAGGAATTTTCGAAATTTTATGCTAATGGATAGTTCGTTTTGTTTTGTTTTGTTTTCTTTTTATTTTTTATACTCCCCTTCTCCTCGCTGTCATTAATAATGAATATCTTTGGTAATGTGACAATCTACTGGGAGAGTCTTGGGAGCTTTTGCTGTATTTTTACCTAGCTTGAATGAAATGATGCGCATTAGGAACTATCAAATTTCTTTCTTTAGCCTTATGATGTATTCTCTGGTTAACTAGTCTAATGCTGTCTATTCCACGATAGTTGACAATGTATATGGTACACTGTAATGTAAGTTTTGGTGTAGTTTATATATTTACATGTTACACTATATCTTTCTCCTCTCCGTTGGCTGTTCGTCTCATCCAAACCCAGGGCTGACGCCAAGGTGGTTTGGCATTACCGCCAGCACCACCATTCCCTCCAGAGCCACATTCAGCTTGCCGTCTCATAGTGAGTCTCCTCTTGCGGCCTTTGGACGGCGAAAGCGCAGATATGGACCGGGCATCCTTGGGAGTAGAGGAATCGAACTTGCGAAAGAGGCGAGGCAACAGGCGAAAGAGACGGAAGAGTAGATGGGGGAGGGAGTGAGAGATTTCGTGAATCTTTTGGATACACTGGACGAAGGGTCGGGTTTGGATGAGGTAGAGGAGGATTATGAAGGGGACGCAGACGAGGACCATGGTGACGGGGAAGCGCCAGTCTGTTACGGGAATGTGGAGTTCTGTGATGCCAAAGACGGACTGTTGGTTTGATTTGTTAGTCTATAGTCTTGGGAACAGATGAATGTTTGTAGTTGTTATTTTTTAGGATGGTGATGATGATGATGAAAATAGGGCACGAGATGGGGGGGATTTTACTTACAGTTACAAACGTAAGAGGCAGGAAGAGCATGCTTATCACAGTCAAGATACGGATATTATCCCCCTGATCAATAGCTCTCCTGCTCTCCTTGATGGAACTTCCACTAAACAGCTGATCCCTCAGATTCTCAATCTCCTTCCGCGTGCGCTCGTTCCGCTTCAGCACCTCACTCAGATCACTGACGACTTTATCCAGCTCCCTCCGCAAGACGGCCATCTTTGCGGCATAATCCATTGCGTCGGGAGACTGCGGCGGCAAGGGATGCGGCCATAGCAGCGGGTGGGTGCCGGCCCAGAAGTCGTCGGTGAAGGTGTCGACGTAGGCGGAGATCATGGCCTTGATGCCGGTGTTGATGACGGCGAGGGTGTTGTAGGCCCAGAAGTAGCGGCGGATGTAGGTGAAGTGCTTGTCTTCGAAGAGGAGCTTGTCGCGGAGGTGGTGGTTGAACATGAACTCGGTGGGGGGCGTGATGAGCTTGGTGATTCGTTCGTGGAGGATCTGGTTCCTTTTGCCGGCGTCGCGGTATTCTGTTATGAGGAGCTCGAGGAACGCATATGGGCCGTTGCAGAATCGTTTGAGGTCCTGGAAGTCGTCTCCCCTGACGGTGTGCTCGTCGTCTGGGAAGCTCTGGATACTGAGAAGGTGCCAGGGCCCGAATGTGTCGAAGAGGAATCCTTCTTTGGCGCGCTCTCTGCGAGGTCTCATTTTGAGCGTCTTGGTCGGTTCGCCTTCTAAAGAGAGCGCAAGAATGGAGCCGCATTCGGCAATGTCGATGTGGTCGTCGAGACGTTTGTCTGACGGGCGTTTTTCGTAGAGCTGCCAGGGTGCGGGGTCAAGATCTTTGGGAACAAGGGTGTAGTATTTGAAGACGAAGAAGAAGGATCGTTGTCGGAGGTGAGAGGAGGAGGAGGAGGAGGGGGGGGAGGTTGAAGATGTGCCGCCTCTCATGTTGCTGGATGTGATTAGGGGTGATAGCATGGGAGATGCTGAAGACGCGTATGCTGATGAAGATGGAGATCGCTCGTAGGCGCGATGCATGAAGGCATGGGTACGGCCACCGCTGGGGTCGTCGGAGAGGAGGTGGTGAAGAAGCTCAGTCATGTCGAAGTGAGGCGACATGGTGAGATGCAGGGCGGCGAGCATGAGCGGTGTTGGTTCCTGAACGATGCTATCTCTGTGATTAGTGGAGGTAGTAGAGATGATGTATATTTATATGCTTGGGATTAAAATACACAAAGGAGTGACGGTATAAAGGGGGGAGGGTAACATACGTGATTCGACCAACAGCCTGGCCGCTGAGGTTGATATCCTTGATGGATTCCCAAACAATCGGCGCATCGACAATAAACTCGGGAGACTCTGGCAGCTCATCGCCAGCGTACTTGACAAAGCCTTGGACATCCACATCCAAGTTTGTCTTGACAGCTCTATCATCCTGCCCAACTTCGTATACTTCAAACGTCGAACTGTCAAAGCGGCCCCCCTCGACAGCAGCAGACTCACGGAAAGCCTGCATCGAGTCGATTTCCCACTGCGGCAAAGGCTCGTCCTTGTCGTTGAGTCGGCTGGAGAATTCGCTATAGAACTCCGAGTCGCGGAGGTGTTTGACGAGCTCTTGGTCGGAGAAGCTCCGTGGGGCGAGTATCTTACGGACATGTGAAGATGTGCCATCGGCGGCTGGGTTATGGCGAGCAGAGGAACTGTCCAGAAGGGGAATGAAGGAAATCTCTTCGTCCGGGATGCTGCCGTAGCCGCTGCCGGCTGCATGGTTGAGACTCGGAGTTAGTGGAAGAATCCTGGGAGACGGATAGCAGGACGGCCTGTCATGAGTGTCGGGGGTGTCGCGGCGTGGACGAGGAGGCAGCAGAATGCTGTTGGCGTCGCTGGTGAAGGTGAGAGCGCGCAGGGGGGGCGTTGCCAGGCCGTGGATGTCGGAGCGCTCTCTTTGATGGGCGCTGAGGGTTTCGTGGAAGCTGTGGAGGCTGCGCAGGTACTGCTCGTGGTGGTGCTCGACTGATCTGACGAGCTCTTCCAGGCTGGCGTTGCTGCGTGGCTGAAGAGCCATCGTTTGAGTGATCTTTGTTAATCAAGATGAAGTGATATTTAGCATAAAGTTGTGTGAAGTGTATTTTATTATTTAGCGATAGTAACAATAATTCTATAATATTGCAGAAAGTAGAGAAAAAGAACAAAGAGCTCCATCTTATCAGCCCTCGCAACACAACTCGGGGCGGGTGTTATATATCCATCCAGCTTCAGCTTCAGACACTCCGCTCAGCTCGGCTGCCTCTTTCATCCACCGAAGCCAAAGAGGATGACGCAGCGCTGGCCACGTTTCGGAGTCGCCCGCCTATTTCATCGCAAAGCAGACAGGCACGGGCATGGAAAAGCAACAGACAATGCCATTCCTTTGCCTTGGCGCCCGCGCAGGCTGCAGCAGTTTTGCGCGATGTGAAGGCTGATTGATCGATGGCGTCGCACACCCACGTGCAGCTGTGTCCTGTGAGCACAGGTCCTCAAGGGCCCGGGGAAGAAGGCCGACGGCTGTCTGGCTGTGCTAGCTCGGTGTCTTGGTGTGGTTGATAAGGGGCCCCTTCGCTGCCTTGCTGTTGTTCGACGTTTCGCTTTTGAGTAAAGTCGCTGCTTGGCATTCAAAAGTGAGGCGGCCGAAAGTGAGGCTGAAGTCGTTTCGCCCGTCACAGCTTGGACAGGCGGGTTGGTGCGGCTGGAGGCGGCCGAGGCTATGAAGCTGCTAGCAGCAACACCCCAAACTGAAATATCCCATCAAGCCAGAGATGCTGCTTGTCATACCGTATAGTGCGTGGGGGTGTAATAGCAGTAGCAGATCTCTGCGTGCCGAGTGCGGAGAAACTTCAAGATTCCGCTTCCGCAGCCCTTGACGCACATCTCGCACGTGAGATCCGAGGGATGGAGAGGACTGGAATAACGGCGACGCTCCGCCTGTCCGACGGGGCAATGAATCTTCCACTCCAGCCGCCGACGACAAATGCTCTTTAGTCACAATCATTATCCGTTATCAACGCCATGGTGGCCTCGACAAGCAGGGTCGTCATCCGTCATATGCTATCGTTTTGTCTTCCTGTCACTAAATATAACAAGATTTTTGAGGATATCACAAAGTATACCGAACCGCCTATCCACCCCTCCCTCCCAACCGATGCCATCCCATCCCATCGTATCTTCGTAACTCTATGTCCTGTCTAAATGGCACAACGCCATAAAAGCAAAATGTGCTCAATACCCGTGCACACAGAAAAGGCTTATCGAAGCCGCATCATGGGCGTCAACTACGACACAACTGAAACGGGGTTGTGAGCGGCTGCGGCACCATCAACTTCCATGGCATCGTCGTCACCCTCCGCCTCACCTTCGCCCTCTTCCTCTTCCTCTATCTCGTCTTCACTTTCGCCCTCAATATCGACGCTACCATCTTCAGACATCTCGTCCTCTTCGTGATCATGTCCGTTCTGGTGCTCGCTCTCAACGCCAGCCATCTCGGCGTCTTCACCCTTTTCCTTGGCAGCCGCTTCTTCAGCAGCCTCATCGGCAGCCTCATCCTCGGCTTCCTCAGCACCATATTCTTCCTCGTCCGCAGCAAGGTCGGCCTCAGGTTGCTCAGGAGGAAATTCGGGGGGCGCAGAGGCCTCAGAGTCCCTATTAACAGTACTATTAGAATTCGTCATTTAAATATGTGGCCAAGGATATGTTCTCACCATTTGATAGCGAAACGGGTCACACGTGGCTTCTCGGCGAGGACGTTTCGCTTCACTCTCTCAATGATCGGCTTCGCAGGGGGTTCAGCGTTGAGCTCCTCTGAGTCGTACTCGTTGTTGACGTAGTATCCGACGCGAACAAACTCGCGACCATCGTAGGCACAGGTCAGGAGAATGACCGTCACGCCAAGAACATCGGCGTCGGGGATGCGGGTGGTGTTGGGAGCCTCAGCTTCGAAGACGAACTTGTTAACTCCGACTGGGATGGGGCCGACAAGAAGGGAGTCTAGCTCCTGGTCATATTGATCGCTGCGATGGGTTAGAACTGGAGGGAGGGGATGATGCCCAACGAAGATGGTCGTCTTACGAGGTAGCAGATCCGACGTAGGTCAGCTTCCACTCGAGATCTGTGCGCAGCCAGTTAGAAAAGCTGTACATTAACAGGTCTGGGGTGCTAAATCAACACGACTCACCCTTCTCAAGTGGCTCAAGGCACTCGAATGTGATCTCAAACTCGTACTTGTCGGTGAATTTGGCGGGGTTGTTCATCACCCTAACGCCAAGAAGTGACACGACAGACATGGTGGCGGATTTTCACCCAAAACAACAGAGAATTAGTAGAGGTGATGTGTTGGCTGCGAGAGAATCTCAATTGAACCACGCGACGGGGAAAAGTTTGCGCAGGGCCCAGACGTCGAAGGGATAGAATGGACAAAGAAGTCGTCGGAGGGGCAACCAAGAAAGTCGGTAACCGTGGAGATTATGAGAAGCCTGAGAAAACGACTTGCGGCGGAGAAGAGGAGGCCGAGTCGTGACGCAAATGCAAGAGAATCGGCAAGTCGCTGGCTTTGCGTGTGCGTGCAGAGGGAAGAGAAAAGACGCGGCTGGTGGTGGAGGAAGAATTGTCGAACTGACAAAAAGGTGAACACAACTTGATCAAGTTATGCCTCTAGCCTCTGGAGACGCGACCGTAGCGCTTCGCGTAAAGTGGTTATGTGGCGCCTGTGATTTGGCCGCTCCGACAGAGGCACATGGGTACATGGGCAGGCACCTCGTAGATGCCTTGTCGCTGAGGTAGCGAGTACCTTCGCTAGCCCGAACTGAGATAGAGGCCGCTGAGCTTCTCAGCGGGTCAGGCGCCGGTAAGCCAGCCAGTAAGCATGTACCTGCCGCTGAAACGCCCAGTACTCAGTACCTCCCTCGCGCAAGACGTCCAGCCTGCCCCACAGCCTTCCCCAATTGGGAGCTTGGGTGACTCTGATTTTCAAGTGCTCCAATTCCCACCTCAGAACAAGCATCACCTCGGCCAAACACGTTTCTGGCACGCGCTCCCTGCTCCTGATCTAGGGACCGCTGTTTCGCCTTGCTCTAGCTGGACTGCAGCTCTGTCGCGCTGTATCGATCCCGATTTTGCACCTCCTCACGGAAGCGCTGCGGCTTCTTGCCTGACGCTGACGACAAGCGACGCGGTTTGCTGGCCGGCGAGGACGAAAACGGTATCTACCTTGCTCGCTACACTGCGGCACCGGCACAAAGGTTTGGAGCTTACTATCATTTAATATAATGACTGTATTTTAATTGGAGCCTCATAGTTTTTCAAGCTCGATCGATTCGTAACCTGCCGCCACCCTCGCAGCTTCGCTGCTGAACGAGAAGCTCCGAGTTTTTGCTGCGTGAGCCATTGACGCTCCCCTATCGTCAAAGTATTGCTCAATCGGGTCTTCACTGATATCCCTTGTGGTGCTCTGAGTTGAATTATAAAGATAGCCTCTCGAGATGGCTTCCGAAGGCACTTCGTGGGACGATGATGGATTTGCGGCCGCCGAAGGCGCTCATACTCAGCATAGCGACGAACAAGTTGATAACTTTGCTCAAGACTCTCATGTGTCAGGTGAATCAGCGGATAATGGAACAGAGGATGGAGGGGATTATGACCCAGAATATGTCCCCGTTGAAACAGTTCTCCCAGACCCTCCTGTCCCTGAAAACGCCGCTCCCGCTGCTCCCGCTGCCCCCGCTGTCCTTTCTCAACGTCCAACACCCAAACCAAAAATGTCTGGTGGCTTCTTAGTGGAAGCCTCAGACGATGAAGAAGACGATGAAGGAGACAATGCAGGCCCTGCCGAGCCCTCGGTATTGCAGAGCCAAGTTGGTCAGCCCACTGAGATCAAGACGGCCATTGTCCCAGTTCCTCCTGTTCCCACTAATGTTCCATCCAACGTGACTGCAACGCCCGTGGCTAGCCTTGACCCGGTAACGTTATTCGAGGCTCGCATTAAAGAGGACCCTCGGGGGGACATGGATGCTTGGGTGAATCTCATTGCCGAGCATAGGCGCAACAACAGATTGGATGATGTTCGCAAGATTTATAACCAATTTTTGGAAATCTTTCCCCAATCGGTAAGTTTGAAGAGGTCTACCTGGCCGGCCGCTCCATATTTGAAGAGGGACCCCTATTTCTTTTTAATCTTGATGCACAGCTGACAGTAATAGGCCGACATGTGGGTAGAATGGATCGAGATGGAGCTCGGCATGGACAATTTCGTCAATGCTGAGCAGCTCTTTGGACGATGCTTGATGACAGTTCCCAACGTCAAGCTCTGGACCGTTTATCTCAACTACATTCGCCGTCGAAACGACCTCAACAACGACTCGAATGGCCAGGCCAGGAGAACTGTGACCCAATCGTATGAGTTTGTAATCGATAACATTGGCGTTGACCGGGACTCGGGAAATATCTGGCAAGATTATGTCCAGTTTATCAAAAGCGGCCCTGGGCAAATTGGAGGTACTGGTTGGCAAGACCAACAAAAGATGGACCAGCTGCGTAAAGCGTACCACCGTGCAATCAACGTACCCATGTCGACGGTAAACAACCTGTGGAAAGATTACGACCAATTCGAAATGGCGCTCAATAAAGTGACGGTACGTCTTTCCACCCATACGTAATGGTACGCCTTCTGCTAACTCATCAATAGGGGCGCAAGTTTATCCAGGAGCGATCTCCTGGTTACATGTCTGCAAAGAGTGGCAATATTGCCTTGGATAATATTACGCGGGGCTTGAAGCGTTCAAACCTCCCCAGGTTGCCACCAGCTCCAGGGTTTGAAGGTGACCAAGAGTTTCGCGATCAAGTCACGTTGTGGAAGAAGTGGATCGAGTGGGAGAAGGAAGATCCGCTTGTGCTCAAAGCAGACGAGCCCAAAGTTTTCGCACAGCGAGTCCTGTACTGCTATAAACAGGCATTGATGGCTTTGCGCTTCTGGCCCGAACTTTGGGTTGATGCGTCAGAGTGGTGCCTTCAGAATGATGTAGGAGACATTGACAAAGAGATGGGTGCCGAGTTTCTGGTACAAGGCATTGCTGCGAACCCTGAGAGCGTTTTGCTAGCTCTGAAGCATGCAGACTACATTGAGTCCACGTCCCCACTGAGAGAAGGAGACAAATCCGAATTTGCTAAAGCTGTGCGGAAGCCTTATGATGAGGTCTTGAATACGTTGTATGCGATGGGAGACAAGGCTAAAGAGCGCGAAAAGCTGGAAATTTCCACTCTCCGGCAAGCGGCTGCGCAGGAGGCCTCTGTCCAGCAGTCAATCGAACAAGCTTACGACGATGACTACGAAGAAGGGGCGCAAAAGAAGATATCTACTGAGGAGCGCATCGCTGTAATTCAGAAAGGCTACGCCGCAGAGACCAATCTTCTCTCTCGCACTATTTCATATGTGTGGATTGCCATGGCAAGAGCAATCCGCCGTATTCAAGGCAAAGGCAACCAAACAGATGGCGGATTGCGCAAAGTCTTCACTGATGCCCGACAAAAGGGGCGCCTGACCAGCGACGTATATGTTGCTGTTGCTTTGCTGGAGTCGGTAGTTTACAAAGATACCGTTGGCGCTAAGATTTTCGAGCGTGGAGCCCGTTTGTTTCCAAATGATGAAGGCTTCATCGTAGAATACTTGAAGTTTTTGCATTCCAAGGACGATACTACGAGTAAGTTATTCAGTTGCCATCATGTATTAGTTGAAGGATAGTATATCTAACTGCCATTTTAGATGCTCGAGTAGTTTTCGAGACTTGCGTTAACCGCCTTGTCGCCAACCCAGAGACACTTCACAAGGCGAAGCCTCTATACGCATACTTTCACAAATATGAATCTCAATACGGCGAACTGTCTCAGATCCACAAGATCGAAGCGAGAATGGCAGAGTTGTTTCCTGAGGATCCTAGACTCAACATCTTTGCTGCCCGCTACTCAACTGACAAGTTCGATCCTATCGTCGCCCCGGTCATCATTTCGAAGGCCGCACAAATGCGGCCAAAACTTGCCGCCCCCATCACTGAGCAACCTGCATCAGCACGCAACAGCTTCCCCCCGCAGCGAGAGCTGAGCCCGCGGCCGCAGTATGTCAGAGCTACGGCTTCCCCAAAGCGTCCCCTTGGTCCAGATGACGAAGAGCTCAACCCTCCGAAGAGGCTCGCCAGAGGATCATCGCCTCTCAAAGGAGCGGCTGGCCGACGGCTCGACCAACAGCGCCGCAACCAGTCATCGGCTCTTCATCGTGATATTACGTTCCTTCTAGGAATTCTACCTCCTGCCCATACCTATGACTCGCAACGACTCAGCGCAGCCAACATGGTCTCGCTCCTACGCGATACTCCACTTCCAGACTACGGGACTTGGAAGGCACAAACCGGGGGACAGTATCGCTTTACCGCCCCCGTACACGGGCGACAGCCTTCGGGAGACTTTCCGAGACCGATTAGCCCGTATGGCCGAATTGCACCTGCTTCTAATGTCTATAGACAATCGCCTCTAAGGACAGAGACCGGCACCACGTTCCCAACGATTCCCTACGGGGCGACCGACGCAAGTGGAACTCCAACCCAATGGCCCCCGGCACCACCACCATCTGGATACGGCGCACCAGCTCCAGGCCAATATGGAGGGTATCGCTTTCAATAGAACAAAGAGATTTGGTAAATTGTAACGAGGGACTTGAGTATGTTTAGCAAATTGGACATTTACGACTGGATAATGAAGGAGATACGAGAGGGGAAAGAATATAGCTTGTTGTTCGAAGATGAGGGTTGGCGGTCAATGCTTATTATTCTTGATGCATTCCGAAGGCGTTTGGCAGGAAATAAGAAGTTGGACGGGTTATTTAACTTAGATATCACACTCAAGCATTTGTGCTTGCACACCTTTTGGTGAGAGTCAGATTTAGGACAGGCGAGCTGCGGTAGGCAGCTGATGATTCGCAAATGGATAACGTGCACTATCCACCTTGTGGGCAACAAGTGCAGTGAAAGTACAGTCATATACCTCTTACTGTTTCAGACTTCTGGACCTTGATGCTATATGTAACAACTTGAAATGGGGATTGTTATTCAACCCCTTGAATTCGTGTAGTCCAACACCCTGTTTATTGCCTAATAAGGTGGTTAGTCCACAGACACAGACACATACACATACGCACGTATATATATCATTAGAGGAGGTAGAGGAAGTAGAGCAGATAGAGCAGACAGAGGGAGTAGAACAAGACTAGAATGGCTGTTAATATTTGCCCAAGCGGCTGTTTCTTTGATCCCTTGCGAACGGGCTGCGAATGTACCTTGATCATTGCTCGCCTTGACCCTCGACGGAACTGAACAAAAAGCCAAACATGGTGCCCAGAGCTTGACTGACAAGCTTTGTATCACCAAGATGTTAGTTCAAATGCCCGAAATCTCCCATTTGGTCCGCCCATCGGAAGCACAGAGCCGTCAAACATCATACTTAAGCAAGCAGACGCCCTTTCCGCGGCTATGTGCATAATGAGAGCGGTGGAGAGACAATTCTCCCATAACTTTATGCCTGTTCAAACCTCTAGGCCTCCTATTGTGCAACTCTCTATGTAACACAGACTGGGGATCTGTGGAGTTGTGTTATGCCTCCCGCCTTCCCACTTCACTCGACCTCCCTTTAGTTCCGGAATCTCAGCTTCACTTTCCATTGATTCGGTCCCATAGGCTCTTTCTACTCCGGCAAGTCTGCACTGATCCATAGCTACCTCGCACACCACCGCAGCGCTGTTGCTGCATCTATTTTTGCAGCTGACCGACACTCGGCCTCACGTGTTCAGCGGCAATCACTCCTCCTGCTGGCACCTTCCCTCACAACTATAAGATACCCTCTTCTCTTCCTCTCCATCCTCTCCTCTTTCCTTCCTCCCCACTAAACTCGCAATTAATCTTCCGTGCAGCAATTCCAATTTCCTACGCAAGATCCTTTGTTAACCTCTTCTGGGCTAATTAGCCTGATCACACAGAGATCTTGTGCTGTCCGTTATACGAACACAGCGTCTGGGTGAGTAGCCCCGTTCTCCTTTGCTACCTTTTTTCGACTCCTTGAACCGGCTTCCTGCCTTTCCAACCACTCTTTGTATGATATCTCCAGCTATTCGCTCTATTGATATCATTCCCACTCCTCTTGGCCATTGCACTTGTGCGGCGTCTTTGGCCATTGCGCTTTTCTTTAGCCTAACAATAATCTTATTGGCATCAAGCTTTGACCTGAAGGTGCTCTCCTCTACCGTGATCTTGCTCAGCTTGTCCTTTCACCTGTCCTGTTCTTTGACCCTCAGCCGTCTTCCCTGTCCATCACTCACACCAGCTCACTTAATCATATTCCATATAACAAAGATGCATCTTTGGGCTCTTTGAGCAGCCACTGAGCACCCTCAATTTTCTTTCACTTATGGCCTGTCAAAGCACACGAATATATCTCTTGATCCCTTTGCGGTTCTCTAATTTGAGCGAATCATTTCATCGCTGTGTCTCGATATGTCGTGAGCTGTATCTGCTAACATATTTATTCATAAAGACCACCCTGCAGAGATCGTTTTCGGCATTGAGCTCTTCTACAAATCCTACGATCATTGTTTTTACGCACGACACTCTCAAGCATAGCTAGTAGCGGCTACATATACACTCGGGTACGTTTGTTACAAGGAAGCTTCTTTGGTTGAGTTATTGGATCAGTAACATTTTCTTTTCTCTCGATTTGGATGCCTTATTTCGTATATCTGCTCAGAGATATCTAATCCTGTTCTAGGTACTTGTCGAGAAGTCTCAACTCAGGAACAGTGACCACTATACGGCGTAAATCAAGGTAGGTCTCACATTTATCCATCTCTCTTGACCTTGCTCCTCCATCCTCGATATATGATACTGCATATGTCTGCAGGCTTGGGTGTTTATACACAATCATACAAAGATGAATCTTTTCTTGGTTTATTTTCTTTCTTCTCTCTTTCTCTTGGTTTTCATTTACTAACTTACATCTGCAGTCAGAATGTCTGATCGAGGCCGCTCCCCTGCCGGCTCTGCGCCTGGCGCCTCACCCCAATCCCGTCAACCGTCTCGGTCAGGCTCTAGTCGAAGCCGAGCGGCTTCTCCAGCACAGACTTCAGGCTCCGGTGATCCCAAGACCGGTTGGGCGCCTAGTATGGGATTCGACCCTGCAAAGCCACCAAGCAAGGATCGAAAAGGCAATACCCGCATGGAACTGCCTCCAGATGCTTTCATCTCTAACGAGGATCGCAAAGACATGTTTGCTACTCGCGGGAATAAATTCAATACTGAGGGTCGTGCGGAGAAGGTTGAAGTCAACCAATTTCGTATGACCAAGTTTGACTTCAGTAAAAAGATATATCAGTATGATGTGAGTAGATTTGGACACAGACTCCTGAAAATCTTATCACTGACGCCTCTCAATAGATTGTCCTTTCTCCCGAGCCGGAGAAACGCGGACCAGTGATGAAGAAGATTTGGGCTCACCCAAGTCTTCGACAGGCGCTGTCTGCCTACAACTACCAAATGTGGATTATCGACGGCTCTAGATTGGCATGGTCTCCTTCTTTGGTTGATCGCGGCGAGATTCGCGTTATTGTTGATCTAGATAATGGCCAACCTCCAGCTCGTGCTGGCCGCTCCAACAAATTTCACGTCATTTTGCGCAATACTACAGAGATCCAGATGGCCGTTCTCCGAGGATATCTGGAGAGAAGAATGCAATTCAATAACAGCGTCCAGGAAGCACTCAACTTCATGGACCACCTTATCCGACAATGGCCATCGGAGCATTTGCTCGCCATTAAGCGCAATTTCTACAAAAAGAATGAGCCTGGAATTCCTCTCTTGCGTGATGGCGTTATTGAGGTTCACAAAGGAACCTACGCTTCGCTGAGACTATCCAATAATCTTAGCAATGGAGGTATTGGTCTAGCTCTTAACTCAGATGTTACTAACACCTGCTTTTGGACTGGCCGACAAACATTGGATCAGGTTATGATCAACTTTCTCGCCACTCTTGATAGGCGTTACAAGGGAATTAACCCGGCCACCACCACAATCTTTAGGCCCTCACAAAATAGTAGAGGAGAGTGGCAGTCCTCTGATGCTTTTAAGCAGCTTCGAAAGCTGCGAAAACTCAAGTTTACCATCCGACACAACAATCGGGATCCTAAACTTTCTGAGAAGGTATACACGGTGGTGGACTTTTTATTCGACCAGAAGTATGGAGGAGAAGGCGCCAACGCCAGAACTGTCACCTTCAACTATAACGGACGACAATTATCTGTTGCTGATTATTACCGAGAGAAGTACAACGCTCACTTGCGATTTGCGCATCTTCCACTTATCTCTACGGGCAAAAATGGTCACATCCCGATGGAGTTCGCATTTGTTGAGCCGATGCAGCGATACGCATTTAAGCTAAACCCCGAGCAAACTGCAGCAATGATCAAAATTGCCGTCACTCGTCCAAATGTTCGCAAGAATGATATTATGAAGAACGTCGGAGACCTTCAACTGCAAAGGGACCCTTATCTCAAACATTATGGAATTCAGTTGGAGCCTGCATTTTCGAAGACAGAAGCTCGAGTTTTGAACGCGCCTCTTGTTAGCTTCAGTCAAGGTGTAGCTGATCCCAAATTCTCTGGCCGTTGGGACTTGCGCGGCAAAAAGTTCTTCAAGCAGAATATGGCACCTCTCATGAACTGGGGATTCTTAGTGATGGACGACTGCGTCAACCCTAACCAACTTCAGCAATTTGCTCGGAGTTTCAAAACAACTTTTATGGGTCATGGAGGCCTTTGCAAAACGGATCCAGTATTTGTTACCGTGCCCGGTAACATCAAAACAAACGTCGCTCAAGCGCTTGCACATGCGCACGACCAAATTACGCGAGAGCGAGGTTATACTCAACTCATCTTTGTTGTTGTTCAGCACAAAAACAGCCCTCATTACGAGCGTTTGAAGAAGTCTGCCGACTGCCGTTTTGGCATTTTGACCCAGGTTGTGAATGGAGCCTCTGTTGCGGCAAACAATGGCCAATACCACTCCAATGTATGCATGAAAGTTAACGCAAAACTTGGTGGGTCGACATCACGTACGAATCCTCCGTGGAGACTAGCCCAAGGGGGCACCTATTTTCCTAAGGAACGTCCTACAATGGTCATTGGAGTTGACATCTCTCATGCAGCTCCAGGTGGACCCTCGCCTTCCGTGGCGGCTATGACGATGTCTGTTGACAGGGACGCAACCAAATATGCAGCCATGGTTGAGACGAACGGCTATCGAGTAGAAATGCTCACCTCTGCCAACATAAACTTTATGTTCGGACACCTGAGTAAAGTGTGGATGGGTGGTCATGATCGCCAATTCCCCAAGCATGTCATGTATTTCCGTGACGGCGTTGCAGAAGGCCAGTTCGCTCATGTTATGGAGCAAGAGATTAAAGAGATCAAGGCATATTTCAAACGAGCAGCTCCGGATCAGCCACTACCCAAATTCACCGTGATTGTGGCCACCAAACGCCATCATATTCGATTTTTCCCGGAAAGGGGAGACCGAAATGGCAACGCCTTGCCTGGCACTCTGGTCGAGAAAGAGGTGACTCACCCATTCATGTTCGATTTCTATTTGTGCTCGCATGTAGCTATTCAGGGAACCGCCAGACCCGTCCATTATCACGTTCTTCTCGATGAGATGAACATTCCGGTCAACGAGCTACAGAAGATGATTTACCATCAATGTTATTCCTATGCCAGATCAACAACACCAGTGTCGTTGCATCCAGCAGTATACTATGCTCATCTCGCCGGTAGTCGAGCTCGTGCTCACGAGAATATTGCAACCAGCGAAGGTTTCCGAGCCGGTGCAAAGGGCCACGAGATGATTCGTGACAAAGTAGCCAAGGGCGAGTCACTGAGTGTCCCTCAACGGGGAAGTGATGCTCCGGCTCTACTCCAACTTGGCGGTAGACCCGAGAATGCTAATAATCCTGCCAATGGAGAGATGAGGCAGAGAGACTTCTTCCGAAGCACCATGTGGTACATCTAAGTAGCCATTGTGCTGCAAAGAACGGAGGCGAGGTTTGAGATGGAAATTTGCTTTCATAGGAGGGCGTGGATGAATTACCGATGGAGGGGTTTATAGTAGAATGTTTGAGAGAAAGTTTTCTTTTTTAGGCCGTTCTTATACAGATATGGGACACACTCCAGTACCCAACATGAACAAAAGGGGCGACCGGATTGGTGGGAAGTGGCGGCGGAAGTAATTTGCTCTTATAATGGATTCATATAGTTTAGGCAGCTTAACGTAATTGTTTATTCTTTAAACAAAAATAGCTACGAAGCCTTATGTGCTACTGATGGTGATGTGCCCTACCTCAAGTTCGAACGTTGCCTGCGGCGGGAACCAAGTATGCACGTTGTGCTTGATGTATGAACTTGTGATAGTGGCATAAATGCATGCCGTTGCCGAGCCGTATTACACAATTTCTGTAAATACTATAATAATGTTTGTCACAGCGTTATTCTGCTGGCTCTACCGGCTATCTTGCTTTCATAAATCAAAATGCTCTTATTCTTCCTTGTGCGTGCGTGTATGTGTTCGTTCGCATACTGCTGTCTCTATTTTTCTGCTTCCCGCTTGCTTGTAACCAGTACGGAATTTGGCCGAAACTGATGCTTGGCGACGACATCAGCTGCTTTTTAACTGCAGCGGCGGCGCAAAATACATACATGTAAATGCCCACAGGCGCTTTGGCGCTGTGGAACTCCCGGTGGCTTCGGCTCCAGGACCCCGCTATGGAGCACTGCCCCGGTCCCGCCTTGTTTGTTGCTGAGCTCAACTCTTTGCTCTCCCTTTGGTTCAACCTCCCGCAAACCAACTAGCTACGGCGCGCCATGGCTGGCTTTCTGCGAGGCAAGCAGGCAGGCATCCAGAATGACCTGTCTGGCAGCATCCGACCAGAACTCTTTACCCCCGACGATCATGCGCGATACGGCCTCAACTCCCAGATAAGGTGAGTGTCGACTCCAGCAGCTATGACGCAACAGATGCCCCGCCATGCCACGAGAGCGAAGACGACGATGGCGATCGAGATTATGCACAGCGGCGGCAGGCGGCACGAGGAGAGGGGAGAGAAGTGTGAATATAATCTCTGACACGCGATAAACAGTTGCTTTGCATACGACCCTGTGCAGTCTCTGCTTGCCATCGGAACGGCCGAGAGCAAGTTCGGCCCTGGGAAAATCTATGTTTTCGGCCAACAGCGCGTTCAGAAGACTTTTGATCCGCCGCGACGCACCTCCTTCCAGTCCGTGCAATTCAGCGCAAACCGTCTCGTCAGTCTGGACAGGAATAATGAGCTCAGCATTTGGGATCTGGACACGGGAGAGCGAGTGGCGACGCAAGTCATTGGCGGAACTGTGGCCGCAATGGTGACGGATCCAATGCTCGACTGGGCTTTTGTTGGCTTGCAGAATGGAGACATCTTGGCGTATGACCTCGATAGACACGGCCTCGCTCGGCAGTTCCGACTCCCCAACTTTTGGAGAGACAAAGATCCAATGCAGCACACTGTCACCTTGGTCACCCTGTCGATGCATCCTCGAGATGCTGGTAAGCTCCTGATCGGGTATAGCCACGGCGCAGTCGTCTATACGTTTAAGCAAAACCAGCCGCAGCAGTTCTTGGAATATGTTTTACCCCCTGGAGCGCCTGGTGGAAGCAGTGTCGGCATGGATGCTGTGCGCCGCCCTCGTTTGACTCATGCGCTGTGGCATCCTTCCGGAACATTTATTCTCACCGCACATGATGATGGAAGCTTGGTCTTCTGGGATCCCAAGGAAGGGAAAGTCGTCATGGCAAGAACCCTCACGGAGATGGGCATCCACCATGCCACCCCGAGCGCACCAACACCAGGGTACTCTGATCCTTTTGTCAAGATAGCTTGGTGCTGCAAGCAAAACTGTGATGATACAGGTTTATTGATTGCGGGTGGCGAGAGTATTGATGCGTCTCCCAAGAGTTTGACATTTATCGAGCTTGGAGTGACGCCCATGTACGCTACCTCCACTTGGCAGGCTTTGGAGAACCACTTCCGCGGCAAGCGACACATTCCGTTAGCCCTGCCGCCCGGAGCGCAAGCGGTGGATTTTCTCCTTATCCCAAGAGAATCCCCTTATTTTGGAGGCGCGCAGGATCCTATCGCCGTAATTGTGCTGCTCACTTCCGGGGAGCTGATTACATTGAGTTTCCCGTCGGGATACCAAATCAGCCCTACAAACCAGCTTCATCCATCTACCTTCTTCGTGCATCCCTTTGTTACAAAATTCAATGTATCCAGTGTCGATCGGCCTAGGTGGCTGACGATGGTGGAGAAGAGAGACCAGGGAGAACCTATCTTGAAAGGCGGAGCAGCGGGCCCGAGGCCGAGAAAACGATTCGAAGATCGCACAATTATTCAGACTGCGCATGCTGATAGTATTATAAGGCTATGGGACTCTGGACACGCTGATCAAATCGAAAATGAAGTCCAGTTGCAGGTTGACCTTGCCAGGGCCTTGGATCGATATGAAGACGTGGAAGTGACGGCGATGAGCTTGTCCAGCGCGACTGGCGAGTTTATTGTTGGTACCAAGACTGGAGAGGCTGTCATTTTTCGCTGGGGCGTAAACCACTATTATGGAAAGAATCAGCCCAAGCAGCTAGATCCAAATCCAAAGGGACTCTCTGACATCAGCTCAAGGGCGGAGCCGAGCCTAAAGGAAGGGCTACAACCGGCTGTCCTGTACGAGATGATGCAGGGCCCAGTCACTGCCGTTCAGATATCAAACGTCGGATTCGCTGCGGTTGGGTCAGAGCTTGGCTTTCTGACGCTGATCGATCTTCGCGGCCCCAAGATTATTTTCCAAGCCCCAATGACTGATTTCGCAAAAACCGAGAATAGAATGTCATTCCTCAAAGGCCACTCGAGATCGAGTTCAGCGCCGCTGAAAGAGTGGCCTACGGCGGTGGAGTTTGGAGTGATGACGCTAGATGATGATAAATACTCGTCAATTTGTTGCTTTGTCGGGACTAACCTGGGCAAAGTTATTACATTGAAGCTGTTGCCCGGAGGAGGAGGATCCTACACGGCCGAGGTAGCGGGAACGGTGACCTTTGATGGCAAAGTCGTGTCTCTGAATCCCATTCAGGCTGATACGGGCAAACCAGCGCTAGCAACGGGACATACCGTGGGTGGGCTGCGAGAGGGACGCCAAGTGAATGGGGCACTCGTTGCAGGCAAGTATTTGCTCTCCTCTTTGATCTTATTCATCTTTGATCGGCGTTGGTTGATCGACGAAGGCCATATGACTATCATTAAATAAACGGTCAAGCTAATGCTGGGAATAGTTACCGAAAAGGAAATCAGGATATGCAGACCTGCTCACTCGAAGGGCGCTTCCAAAGAGTTTGATGATGTGATATGTGATTCGGCTTGCGTGGCAGAGCTTGAGTTAAATGGGTACGCTATTGTTGCGGCTTTCAGAGACGGGTCAGCTCGAGCATATAGCATTCCAGGCATGCGAGACCTCGGTAGCGCGAAGCTCCCAATGGTGGATCGTACTCGAAGCACAGCAAGCATTGTGACGCAAACAGGCGACATATTTGCCTGGGCAGGGCCGGCAGAAATGGCCGTCGTTCACGTTTGGGGGGCGGGCAAGGAGTTGCAGCAGTCCCCAGATGTGCTGATCAATCCCAAGATTCCTATTCCGACACGCCCGACAATTTCTAACCTTCAATGGATAAGCGGAACACAGCATGTTTCGCCGCTGGATCTCGACCTGTTGATAGGAGGCCCCAACAGACCGCCTAGTAAGAGGATGATGGAGGCCGCTGCGGCAGAGCAACGTGCTGCTAAGATCGGTTCCACGGTAGGATCAGCCAAGGAGGGCTGGGGAGACTATTTAACGAGACAGCTCAACGAGAGGACGGAAAAGCTTAATATCATGGGAGATACGATGAATACATTGCAGGAGCAATCGGAAGGATGGGCCGACGATGTCAGCAAGTATGTGGGGAGGCAGAAACGGAATATGGTTATGGGAGCTATAACGTCGAAATTCTTTTAAGAGATAACAAGGAGAGGAGAGGGGGATTGACATGGCGTGGGACTGTATGTTTGCTTTGTTCTCAGAGACTTGGAAGATGTGCGGCAATACAGCGTTGTACAATATATGGGATACCAGGTTTGTCTTTGCTGGTATGCTTTAGATCGAGATGAAAGATGCGACTTATAGCAATACTATGGATTATAACTTGAAGGATGTAGATGGGAAGTAGCTCCTTTGGGTCACACAAGCAAGCAGCAGAAGCAGCAGAAGTGATGATTGCAGGAGGTATTAAAAGAGGGATCGACGATGATAGTAGTATTCACTGTCATAATTCCCCCAACCTTTAATATTATAATTTACCATATATTTCATCGCCACTTGTTAATGATTACATTAATTATGTGCGAAAAGTCTTTTTCTGTCCCCGGCTTATACAAGATTGTTATTAAATCTACGCTGCTCTAATAACGCATTAAGAAAAGTAAAACGCTTGGCTCTAGTGTGAATATGGAAAATAACAAGATGCAAAAATACATCTAGACAGGGAACTAAGACAACCAATATCCCTCTAGGATCTTATGAGTATGTGTAGTAGTCTTGCGGTCTAACCATAAGCGCCATGGTATCTGGGTACTGAATCTTGATTTCGACACCCTTTTCTCTCTTCAGTCGACCAGCCATGACAGTTCCAATAGCAGCAGGGTTATTAGTAGATCCCGCTCGATACCAATACTCGTCTTCTAAATTAAAATCCTCCTCCTCCTCCTCCTCCTCCTCCTCCTCCTCCTCCTCCTCCTCCTCCTCCTCCTCCTCCTCCTCCTC
>JAJKFY010000021.1:0-43312 GCA_021066465.1 Trichoderma asperelloides
CCCCCCCCCCCCCCCCCCCCCCCCCCCCCCCCCCCCCCCCCCCCCCCCCCCCCCCCCCCCCCCCCCCCCCCCCCGAGCTTTGCTGACAATCAATGAAGATGAGAAAAAGAGACTCACAAGCGGCTGACAAGTGGCAGGTACCGCACTCACATGTTAAGGTACAGGGATGAAAATAAAAATAGTGACAAGAATGTTTAGCTTATTCTTGGCAGTGAAACCCCGAAGAAAAAGCAGCTCTTTTGAACGTGGAGTCCGTTCGGTATGCACGCGCTGAGAAGTGGAAACTCTGGATAGCGTCTCTCTTCCTTCCGCCCCAGTCAAAGGGGAAGAAAATACTAGTAGTAGTAGTATCATACCCAAAAAAAATCCGGGGTAAAAAAGGGGTAGGGAAGTGAATCCTACAGAAGGTGCCGCTAGTTGCTAGTACCGTACTAATTACTACTTGCTCCAAAGGTACTAGCAACAGTGTAAAGGCAATAAAGGCAATTCTATTCAAACGGTTGCAGTGCATATGCAGAGCATATACCCGCAAAGCACATGAAAGGGAAACAAAAAGAAAGGCTAGCACTAGCAAAGCAGCCCAAAAAAAAAAGGGTGGAACGAAACGGAGCATCCCACTCAAAATCGCCTACCCCGTGGGCAGCTTGGACTGTGGTCTAGCCCCCTTGCGGGGTGTTACGCCGCTGCAGAAAAAAACGCTTCTCCGAATGGAGAGTGAGACGATGAGACTACAGACAAAAAAAAGAAAACAGAAAAAAAAAAGATCAGGAGAGTGGGGGCGGGGAGGGGAACTCGGTTAATATCGTGATTTCTGACTGGCACGGAGTTATTGGTGCTGTGTCTGAATGGGCGCCGGAGTAATAGAACAGCTAGAACAGCTGATGCATCGGGCAATACGAAGTATATCCCCATGTTTTTTTTTTCTACATGGCTGCTAGTCCTAGAAGCTATTACTGTATGAGAACGTACTAAGCCTTATAAAAAGAATTATGCGCAGATGGTATAAAGTGAGAGCCAGTAATAGCTTCGCGAGGGTATGGGGGGCTAAGGGAAGCTTGCTGGCATCAATGCTGCTGACCTTGGATCTAAGCCCGCATGATGGCTAGAGGTCTCATAATACTCCGTATATTGCCGCTGGGATATTCGGCTTGTCGGGTGCAACAGCGGCTAGATGCTGTTCATACATACCTAGATGGGCAACCATGTCCATATTAACTGCATTCGTCCACGCGGGATACCAGCATCTGGCTGATACACGAGACACATACACACGCACACACACACACACACACATACACACACAACAGATATCCGTACTAGGTAGGTAGGTAGCAGTCGGGATAAAGGCGAGATGGACCGACTGAGATTCACACTAGATAGATAGGTAGGTACGTGAACAAGCTTTGGTAGCTGTTGAGATTCTGAATGCTGCAGAGTTGGGCTCCCCCCCTTCGATATCATTATTACGTTAAACAAAGACTAATAAGATGGCAATAAAGACGGTTCTCTCCTTCTAAGCGGAAAGAGAGAGAAAAAAAAGAAAGAGCGTCTCGTACAAACGCAAACAATCATCAACACATCCAGCCCAATAACCCGGCATGCAGCTGCATAATAGGTATTTTTTTAATAGGTCGTAAAACAAATCAAAAAGTAAAATCCTCCGTGGCACGTGTTTGTTTCGTATCCCCACATTTAGACCTTTTCGATATTAATGATGCCGCCGTGGTCGTCCACAGCGACGGCCTTCTTCGATGTCGATGCTTTGACTGGGCTGGGGGCATCAAAGATTTCGTCGAGCTCTTCCAGCTATAGCGGGGAGAGGAATGTTAGACAACAGAGAAAGATATCATCATTGTAGGTGGAGTGATTGGTACTTACAGTGCGTCCCTTAGTCTCGGGGATCAAAAAGTAGACGACAACGACTTGAACGGCATCCCAGATGGTAAAGACAATGTACGTCTTCCAGCCAATGTTCTTCATGGATACTGGCCAAGCGAACTGGTTCAGGAGACCAGCAGCGTTGGTGGCAAAACTGGAAAAGGCCATACCCTTGGCACGCTGCTCGAAGGAGAGCACCTCGACGGGGAACAAGGCCTGCAGGGGAGTGATTCCGACAGAGTAGACGGCACCAAAGATGAAAATCATGGCCAGAGAAGCCTTGGATGCAGCGGGGTTGGTGAAGATGGGGTTGCCGCTGGAGTCGACGCCGTCCTGGGATGCTGCGAGCCGCGATGAAGCAACGGTCATGCCCAGCCAGACTACGGTACAGGCAGTGAAGGAAAAGAGCAGCAGAGGCCGACGGCCGACCTTGTCTACCAAGAAAGCACCCAGAATGGCCCATGCAAACTGCTGGCAGTTGTTGATGAGGGTAATGTTGGCTTGGGCAATGGTGCTTGTGTAGCCGGCAGTATCGAGGACAGAGCCGAGGAAGTAGGACAAGACAGCGTTGCCAGCCCACTGGCCGAAGATGGTGACAGCAAGGTTGCAGCAGAGACGGTAGACGGCGGCGCGGTTGCGGAAAAGAGCCCGGTAATCCCACCAGCGCTTGTCAGCACCGTCCTGGTTGAGGAGCTGCTCGTACTCAAAGAGCTGAAGAGTGACCCAGGGAGAGTCGGGGTTGCCGTTGCCGTGGTACTTTGTGAGGATGGCCTTGGCCTGTTCCTTCTTGTTGTGAACGTAGAGCCATCGGGGGGATTCGGGGAGGAACATGACGAAGATGATGATGAGACCAGAGAAGAGGGCCTGGAGCCAAACGATGAGTCGCCAGGAGAAGTCGCCTCCAGTGTTGAGTCCGCCTCGAGCAGCGCCGGCAGCAAGAATGGCGCCGGAGAACCAGAGGGTGTTGTACATGGCTAGCGAGAGAGAAAGAGACGACAGTTAGTATATGATATCCGCCAAATTGCGAAATTGCTTAGAGGAATAATGATGGAACGAGGAGAGAGTAGACAAGAAAAACTTACCGCCGACACGGCCACGGTATGCAGGGTGGTTAATCTCAACCACGTACATGGGACCAGCTGCAGCAGCGAGAGAGACACCGAATCCAAGCAAGAATCGTCCGCCCATGAACTGGCCCTGCTGGTTGCCAACGCCCTGGATAATGGTGCCGACAATGATGAAAATGGCGCCAGACAGCATACCAATTCGACGACCGAAGCCATCAATGGTGGGGCCGACAAAAGGAAGGGCGGCAACACCACCGATCTGGTACATGGAGGAGACGATACCAGCCCAGATGCCGTCGTTTTCGACATGGTACTTTGCCTTGAACCAGGGGTTCTGCAAGAGATTGTTGATGAGAGAACCATCGTAACCGTTCATGGTACTGCAGAAGAAGGCAATAAGGGAGAAGAAGTAGATGAAGAACTGAGCCTGGGTGTAAGCATTGGGCGGCTCCTTGATCATGGCCTCGGCAAAGGCCTCATTGCCAGTGACGACGGCAGTTCTAAGTTCGCCCTATCATACCGGAAAGCTGCGTTAGCAAAAATTTTTGTATTTTTAGTTTTTTTTTTTTTTTGTATTTCCACTTCTCGCTGGTGACAAGGTAATGGTATGGATTGTGGCATTGGGTGGTTTGCCATACATGGTCCGGCTCATCATGAACCTGAGTCTCGTTCTTTTCGCCCATTGCGACGGTTGTCTGCAGCCCTTTGGCCACACCAGCTTCTTCAGTGGGAGATTGTGGTTGTTCTTGAAATCCTCAACAACGACCCCGATGTACGAGGGATTATCGAATAGAGATGAGAGGGATGAGGGGAAAGAAGAAGAAAAAGACTGAGGTAGCAATCAATTGTCAGGGGGGTGCTGTCGCTTTTATGTTTCTGTCTTCTCCCTTGCCACTGTGCTGTGCCGCTTCCCCAGCCTTTCTTACCCTCTCCCACGAGCTTGGGTTGGTTGCCTTTGTTAGGATCAGGCAAATGGCCCCCCCTGGTCAGTAGGGCCGAACGAGAAAGAGCTGCCGCCGCGAGTGAGGTCCTGGCAGCATGAGTCTGTCACGTCCAGAGTAGGATTGAATTTCGCCGGCGGATTATCTAAAGCAGAGGACCAAGCAGCTGGGCATGCTGCGCCGCTTATACGGCCATGTCCCCTTTTTGCCCACTCATACGATTGCGGTGAGACGAGGCTATTGGACAGAGGCGGCGAGGCGTGGCGTCGACATTCGGCCCTCGCAACGATGCGGGGAACGACTCCAATCCTGAAAAGGTTGCGGAGGGTTCCGCTCCGGATGAGACGGTGCGTGCTTTGGGAATAGGCACAATTCGACCCCGGGTCGAGGCGACGGTTGTACGGCGACATGGGTCCAATGAATAGACATTAGCCTAAGTGGTGCGGATCATCCGCTCTGGGGTATCTGGGCGTCTGCAGCCCGGCCATTGGACCGAGGCCACGCGACGCACGGAGAAATCCTGCCATTGGCGCTGCGAATTGGAAGCAAACGGCACAGATGGTGGTGATACGATGGCTATAGTGGTGGCTGCGAGCTCGTCAATATTGATTGCAGGCCAGGGCCGTGGTGGTGGTGGTGATGGTGATGTTCCTTATTTTAGCACGAGCATGCACATGTCAGATGGCCATGATACCCTGTCAACGGGATGGCGAAGGTCAACAGCAAATAATCGAGGCCTGGACTGACTCGTGCAGGAATAAGTAAAGAGAAATAGACAATGTTGGGAGGAGAGAGCAATGTGCAAAGAGGCAAATGGTCAGTTCTTGATGCCCAAAGACCTGCAGCATCAAGCTGTTGGTTGTGCCCATGCACGGCTGCAATAGGCTGACCATGACATGACACGGCTGGTGTGATTGATTTGGGGAATCTCGAGATGTGAGAGCTCAACACACAAGAGCCACAGGGGTTGGACGCGCTTCTTTCGTACGTGCAGTAAGTAGTACTACCAAGCAGGCACAGTAGGATCGGCAAACAGGGCCGGATGGTTAATCTATCGCTTCAATTCCTTGGGTAGCATTTACGACTGGGAGGCGGTTCTTGCCAAGACGAATAGCGTTGGCCTCATGTCGCCATATTTCCAATTTCGAATATAGAGCAATATTCTCAACAGACTTTCCAGTTACGCCTTTGATATTCCGCTCTATGCACACTGTACTGCTCGCAAAGAGACCAAAAATTGTAAAATAAAAAAATGAAACACATAAATAGCTAAAATTCAAAAGCCACGGCGCCAACTTAGGTTTGCGTCCGCGGCTAGAAAACGGGTCCCTAGTCACGTATTATTACTCCGTCTCTCGTAATGGCTTAGTTTGCTGAACTCCAAGCCGCTATAATTTGTAATTTCTAGGGTAAGGAAAGCTGCACACCGAGGCAAGTGAAGAAAGCAGGATACTATCTCGAAATAGAGAGTGGAAGTCACGGTGAGATGAAGAGGGCTGGAAGAGGGCTGCAGTATGGCAGCAGCTGAGCAGCTGCGAGTTCGAATCGGGAAACTGCGAGTAGAGCTACTCGGTAAAGATGGCAACTGGGCACCATCCACGCGAGATAATCGCGATATCCTCGCGATATCCATATGACAGGTGCGCCCAAGAACGCGGGGAAGCAGAGCAGCTGCCCATTGAGTGTGTCGGATGGCAGGGTGTGCCGCCTGTCGGTGCCTAAAATCTAATATCATCGTGATTTCTGATTGTCTCTCGCTTCATGCCGCTTCATGTCACTCCATGCTATAGTTCACCATTTGTGCGTCTACTAGTAGTTACTACACCGCATGCAAATCCTCCGCATGCATTGCCAGGGCACCTAGGTATGTCCTAGGCATGTGCAACTGACATCTCCACGGGGCTCGACTGAAAATCCTTGGATCCTCTCGGCACTCGCCGCCGCCAAGTTGGAGTGTTAGCGAGGTCCAAGCTACGGGGTATTGTATGGAGTATGGAGAACGGCCCGCCGTTTTCTGCCAAGTGCGCCAGTTGGATATTGGATCCGTGGATCTTGCGTGGGGCAAATCATTGTGAACATGAACAGGATAGGGAATATCAAGTGCCCAGGTATGGAGTAGCCTGGGGGCGGCTTATTACCAGGTACCTACCCAGCAAGCAAATCAAATCCTCAAGCTATCGATTTTTGGATTTTTTTTTACTCTAATTCGTTTCTATTTTCAGTTACCTAACCATGGACTAATCCTTTATTCATTTCTCCTACAGCCCAACAGCCTTTGCGCTCAGTGTCCACAGTTTTCCCGCCTCAATATCGCTAATGGCCGCGGGGCTAACCACATCGACATGGTAATCCGCCAGCCGAGCCCTCTGCTCCAGATACGCACCGTTGTGAGCTGAATGATGTGAGCCGTTAGTAACTACTAGTAGCCCTGCTGGCAGCTGAAGAAAAGGATTACGAGGTTGGCCAAGGAGAAAGGAACCAAGGAGGAGTCGGGCAGAAGAGGGAGATTGTTGAGAGACGACATACCCTTGAGAACTGGATCAAAAGATGCAAATACGTGAGTTGAAATTCCTCGCTCTGGCGATATCAGCTCTGGCGTTTGCCAGCCATATGGTGCTCCACCCATTCGAGAAATTCTCCCTGCAGAGAGAAGAGAAACGGGTTCGAGTTAGCAGTCTGATAGCTCACGGCAAGCGGCGCAAACAATGGTTCAACTTACAACACTCATCCCCATCTCCTCCGGGTGAAAAGTCCAGATGATCGACAAGATTGGTCATAATCGCTCCCGGGTTTACACTAAACGATAGAAGTCCATGATCTCCCAGCCTCTTTGCAAGCTCTCTGGAGAAGAGAATGATGGCCGTCTTGGATTGGGCATATGCACCCCATTTTTCGTACGTCTTTCCATCCTGCGTTGTTTGTTAGCACTCCAACCCTCTTTGATTTTGGATTTATAATGACCATATGGCAACTAGTAAATAGTACCGACTCGCTCCCAACTTGACGGTCGACTCACATCATAGTTGATATCCGCATGACGAATGCCGCTAATGTAATGTGCACCGCTGCTGATATTAACCACTCGACCATCCTTTGCGGCAAGGACCTTGTCCAAGATCAGGTTGGTGAAGAGGAAATGGCTGAGGTAATTAACCGTAAGATGCTTTTCGAATCCATCGACGCATTTCTCGTACGGTACCGCCATGATGCCCGCGTTGTTCACCAGCACGTCAATCACGGGGACGTCATCCCAAGAGTTGACCTCCTCAGCCGCTTTTCGCACCGAAGCAAAGGATGCCAAATCAAGGCCTAGCACTTTGGTTTTGACCTCTGCGTGTGCCTTGGTAATCAGTTCAGCCGTTTGGTTAACCTTATCCAGGCTTCTTCCCATGAGGATGATCAACTCTGGTTGGCCTGCAGCGATCGACTCAACATATTTGGCGCCGAGGCTGTTGGGAGAAACTCCTGTGCAAAGGATAGTCTTGCCCTTGATGATGGGGGCGTATTCAGCGACCAACTCGGGGCCCGTAATGGAGTCTGGATATGGGTAAGGCATGTTGGAGCTTTGAGTCTTGACTCTTCGCTTCTGGCAACAGGTTTGAAACTAAGCAAGGCAAAAGAGCAAATAGGCCGTCACACTGACTAAAGAATCAAATAGATAAGTTGTGTTTGAAAAGCACTAAGACGAGGAGACAAATCAGCTTATTTATACACCTCTGGCAACGCATAAAGAGCATAGCTTCTTTCATCTTCTGCTCCTTCTCCACCGGTCTCAACCTTGCATTTGCGTCTTTATTCTCTTTTGCCCCCATTCCAGCTCTTAGTCGATAACTCGCTATTTTCTCACATATTTTTCGTATTTGTATAGCCTCTTCTATATCGGACAAGACGCGGTCCTTTTCTCATCTTGCTATTCTTGCTATTTGGATCACAACTGCACCTAGCGGGTGTTTTGGTGTTTGCTGGTTGGCTGTCAACATATTCCTGAAATGGAATACATCGCCCTAGGCTCGATCCAGTGATTGGGTGGCGCTTGCAAGCGCTCATGGTGGCTGGGGAGATTCATCGTGGCTAGTTTTTTATGGAGCAAGAAAGCTGCTGGCCGCTTGGCAGCCTTCTGCGAAGGGTAAAATTTTCGTTGATTCTTAATCATACTCTCTGAAGGATTAAGGATTAATCATCTTGCCGCTGTGCAAGGCGGCGGTTTGACTAGCTGTGGCTTTACAGGTCCTCGAATGGGCTTCCTCGAATGGAGGTGGCTCTGAATAAGCTGCCGATGGTGCGCCATCGTGTTCCACCTAGCCTCGGACGGGACTAAGGATGAGTTCCGAGCCGAGACTGTCAAGCAATAGACCGATCTCTAGCGGAACGAGCCGATTCGATTCTGCACCTGCAGAGTGCGGGTATCCCAATCCATGACCAGGTTTGCTACTCAATAGGGTTCTTAACTAAACCCTGACCATTACGGATACCCAAGATTGTCTCTTATTTAACGGACTTGTTGTTTATTGAAAAAAACTTGTTCTGCACGTCATAGTTGTTCTTTAGTTAATAAAAGTTGTTCTTTATTGAATAAGCTTGTTTATTGAAACTTGATTAGCGTTGATACTCATGGTCATCCGTTTCCCAGTCATGGCATTATAATAGACTGAAACTTCAAGAGCTTGTCACCATTGAGAAACGGAAGCTTACTTGAACGACCACTCCACAATTATAAGATGAGACCAAGTATCGTTGGCAAGACACTGCGTTAAACGACTCTCATTCATAATGAGCCTTGCCCCCCTCCGATGAATGAAATAGTTGATGAGATTATCTGTTCCCACGCTCACTCTGTAGAATAAATAGATACACACGCACGCACGCACGCAGCTTTCCTTCTCGAAAATCCCGATATAGCTAGCAATCAATCAATCATGAGAAGAAAATGACACAACCATGACGATGACGATGACGATGACGATAATAAAGACAGTCATAGGATCATGCAACACAACATTAAAAAAACATTTCAAGAAAAAAAAAAACAACAACAAAGAGATAGAGAGAGAGAGAGGGAGAGAGAGAGAGAGAGAGAAAAGGGGCCAAGGCGGAGAGACAAGAAAAAGAGAGGGCGCAAACGTCAAACATCGGCTCGCCAACAGCAGTCTCCTAGCCGGACAAGATAAGACCAAACAAAACAAGACAAGACCAAAACAGCAACCGCAACAAAAATCCCGTACAACATGTGGTATCCGACAAGGTTACATTGTTAATATCAACTCCAATATGTGCCCCAACCTTTAAACCTCGCCTGCCCTGTTGGCAATGCGTAGCCAACCCTTCTTATTTTTTTTTGTCATGACAGTGAAATGTGTTCTAGAAATCCTCCCAATGCCACTTCCGTTTTCTTCCGTTTCTTCTTTCATTCTTTCCCACTCAGACACGTGCCTCCTTTCCATCTTTCTCTTCCTTCCACCCTCGTCGTTTTGCAAACGCAAGCGAAGATGTGTCATACTGCAAGTGCTTGCTTGTTTAATAAAGGAGGGGAAAAAAAAACTTGAAACTAAAATTCGCAGGCTTTCAATCGTGGCTCGTAGACAATTCGTATATCTTCCATATGCTTCTCTTCTTTATTCTCTGCCCTTTCTCTATATCGATACTCATGTTGCGTCTATTCCTCTTCTTCTTCGATGGGGGCCGGAGTGCGACGCTCAACACGTCTCTTGGGCCGCCTGTGTCGGCTGCTGCTGATGTTGCTAGCCGAGTCATCAGGATAGAGATCGTATTCCTCCATCTGCCAGTCCTCGTCGCTGGCGTTGCCAGCATCGCTCTCAGCCCATGCAGGTCGCTCGTAGGTCGAGTTTAGGGAGTTGCCTGAGCCTGGAATTGAGAGCACGTCGATGCGTTTTCGGGTCTGGAGATTCTGCATGAGGCCGGCTCCGCGCTGTCGCAGGGCAGTTCGAACCGTCTCTGCCTGGTGGTGTAGCTTTTCAAACGCATCCTCCAAGGCTTCCATGCCCTGATAAATCTCTCGCTCAATCTCGGCAATGGCTGCCATCTCCATCTCCTCGTCGTTGGAAACCGGGGGGCGGCTCCCACCCATGCCAGAGGAAGTAAGACTGATGAATGAAGCGGGAGTCGCACCGCGGGAATACGGAGAGAACGGGGTGCCATTTCGAGAACCCAGGGCCGAAGGACCACGGAATGGTGTCGGACCTCTCGACTCTACGCCGCCAAAGTCGTCACCGTCGGCGCCTGACCATAAGAACCCGTCAAATCGGCCTGATGTTAGAATCTCCCATTCCTGACTATTAATGTTGGACAGAGTGATGAGAAGGTCGTGGGTATGGCGGTTCTTGATGAGATAGGTAACACTCTCCGCATCACGAGGAACCTGCTGAAGGCGGTAAAGCCGCTGTAAGGAGAGACCAGTCTTGATGATGAAGTCGTTACGTGGTCGATTAAGCGGGGTTGGTGCACGCGTGGCAGGCCTCAGCTCCTTTGATCCGGATAGGAGGGCGTTGAAGAAGGGCCGGTCCTCGGCGTCGAGATTGGTCAGGATGGCGAAGCTCAGCGTCTCGTCATCGACCTCCTGAGGAGGCGGAACAGGCGTCTCGGCTGTGCTGTGGAGCCACTTGTCCACAGCAGACCGGACCTTCTTTGACTGTCGTAGATAGTGTTCTCTAAACTCCTCAGCGATATCAGGATCTAACTGGATGGGAGAGTCTGGCCGCCGTGGGGTTTCTCCCGACACCTCAGCCGCCTTGGTGCCAATGTCTGCCAAGTCAAAAGGTGGCCATTGGGGGAGTTCAATACGGCCGCTGACCCATTCAAGCACATCGCCCCAGTTCAAGCCGCGGTGAGGTTCGTTGGACTTTTCGCATATGATGCAAGAGCAGCCGTGAGGTGGCAAGTCTCGAGAAAAGACGTTCTCTAGCCGATCGAGCAGACGACGAGCGACTGATCGATGGCCAGTAGCCACGGCAACCGATCCTTGCTTTGAGAGGACGGTTTGATACTGGTCCAGGAGGCTAACAAAGGGCGTGAAAAGCGTCTCAGCACCAGTGAGGGGTGATTGTGAGGGCCTGGAGCTGCCGTTTTGGACGGGCAGAACCGACAAAAAATGCCTCGTGACGGGAGCCGACAGACCGCCGTTTTGCAGTAGATAATCTACCCTGGGTATGTCGAGGACATCGACGGCGGGAGGTGGAGGAGGCGGCGGTGGCGGTGGAGGATGAGTGGGCGCCTTCATGGCGGGCGTGGCCGTACCTGAGGCAATGGTGGATGCATAGTCGTCGCCGTCAATGCCAGAGGCGGGAGTGCGAGATCGCTTCGAGTCGCCGTAGAGGTGGGAGGGGAATTGGTGAGCCTGGGTTGGCGTCTTGGGAGATGAGTCCTGGGCACTGGACGGGGAGGAGTCGACATGGAGCGGCTCAGGCTTGCTCTTCTTTGCGCTTCGAGTCGAGGATGACCGCTTGGATGAGTGGCGTGAATGTGAGGCAGTACTAGACGAGCGAGATAGGACAGATGACCGAAGCTTGTCGTGGATCTTGTTTGTGGGTGAGCGTATCAAGGTCGCTGCGCTGGTCGACGAGCGGCGGCTAACCTTTGAGGATTTCTCTTCGGCAGCACGGGAGGCGGACCTGGAAAGCGTCGACCTGTTGCCGCGGTCCAGGAGTTCTTCGGCGCGTCTTCTGGCGGCAGAGACGTCTGTATCGGGAGGCGTGGGCGGTCGAGACCGAGAGGACCTTTTAGAAGCTGATCGAGGAATGTCGTCAGGGGCGAGGGTGTTTTTGGATCGACGCTCCTGATCTCCACCACCCGAGGCAACGTCGGTAGGCTCAGGCGTCAGCGGGTTGGAAGCCTTGGCCTGAGAGGTGGAAGAGCCAATATCTTCGCGGCTGTTGACGGCCTCTTTGCTGTGCGCCTTGTCAAAGGACGGGTAGGGCAGCGAGATGCGATCCTTTTCGATGGAGAGCTTGGACATTGCGTCGACGGTCAGGTCGGACATGGAGACTGGGCGCTGGGGCAGCAGGCGGTCCCTGTCTCTCTCTCGGTCTCGGTCTCGGTCTCGATCGCGATCTCTATCTCGGTCCCGGTCAGAGTCCTTCTTGCGGTGTCGCCTGGTGGACGAGGTGAGCGAATGGGTGTCGCTGGAGCTGCGAGCGGATTTCGAGGAGCGGTGGGGGCGGTCTCGGTCAGGCTTGCGCTCTGATTTGGACCGACGGGCCTTGTCGCGCAGGCGGTCGTCGTCGACATTGACGTCGGCGTCACGTTCCTTGGACGGCATTTCGAATCACCATCGGGGCAGTTGCGCTGCGTCTATTGGGGGGACGGACTCGTGGTGGTTGGTTTTTGCGGAGGTTGCAGCGATTTTGAGCAGGGGTTCCTTTTTTGGGATTGGATTTTGTGTGGTGTTTGCCGTCTCTGTCTCTCGCTCTCTCTTTTTTTTTTTTTTTTTTGCAAGTGGGAAAGGAGGAGACCAAGAGGAGTCAGGAGAGGACAGAAGACGAATGAAGATGGAGCCGACGGGCAAACGAAAGCGGCGAGCTGCAGATGAAGAGAGAAGAAAAACACGAGAGCAGGAAATGCGATATGCAAGCCGGACAAAGAGTGAGGGGACGGTGAGGAAGGGATCAGCCGAAATCGAAATCGAAATCGAAGTAGATGCCGGAAGCTCTTGCTTGGCTCACTCAGGCAGCGACGACCCCTACTAAAGAGCTGGAGGACTGGCGCTAGGGGGGAGTACCGGTACGAGCTGCGGTGGTACCTGGCAGTGATACGAGTGCTGTGACGACGGGCTTTTAGGGGTTCGACCGGGGGCATCACAGCAGATTGGGCTGCAAAGGGCGGGTACTGAGGGAAAGGTACCTCTACCTTGCGAGCCGCGATGGGGTGGGTCGGCGGACGCAGCACATGCCTACTGAGGAACCTACTGAGGAACGTGCAGCTTGATGTGGGCAGATTTTAGCGGTCGTGTGGCCTGGAGTCTGCCCTTTGATGAGTGCTGCGCGCTGCGCTGATGCAGTGGCACGAGTCTGTGATGCCGCGTATGGCTGTCGCTAGAGCGCAGCTTAAGGCGCTGGCAGTGCAGGGCGGTGCATCAGACCAGCCGAGCAACGTGCCAGCAACAAGTCGGAATGACGAACTGCTAGCTCGGCATTGTCGCTCTCTCCCTCTTCCGGTGCGACCCCAGACGAAATGGCGCTGTGAGGGCTGGTTGATGTCACAGGGCGCCCGCTAGAAAAAAATGGTTCAAAAAGCTACATAGAGAAGAAAACAATGAGTAATATATGCTATTGGAATCATCAATGAGCTAAACTCGCAATAATGGCGCCTAACGGTGCGTGAAAAAAAGAGATGACCTCAAACAACAATGAACGCTTCGTGGGCTGATGATGCCTTACGGCGGGTGCTCCAACGAGCCTAAAGCGCGGCCCGGCCACAACGGTGCGCCCAACCCGCGCCACTCAGGAGCCCATTCGCTGCGCTGTAGCACCTAAAATTGGCAGCCCAGCGCCTTTTCCGCACCAAAGCAGCTCGAATGAGCGGCACATCAAACGTTCGAGAGCCGGCGCCAATCACAGCCCAATGGAGGGGGGGAAATGGCCGGAATGATTGGCTGCAGCGGCCCTTTTTTTTTTTTTCTTTTTTTTCTTCCAATTCTTTTTTCTTTGCTTGTCTTCTCTTGCGCCCCCCCCTCCCCTGACGTGGCATCCGGCGCTTCACCCTTTTCTGACTTGTGGCACTGGAGTTTTGGAATATTCTCATGGAACTCATGCATGCGAGGGGTATTTTATTTTTATTTGTGTTTTTGTTGCGGTTGAATGCAGAAACATTGAGTGCCAAAAGATGACACAAGGGCAGCCCAAGAGAAGAGAAGAGACGGAGAAGAATCGTACTGAGTAGTATTTACTGCTCTCGTCAAAGATGCTGCAATATTGAAGCTTTGCATGACACACACACACACACACACACATGCAGCATCATCTATACTTCTATACTTTACCCCTCAGCAAGATAGATACAGTGCAGATACTCTTCGTATAAACGATGCAGCAATCGCAGCATATTCCGCCAATCGCATCCATGCCGCATGTTCAGTAGCGGAGACATGTCACCGTTTATGCAGTTGCAAATGCCACCACCTCCAAGCAAAGCAAAGCAGATAAAAGGTGCCCTTATCTTCTTCATCTGCAAGCGACCTGCATCATCACATCACAGGCAAAGCATCAAATGAAAAATGTCATTCCATTGTGTGCGATGCATTAAAGAAACGAGAAATTCCTTTATTCTTTGTGCTTTGTGCCCGTGCTAGTACTTGCAAGGTACTCCAATGTTCTGCCTGGCCCCGGTCATGTCTTTCATCTCAATTCTTTCCTCTGCCTGCACATCCTCTTGTCTGATCCTTCAATCCTTATTCTATTCCTTTCAAGTCCACCTCTTTTCATCCATCCATCCATTTACTTTCTCTTCCCATGCTTTGTCCATTGGTGGTGGATGTTGCAAACAATTCTGGCAGCCAAATACCGTGATTGGATCTCTCTCGAGTGGTGGATGCTTCCGTCTGCAGTTGGAGGAGCCATAGGCATTGGTTGGTTGTCACCACGTCGAAGTACAGTATTTCATCTCTTCTTTAAGCCTCTAGAGCACTCCAGATAAATATACATCTTCCAAATCCTTAATTACTAGTGTTGGTTGAGAGGCCTGCAAGGCACAAGCTAACAGCCCATCTGCCTGCCTTTGCTTATGACCAAAACTAAAAAAAGAGCATCGACCAGCAGGTTTCAAGAGATTGCTGCTTGTAATGTGTCACAAAAAATAGAAACGTCAATGAAAATCAGCAAATGGTAGTATAAATGTTGTTATCAAGTCAGACACTTTCTTTATTGAACTAGCTCTCCTAAGCCGCCATATCTTGCTCTAATAGAGTCTTATACGTCTTTTACTCGTTGCCACCTCTAACTTGTAGATATTTCATCCATCGGTATCTATCCATCTATGCAAAATAAGCCATTAAGCAAATGATTTTGGGGACTTTTTTTCTCCTTTCCAAAGCACAAATCCATCACATATATGTATCCAAACGCCAACTCTTTTGCCTCTCCTCCAAGTACATGTATATATGTCTATACTTATGCTCATGGGGAAGAAAAGCAAACAACAGTGTAAACAAAACTAAAACGATGACAAAGCAGAGACAAAAAGCAACGCTCCTTTACAGACGATCCAGAAGGCCCCGGCTCTCGAGAAGCAGGATGATCTCGTGCACAATAGAGCGGACGTTCTGCTTGGTCAGGTCAACAGTCAGATCGGCCTTCTGGGGCGTCTCATAGGGGTCGTCAACACCGGTGAAGCCCTTGATCTCGCCGGCGCGAGCTTTCTCGTAGACGCCCTTGCGATCCGTCTTCTCGCAGTGCTCGAGCGGCGTGGCAACGTGCACCAGGAAAAAGGGTCCAGACTTCTCGACAAGCTCTCGCGCGTGCTGGCGAGCATCCTCATAAGGCGCAATGGGGGCGGCGATGACGGCAGCACCGGCCTTGGTAAGCTCCGAAGCAACAAAGGCGATGCGGCCAATGTTTAGGCTTCGGTCCTGGCGGCTGAAGCCCAGTTCGGATGAGAGCTCGGCACGCACCGTCTCGCCCAGCAGCATGGACACGGGTCGGCCGCCGCCCTGGTTCAGCGTTGCCTGGAGAGCACGCGCAATCTGGTCCTTGCCGCTGTTCTGGTAGCCCGTCAGGAAGACGGTGAAGCCCTTCTCACGCGGCAGCGGGTTCTGCTCACGCAACACCTTGACGACTTCGGGGTAGGAGAACCACTCGGGAATCTCCTTGCCGGTTCTCAGGCGGTTTCGCAGCTCTGTGCCGGAGATGTTCATGGTGCGAGTGCCCTCGGGAATCTCGTTGGCAGGCATGTACTCGTCGCGGTCGGGGATGTAAATCATCTCCTGGAACTCGACCATCTTGATGCCGAGCTCCTCCTGGTGCTGCTGCACGAGGATCTGCGCATCGTAAGGGCCGTAGTGGTCCTTGCCGTTCTTGTTCTTGCCGGGGCCGGCGTGGTCACGGCCAACAATGAAGTGTGTGGAGCCGTGGTTCTTGCGGATGACGGCGTGCCACAGAGCCTCACGGGGGCCGCCCATTCTCATGGCCAGAGGCAGCAGAGCGAGAGCAGCCATGCCGTTGGGGTATCGGGGCAGCAGAGCGCGGTAGACGCGGACTCGGGTGAAGTGGTCGATGTCACCAGGCTTCGTCAGGCCGACGACCGGGTGGATGAGGACATTGGCTTGCTGAGAGCGAGCAGCCCGGACCGTCAGCTCACGATGAGCGCGGTGCATGGGGTTTCGGGTCTGGAAGGCGACCACCTTTTGCCAGCCAAGCTTGTTGAAGTGGGATCGCAGCTCAGCAGGGGTGACTGTGGAAAATCAAACTTGCAATTAGTTGTTTGCTCTTTGGACGTAGACATGCTTTCTAGAAACTGGAACACAAATAACATACATCGCAGGTCGAGGAAGTCGTAGTGTTCAAGACGGCTGATGGCCTCGAGCTTTCCGCCGACGTAAAAGTCCTTTGCGACGCTGAAGAGGTGCTTGATGCCGGGATGGGTATCGTCATCGCTGCCAAAGACCAGCTTGGCCTCCTGAACCCTGGATTGCGCGCGGCCGTGTTAGTTCTGCAGGATACGCCAACGACCCAACCAAACGAGTCGCAAATCCCAATCGCATTGTGAGGGCTTACTTGTCAGGTCTGTACACATCCTCGACGGTCAGGATGGCCAGGTTCCGGTCATCTCTGAAGTCGCGCAGCGTAATCTTTGCGCCCGGCTTGATGGAGAGCTCATCAATCTGTGCCTGGTCGACGTCGAGGGTGATGGGCATGCTGAAGAGCAAGCCATTCTCGAGACGGTTCTCCTTGACGACTCTGTTGTAATCATTCTCGGTCATGAAACCTGCAAAGCAAAAACAGCAGCGTCAGTAATCGCGGCCGTATAAGTCGATTGCGCCTGCCCCTCTCGCCCCTCCTCTGCTTCGCATCGCATCACATGCGCCAACGCGGGGCAAGTCGAATCCTTGCGATCCGATCCGCATTGCGCGCGGGCTTCGGCTTGGAGGGGCTTTGCGGCCAACACTAATAAGAGTGCGACTGCACACAAGCAAATCATGACATACCTTCTAGGGGCGAGAAGCCGCCATTGAGGATGAGCTCCAAGTCGCAGAGATGGCGCTCGGACAGCACAAGTGCGGGAAGAGTCTCGGACTCCGCCAGCAGCTCGGCCTGGCGAGGCAGATCGCGGGCAAAGAGGTCCTTGAGGACGCCGCCGTGGGGAGTGTTGGCCATTATGACGATGGTGGGGTGGTCAAGCTCGGGAGGGCAAAATGGTGTCAACGGCACAGCCAGTCACGCAACAGGCTCTGGTGGAAGGGAGAAGACGGCGACGACAGAAGCAAGCAAGCCCAAGAATAGCAAAAGAACAGGGAGCGAGAACGACAAGATGGAAGAGTCACAGAGAAGGAGAGACAGAGGGGGGAGAGAGAGAGAGGAGAAAGGAAGAAGAGTATGGATGGGGGCGGGCGTCTCAACGCCAGACTATAAATGCTTTTTCTCCCCTGGGGTCGTGCCGGAGATGCTAAAACGCCAACGATCCATGGCCCAGAAAAGGTACATTTGCAGTCCGGAGGGCAATCCGTAGAGACACGCCTGGCACATTGGTGATCCCGTAAGCAGCCTCGTAGGATGATGTGCCTGTCTCGCCTCGATATACACCACCGCTCCCCACTAGCCAGGCTGCCCATGGGAAAACTGGCCCGTGGAGTCGCAATTCGCAGCAGCTATTACTCGGCAATGCTCCACAGAACAGAAAAAAAAGACTGGGAGCGGCCCACCGCAGCCATCAAATGGCGGCATTTGGCTCGAGATTCTGGCGATGACGTGCTCGAGAGCGATGCTCCGGGTCCCGCATGGCTTGACGGCCAGGCCCAATCAGCGCCGTGCAGATGTCCGCAAAGGCCAGTCCGAGTATGAGGGAAGCAAAGCAAAAAGACCTTTTCTTCCAACGAACGGGGGTAATTGTCTCCATAGAATAGGTTAGCCGCAATTGCGAAATCTCGGGCCATCGGTGGTGGATGTCGCTGCCTCTCTCTCTGTCTTTTTGTTTTATCCCTCCCTGAGGCTGAGGAGAGCGGCCTGCATACGTAAACCTGCTGCTGATCGTCACTAAAAGACACAGACGGCTTTATATGTGTAAACGACGGAACCCTAGCCGAACACAGATGATCGACAGGGTGAAGATTGGAGGATACTCTACGGTTCCATATGACGACTCACCAGCCATACAGACGACCGACTATCCTATGCGCTCATGTCCCCAATCCCCCAATCCCCCCAGCCCAGGATGATGACAAAACAGCTTCGACGATGGAGGGAATTAAACACAGAGAGGCCCCAGTCCGCCGACTAGCCACGGGCTAGGCAGCGTCTAGTGTCTCCACGTCCTTCGGGCCATCGCTGCGTCTTTGATTCTCTCTTCGCCTTCTGCAACGTTCGACCGCCTAAGCGCTGGGTGGGAGACTTGGTTCAGATTTCACCACCGGCCGCCTCGATTTCGCCATTTTCTTTTTTTGGCAAGGCCCCCTGGCTTGGTGCCGGTTCTGGGGCGTGTTCCGTAACTGCGCTCTCCCAGCAGCTCTCCGTGTATGCGGTTCGCCAACGGCTCTCGGGCTGCCTGTGGGCTGTGCCTGTTCTTCGGGCTGTCGGCCGGTCGTTGCAGAAAGTCATGATAGCTGCGACAATCCCCTGCTATCGCTATCAGCATCTTTCTGTGGCGCGGCTTCATGTCTTGATCCATCCAGAGGTGCCATCCGCACATGAACTGTTGCAAGCATACATACATACATGCCTTCTGTATACTTCCCTAGCATATGCCTATCAGCAATGCGTGTCTGCGTAAACAATCCCATGATGCATAGTAGCCAAACTGAAGTTGTGGCAGATTTGGAGACTTAACATTTTTGAAGTTTTTTTTGGTCGCCGCTATATTCTGGATTCTTATCAGTCATGCCAAATAGTTTATCTACAGTCGCCGTCTCAAGGCAGTTGCTGCCGGACAGTGGGGGGAGGATCCAATAGTGCTCATTTTTCACCAAGCAGTCAAGGTCAAATTATCAACAAAAAAAAAAAAAGTCTGAGTTCTATTGTTCTCTAACCAAATCAAATAGAAGAAAGAAAGAAAGAAAGAAAATTCTAGTTTAGATCCCAAAAAACAAAAGTAGCACCCAAAATCTGTAGAATACCTAGGTAGGCAAAAACAGCAACAAAGCAACAAAGTAGCAAAATCTTAGTGTCGCACGACCGGTTGGCCTTGGTTTCGAGTTATGATTGTCTTGATGAGAAAGCAACAAAACAAAACAAAAGAAAGAATTCGTGTGAATAGTTCGTGTCTCGTCTCATGGCTGGCCTGTGTAAATTTCTCCAATAATAGCCGATATGCCGACTGCCGATGCCAGGCTTGCAAATTTCACCCACATTATATGATTGTTAGTAGTTCTCTTATAGCCTCGAACACCTCGGACCCTGAGACACGGTATCTGGTTTCTATAGCGGCCGCTGTTCAAATCCTTGCTACAGCACATGTAGTTGTTCATAGATCTTGGCCATAGTCGATAATCCGGGGGCAAGCCTATTTGTTGTATTAGCATCACATTCTCTCAAAGTAAATGTTTTAACCGGGGGAAAAGGGGGGCATCTTAAACGTACGAATCTCTGGTTGCACGAGTCCATCGTTAATCTCTGGGTTTAACACAGCTAACTCGTTGATTGTTGCATCAATGTTAATTTCTCCCGTCCTTGATTTGGCTACAAAGCGGTCGATGGCATTCGCCAGTTTGGCTAAGGATGCCATATTCTCTCCGGGAATGATTGTTGACAAGCGTGCAATCTGACTCTCGTCGACGTCCGGTAGCTGCAACAAACAATGGCCAATGGGCGGAATTCCGTACGTATCCGAGTCACAAGTACCTCCAAAAAAGAGCACCTGTATGTTAAATCTTTCCCTCATGGCTGTACCCACCATAGCATGGTATTCCTGGGGAGCATTTACTAGGAAGACCTTCTTCCCGGCAATATAAGTCACTGCCCAGTCAAAATTATCCTCGTTTCCGATTCCTTTATGTAGCGTGTAGTTGAGATTGAAGATTGATGTAGCAAAATTAAACTCGGTATCGTTGTTCACAATCCACCCAACGGGCCATTCCGCTGAAGGATTCGCCATGATTAGGTTTTGGAAGTTTTGCTGGAGATTAGATCTCAGAGTTTGGTGCGTCAAGGTTTTGGGATAGTTGTGTTGGCAACTAGAAGTTTCTGCAAGAGTCTGATGGATGTCCGAGTGATTCAAAGCGTATTGGGCTGTGTTGTGGTGACTAGAAAGTTTGGTGTGTCTGGATTGCTTCGAGATGGTTACCAGAAGGGCCGGATCTGCCACTTATTATAGTTTTTTCGAGGAGTCCTCAAAATGTATATTGCTATTGTGTTAACACTATCACAACGGAAACTGATTCAAAACGGCCTTGATAACCCTCGTGTTCAAGAAGTAAAGAAAAACACCGAGTGCATGCTCTAAAGGCGACTCTTTGTAACACCACTTTCACAAATATCTTTGAAAAGGCAAGGAATACATCAATTTCACACTGTAAAAGAAGCGTCTCTTTGTGCCTCATGTTCAAAAAAGGCGTCAACTCACCAAGAATGATGAACTCTATCCCTTTGTCTTTGTCTGAAGCCGGTAAGACGCCGCTTGTTCATGATTGTAGCGAGATTGAATCCAGGAACAACGTTTGGGGAGTGTCGCAGGCATACAATGCAAATGCAAAAAAGAAAAAAAGACAGCATAGCCCGTTTTTTTGAACAACGATGAAGTCTCAAAGGGAACAGGAGACTTCGGCTTTTGGAACTCAAAGACTTCAAAGGATACACGTCGAATAGAAAGCAGAACTGTCTCCTGAAAAGCAAGTGAACGCCTTCCTGTGCTACAATTCTATTTGGTGTCTCCTCCCTTTTATTGTGACTTTTAACCACCTCAACACAGTAATGTGTAGATGATCTAACGTTTCCGACCCTTTCACTCCTATTTATAAGCACGTTCAAAGACGGCTCTTGCTGCCGCAAAAGCGGGTGGACCGCTGGTGGGAAGACTTTTAGCGGCTGAGCCCGGGGGTAGTAGTCTTTAACTGGTGGTTCTCGGTAGTAAATCAACATAACAATATTCTTTATTTCCAATAGCAAGGTCTTTCATGCCTTTTACACAATTTAGAATCCCGAAAACATTAAAAAAGGAACACTTGACTAAATAATGGTAAATACATCCTCAAAGGTATGAATGGTAAAAGGAAGGAAAGTTTCATTTGAACCACACAGAGATCCATTAAAGAAAAACAGCGATTAATCAGCGATTAGAGCAACCAAAATACATCATTCCCATCTTTTCGGCCTACGATAGCCGATCAATCTGTTGGATAATGCCCCTTATGACGGTTGCAGATACATCTCGCCCTAATGAAACCCATGGTTCGCCCTCCAAGTAACCAGCAAAGCCGCGGACTGTCATACACGGCACCCTGGGGCCAACTTCGGGTCCACAACACAACTCATCGTTTGAGCAGCCCACATACATTGTGTGGTACAAGATCTCCCCCTGCCTGAATTCATCTCCAGGCAAGTACAGCCCCGTAGGATGGCCATCTATGTGCTCCTGCACTGCAAGCAGTAAGAGGCTTGCGTTCCGCTCATCAATAGCCGTAATGCCATTGTCGCTAGGGTAAAAATCAACCTCCTGGGTGGTAGGAGTGTTAATGATGCAGTGCCCGATGCGTTCGTCACCCAATGCGAAATTGGACGTGTAGTCGACGCCGCCAAAGATGATCAGCCTTACATGGCGAATATGGCTGTGCACGCATAAAATTGCCGACGACATATCCATTTCCTCAGCATATATTACATTGACATTGTGTATTCCGATTGTACCCGGCGTAACGATGATTGTAGTGGAATCGAGAGGGGAAACCCATTTTTCCTCGCTTCCCTTGCTATCCAGATACTGTATAGCCTCGTCATATTCCTCTCGGAGGAAAAATATCCACGCAATGTTGCGGATGGTTGATGCCATGGTGATGACTTTGAAAGATTGGTCGTATAATATTGATATCTAACTGACTATTTTACTTATTTTACCACAGATAGTATGAGAGCCAGGTAGGCACATATATATATATGTATATATACATATCAACATACATGCCACAGAAAATGTATACTGTTTTTACAGTTATCATAAAGTGACAACTGTGTTCTATTTCTCTTTTGAGCGTGTGTTCTGAAAAATCATCAATAGACGAATCCTTTACGGCAAGAAGCTTTCCCATTCCCTTTCCGCGTCTTTGTTATTTGCTTCTTTGCTAAATAAAGATGCTTTTATAACAATGATTTGGTTGTTTCCATCTCTTTCGTATTTATTCTCAAGTCGAAACCTCCTCTATCAATCCAAAATCCACAAACTTGAATAACAGTAATAAGATCTATATGATCAAACATGGTACAAAATTACTACCGAAAAGGAAGATGGAGAAAGGAGAGATTGTTCAGTTTATATACAAGGGATTTTTTTTGTCCTTTTCTTTTTTTGTTTGCTAAACTTGAAATGAAATGTATGATCTAAAACTAAAGGTGGTAAGAAGATACGAGAAACGGATTTGATGAACACTGTCTTCTCTCTTTAAAAAGAAAAAAGAAAAATTCCGGGACAAAAAAGCCCCAAAGTATCACATCTTAGGTTCCCAATGTCAACCACACTATCCCAATCTTCTGGGGGTTAATGTAGCCAACACCTACCTTACGTGAAGAGAATGTTCTTTGCAATGTATTCAAGGCATCTCAAGATTAAAATACCATGCAAAAGTTTACATAAATTAGGGAGATAGGCAGCTATTATATATACTATACATGCAACGTCAATATCTAGGGAGTTTTATATAATTAATGTAAACTTCTCAAAGGAAAATACGATGATATCTGTTTACTTAAAGTCTCATAAAGCATTGTTTGGCTATAATGTTAGAAACGAAAACATCCTAGTGAAAAAAAAAAATATCGCTATTCATTTAAAATACAGCTAACAAAAAAAATGAAGAGAAAGAAACCAATGGCTCTTGATTAACTAATTGTTCTTCTAAATTACTTGATGAAAAACAGTATAAAGTAGTAGAACAAACCCTTTTAGACAAAAAGCCCACTCTTTCAATACACCAATATTCCGACTTTCCAACAAAAGGGCGTCGCTAACGTCCTCTCACCTTCTCCTTGATTACTCTAGCTTCTCCATTTGCTCGATAATTTTCATGACAGTCTGTGCAGATGCCGTAGATGCAAGCTCAAGCTGATCCAAGTCAACCTTGCATAGACCGACGACTGTAATGAACGGAAGCCCCGATATGACACACATGCGACTCTCAATGTCTGCCTGGCTCTGGTCGTAAAGAGCGTGAGCGTAGCACGTGCGATTGCCAATAGTGTACCCCTGCTGATTATATAGAAGGCTGCTTACCGCATCGAGAAGATTCTTTGCGTTCTTTCGACTCTCTTCGGGAATACTTTCCATTATATTCTGATAATAGGCCTCAATTTCCTCATCAAAGATGGGAGTGCTTATCACACAATCGCCAATGTTGAGATGGCCGGGTGTGTAGTTCGCCAAGTAGTCAAGGCCGCCAATGATGTAAACACTTATATTCTTGCCTTGGGCTTTTAGCTCTTCAGCCATTATCTCGGCTGCACGATGTACGTAACGCTCCTTTTCAGCATTCACTAGGTATACATCGTGGTCTTTAACTGTGCCAGTGCAATAGTAGTATTTTATGGGATCTTCAGGGGAGGCGAGCGCGTGATCTTCCCAGGCTACTGGCAGAGCGTCTTGATTAAGAAGGTTTTTGGCCGGTCCGTATTCCGTCCAGGACGGAATGATCCAAGCAATCACGGACGACATGATGCTATCTATTAGAAGATGTCGCGTATCAGTGTTGAAATTTTGACGTTGGATTATCTTGTACCAGTAGAGAAGTAGGGAAATAGAGAGCTAGCTTGATTGCTTCTATAGGAATAGCAATTGACAGCATCAGGCTTCCATTTTATACACATGACAAGATTTCGAATTGCTAACTATAGATGAATTGTTGCTATATTAACAATTATACGATAGTAGAGCGAGCTGTGAAAGGAGCTCGTTGGGTTCATCTCAAAAGCGATAACACACTTGATGCTAACAAGACAGTCCTTTGAAACATGGACCTTTACAAGGGACAAGTCCGGATAAACAAGGAAGTCAATTTACTGTATAAAGAATAATGGAGAAAGACGTACCAATTAAAGAACACAATAAGCCGGGTTATACAGCCAAAGAATAACGGAGAATTAATTGAACAAGGGTTGAACAAGAGCCTCCACACCTGTTCACGAAGAGTGTTGACCGGATAAGCTGTTCAAGGGATGGAAGAAAAATTGAACAGTGATAGGCGGTATGCAAATTTTGTATCATAAATGCATAAATTTCTTCTCGTCCAAGGTACGTGTTCTGAACTTGTAAAGTTTTAGTACTCAAAGTTGAAGAGAGAAAATATCTATCTAATACATTGAAACACAAATTCTTTGCCCTTTAGTAAAAAAAAAAAAAAAAAAAAAGAAAGAAACGTCATTTCTTCTTCCAGACAAACAAAGTAAAGCAAAAAGCCCGATATTCCAAAGAATGGCACGACAACCATCGAATAGCGACGAGGGACAGCTCATCCTCGGCTTCGACGTACTTTACATGATTCTCATGAATTACTTGGAAAAAGATAAAGACGTTCTCAACTTCATACTTGCAAGCAAACTCTACTACGAGCAGTTTCATGACGCTTGGCTCCTTCACAATGTGCTCCATCGCGGATGTACGGCTCTAGAGGGAGCCGTGAGAGGAGCCAACACGGCCATGGTCGAGAAGATACTTGAAATCCCAGGTATAGAAGCGGCTGTACCTCGCGGTATGTGGCGGATGACGGTCGCGATCGCTATAGCTCGTGGCTGCCTTGATATAATGAGATTGATACTGAAGGTCAATTGCGTCCGGACCAGCATCGACGAAGAAGCCCACGAGATTGCTATAAAGGGAACGGAGGCGTGGAAAGGGCGGCGGTTTCTTGATTCCTGGCTACAGATAATGTGGGATGCTGTCCGATCCGACCAAGCGGATGTGGTAGATCTGTTCCTTTCTCACGGCATGACGGTAGAGCTGTGCGATCCACACGGCATGACGGCTTTGCACATAGCGACTAAAGGCGCTGAGAAGGAGTAACTCGTAAGACTTTTGCTGGAAAAGTATAAAACCAACCCGAACAACATGGCTGTGTCATCCTTTCTATGGTGGGACGGATCTCTAGACACACCTCTTCATTTGGCGGCCGCCAAAGGCAGCACTACAGTTGTAAAGCTGCTACTCGAGCACAAGGCAGACCCTTGTTATGGCTATGAGGGGGGGCTCTGTCCGGCTTTAGTAACGGCGGCCAAGAAAGGTCACAAGGATGTTGTGGAAATCCTGTCACAAGATGAGCGAGTCGAGCTCCACGCACATGATTGGATGGGTATGACAGTCCTGAGCAATGCTGTCTGTGGAGGAAAAACAGATGTAGTGCAGATGTTGCTTGAAAATGAACGAATCGATCCAAACGCGACGACATCCCACGGCCGTTCCCCACTCCTAATTGCCGCTCAAGGTGTTGCTTACGACCAAGACGAAGACATAGAGGCTAACACCAGCGGGTTAGCAATGACAAAGCTGCTTCTGTCCGACAAAAGGGTCGACATCTTCCTGAGGGATGACAGTGGGCAGAACGCCTTGTTTTGGGCCGCACGGAGCGGCCAACATGAAGTCCTAGAAATGTATCTCGCCGATGGCAGACTTGATCCAAACGAGCCTGACAATAATCTAAGAACACCAGTCTCAGCTACACCTTGTGAAAAGTGTATGAATCTCCTCATCAACCGACACGAGGGTCGACCTGAACATGGCAGATAACACAGGCATGACACCACTCATGCACCACGCACTTGAGCGGCGAGAAGCCCATATTGAGCGATTGATATACTCGTGCCGTGTAGATGTGAGAACAAGGCAGACATGGAGGGAGATACGGCGTTAAGCTTGGCTCTTAGGACTTCCGCCTGCAGGCGGATTGTAGCCCTGCTGAGAACGGGCAAGCCGCGGGCTCCATGACAGGCCGAATGTATTTGAGACTCATGGAAGCCAGGAGAAGACGTTGATCAGATACAGGATGCGATGGAGCAAGGATTGGAGTGGGTTTAACTTTGGCTGATGGTATTCCGTAGATGTTGCGTAGGATAAATGAAAACGCTTCATATCTTCATGTCTAGTATTCACTGTGAGTTAGATTCGCATCAACAGAGACGCTGACAAATACATCAACACACTTGCCAACTGCCAACACACTTGCCAACTGCTCTACTCCATTGCCATTATTAAAAATCCATTCTAGCCGACACATGATGAAACGAATTGACATATATCCGCGGGATGCAGTAACTTTGTTTCTGCTTCATCCATATTATTAAACTGACAAAAAGCCATGCGGCGGCAATTGTGCGCAGGATCATCAGCCATTCCACATTCCACTTCATTAATTTCGTCCACCAATCTCTGACAACTTAGCAAACACACCAGGACCAAGTACACAGCTCCAGCACTCCAGCAACCAGCGTACCACGTCATCTCGTTCATTCATGATTCGAAATATACAGCACCATCCACAAACGTCGGCTCTAAGTCTTCATTAGAGACAACGAGTATGAACAGAGTAACTTCACTCCTTGTGCCGGACGGTGGGGCTGAGGCAGGTCTTTCGGGCGATGTCGATCGATAACTGCTTCTAAAGGATATCGTTAGAAATGATAAAGGGGTACATAAAAGTATAGAGTACTCACGACAAACAGGTCAAGCACTCTGAGACGGGAAGGGACTCTGATATGAGCTCTCCACAGCCTGGACAGTGAACGAGCTCACACATGCTCGGATTGTTGATGGGGATATGGCTAGAGTTGAAGGCAAAAGACCGCCGATTTTGATATGAAACCTGGCCAAACTGAAAGCCCGCACAGTAAAGCTGAGGGAAAGTCGTCTAGTGGTCCTTGATAGACAGCTTTCAGATTCGCCTTTACGTCTTGGACTACTATCCGAGCATTTGTCGTTCTATTCTGCTTTCTTTATACTTGCTGCATGCCCACCTTCGCTTCACATTATGCCGAGCACTCTACAGGCCTCGAAGCGAAGCCTCGACAACGTTGCAGGCCTAGCATCAGCCAAAGACAAAGGACATCGGTACACATCCGTATGCTTAGAAAGGGGGGTGCCCAAAGGAAAGGAGGGAGAGAGACATTTCCAGAGAAGGAATAAAAAGGAGCCTTCCAAGTCCTTCATCCTCCAACTCGTCTTCAACGGACTCGTGGCCCTAGTTCGCTTTCGACCGGTCTTGCGAGCCAACAACACTTATGAGCATGTTTCCCCTCTCCACTCGGCGCCCCCCCTTGTGTTGAGAGATATGACACACGCTTCTCGAATCCCGTGATGGCCAAACTTTAATAGATGGCGGGAAATGTCACAGGCTGCAAGGTACAGCGGCAAACGGCAAGGGATAGCGCCAAGATTCTCTCCAGGATCGAACTACTAGTAATAGGAGAGCATTCGAAATGGCCATCGGAAGCTAGCCGAGCGAGGCATCGCAGGTTTGGTGGCGTTCTTCTTTCCACGGCTAATTTTACCCTGTTCAGAATGTCGTAAGCGACTAAAGTTGCTTTTTGATTCAACCTTCTGCGGTACTGACTTGGAACGGCATCTCCTTGTCCTCACCAACATGTGCACGTTCTCGTGTGAACGTTTCGTGTGAGTCAGTTTCTGTGAATCAGGCAAGCAAGCCATCACAGTCGGATTTGACTGTGATTGTCTTTTTTACTGCCACATCACATGGATTCAATGACGAATACAGGCAGAAAATAATGGCAAAAGCGGCTGGGCACGGCATCATACAAAGGCGAGCAGAAGAGCGTCTCTCGTATGCAGCTCGCTCGTCTCGAACAGACCAGACAGCCTAGACTCTAATCGTCACTGATGTTGCTGGCCAGTCAAAGCGCTCGATAGGCGAAGTTTAGTCAACATGGCCATGATCGCCTGTGACAGCGAGAATAAGTTGGATGGATGGGGATGGAAAAAAAAAAAAAAAAAAAGGGTAGGGTCGTATTAGGCTGCATCCTTTAAGGCGATGTGCGTATAGATCGGTGCTTGCCAATTTTTACGGGGGCGTGACTGCAGGTGATACGATACTGTGGGAAGGAAACAATGAAATCAAGGCAGGAGCGAAGGAAGCAGATCTTGACGGCACTTCAGTCGCGCATCCGATTGGCTCGAGGTCCGATGGAGCGATAAAAACAGGACGTGGAAGTCCAGACGCCAGGGGTTTCAAGCGCAACACCATCTCAGCATCACAGCCCCCTTGGTTGACGACGTCGCTGCGACCCTCCTTGGCCAACACGATGCGCAGACAGGCAGCTGCAGGTAGCACGAGCCTCGCCCACAGGGCTGACCAACAGCAAAGCGCGAGCCAGGGCTATCCCGGCGTCGGTGGGCCGTGGATGGAAAACGAAAAGCAGAGATCCCGTCCATAGTGAGACGATAGTAATGCTGCTATTCCTGACGAGGGAAGCAATAGATTGATGATATTGATGCAGTAGTGCTTGTCAAGAGTCCTCGTCGGGCATACATATGCCGAAGACTCCAGATACTAGTTGGAGATCTGCTGCCACTACCAGCACTTTTTTTTTTTTTAGAGCTCGGACACTTTTTTTCCTGGTGGCCTCCGTAGAAGCGCCGCAATATGAAACTACCAGTTAGTATATGCTTAGCGAATAACATGCAAAGGCGTCATCTCGAGATGCGCTGGGATTGGAGAGAAATCAGGCCATAATTGCGTATCTGAGAACTAATCTGAACGCTTTGGCGTTTTGATAGGCATAATGTATGTCTTTATGGAGCCGTCTTTGGTCAGGGTGTACGATTATGTCTGACGTATGAAAACTCACAAGAATGCAAAGGCGGTCGGTCCTTGTATGAATGCACCATCTTCGATAAATGTAATATTGTGTGTATTTGACTCCCCGGTATCTCTCTATAATCCATTATCAAAAGACAGGCTTGAAGAAGAAAGAAAGAGGAAAGAAAGGATTGACTAGACAGTTGATACATGTCCCTTCTTGATGTTTCTCCCTTTCTTCTCCGTCTTTGCTACCAGAAACCATCAGCTCAATTTCCCAAAATGCAGCGCGCCGTATCAAACTCCTCTTCTCAAATACCACCCAATGTAGAGATAATCATCCGTCGTCCCATGTGTTTTAAAAAAACCCCCCAAGCAACCCCATCCATCTATTTCCTTTGGGGTGCTGTGTTCATCTTCAATGCCCATACCAAACGTTTTGATCCTTTTCTTTTTTCCTTTTCCCCCCTCCTGCTCAAGCGGAAACGCACCAGCATAATCGCAGAAATTAAAATAACAAACGAGACAAAGACAAATTAATAACTAACAAGGTATTCATCATACAGTTTTCTAAACAGAGTTTCGCGCTTGCTGATATCCTGCTGAGAAGAAGAGAAGCAGAGAAGAAGAAAAAGAGGGGAGGAAACGATGGTAGTGCGGTCGGTATAATTAAGAGTCAAGTGAATATATCAATGATGTGTATGTGAGACCGGCAAGTCTAATAGTAGATGGCCTCGATGAGATAAAGTATGCCAAAGAATAAGAAGGCAACGGCACCGCCAACAGTCACTATATACACAGCCTTGGTTAGTGTCTTTTACTTGGAAAAAAGATTGCGTTGTATTTGCATATAAGCAGTGAAGAAACTCTGGATGGATTTCTCAACTTACCAACTTTCAGACTGACGCGTCCGGCAATAGCACGACCACCGATAACCGCAACACCGGTGCAAATGGAATGTCCAGCCAAAGCGCCGAGCGTAACCCACCAATAGTCCTGTCCAGCAGCCATAGCAATGGTGGCAATCTGGCTTCGGTCTCCCCACTCGCCCAAGAAAGTCATGACAAAGGTCTGGACCCAGGCTGGGCTCAGGATGAGAGAGCAAAGGTTGCTGATGCCACTGCCGAAACTGCTGAGGCTGTTCGATTTGCGAGAAGGGGCACGAGAGGGAGATTCGGAGGGCGATCTCGGAGAGGGGAACCTGTTCTTGCGTGAAGACCTGCCACCGCCAAGGCCCATCTCAAGAGCGTCACCGGAGATGGAGCCACCTCTTCGCTCAAGCTCCTTCTCCTTCTCAGCCAGTTCTTGCTCAACCTCATGCATCTCGGCTGTGACGCCTTCGTTGGGATCCATGTTCATTCCCTCTCGGAGAAGTCTGGCGCCAAAAACGAAGAACAGGCCCGCGGCGAGAAGACCAGTCAGACGCTTGGAAATCAGAGCCGGCACGGCATGTCCCAAGACGGCAGACAAGACAGTCATGACTGCAAGAGCTCCGAAAGCAGCAGAAAAGACAACCATGCGGTCGTGTTTCATGGCCATGAGAGCGGCTACCAGAAAGGTCTTGTCTCCAACTTCGGAAACCAAGATCATGGTGAAGGACAGGATGAAAGAGTGGAAAGGCTGGTTGATGCCATCCTCGCCTTCAGAGGCCTCTGGTGTTGATGGTGACGAGCTTCCAGTCTTTGGCTTGGAGATGTCGAGATGGTCTTTCTTTGCGGAGTCTGGGACGGGCGGCGACAGCTGTTCGCGAGGCGTGTCGGGGAGATCGCCGGGTTTCTATCCGCCATTGAGTGTTAGTGCATCGGATCATTGGATTCTCATCATTCCACTACCGCATTGCTGCCGCATCGCTGCCGCACCGCATAGAGATGGGTACATGCAAGCGGCAGCAAGGAAAAAGGGAGGAAATAATTAGTGTCATACCTCTAGCCCGGTGTAACCAGTGTCTTCGGTATCCTTATCGGATGAAGACTTTGGCTTTGACTTGTCCTTGTCCGAGTCGGCTGGTTTGGCCTTGTCTTTGCCCTTGCCCTTTTCAATCTTCTTCTCTTCACTGTGAGGCAGCGGAGGGTGTTCCTTGGGCGCTTCCGGCTGGTTGACAAGCTTCTCGCCAGTCTTGCCCTCGTGGGCCTTGCGGGCCTTGTCCTTTTCGGAGACGCCGCCCTCGGTGCCCGTGGTGCCATCCTGAGGCTTCTCACGGTTCTTGTCGAACATGACGCCATCGTTGGACTCGGGAATCTTCTTGCCATCGACCACGGTGGGATCCTTGGGGCGCCCCTTGAGCGTGGGCAGGTCGCTTTCGCCCTTTGTCTCGGTCGATGCCTTGCCGTCGGTCTCGACAAAGGGTCCTAGGTGAGGCTTGCCATCTTTGCCGTCTACGGGCGCGTCCTTGGTGGGCACGCCGAGGCGGCCGTTGAGGATGGCGGCATCGGCAACGTCACCAGGGATGGTGTCTCTCTCGCTGTTGGCGACGGCGGCGGCAGCGGGGTCTGTGGCAAGGGCGCCGGCGATGGACGGCAGAAGGAGGAGGAGGAGAGGAGAATGCTTTGCTCGGAATTGCATTGCGGCGGGAGGGGCTGGAGTGGAACAGCAGCCTTGTTGACGTCGTCGAATCTCGGTAAATCAAGGGTCAATGTTGCTCAATGCATCCGAATGCGATGCGGTCTTTGGTGAACACGAGGCCGTTTGCCACGCGCAAGGCGGAGGAGCAGGGCTAAGCAGCAGGCAATTCGGGGCTGGAGAGAAGAGCGAAGAAAAAGGCGACGCTTCAACGGATGCGAGATGGGGAAAGGGGCGGGTTGCGAGATGGAATGGCCGATTGAAGAGGCAAGCTCGCGTGTCTTGGCCGGTGGATGCACACAGGGCTCTCGGACAGGATTAACTCTGACGGAATGGGTGTTGTTGGTGTCGCAGACGGACGGGCAGGATTGGCGACAGCCGACGAGAACAATTGATAAAGAAAAAAGAAATGAGGGAGCGAGACGAAAATAATAATAAAAAAAAAAATAAAAAGTTGGAAACAGTGAAGCGAAGAAAAAGGAGACCAGAGAAAGAGACGCCTTGTTGAGGAGGCAGAAAAAAAGAATCCAAGTAGGCGTTCGAGGCTCGCTGTCCTTTTTTTTCCCGGCCCCTCTCAATGCCAATGCTGGAAAATGAAGTTCTGGGCTGCCGGCAGCACTGCGGGCGGTCGCTCCAGGTGCCTGGCGCTGGCTGTCGGCCGCCGCGCGAACGCTGGTTCCCCTTAAAAAGCACCTGTCCGGACTCCATCGTGTGCAATTTCGCGGCCTCTCGCTGGTCCAAAGCGGCGACCCCCTTGCAGCGAGGCGGTGGATCCTGCCCCACCCGCCGGCCACCCAGACGCCCCTTTGCGGACGAGGTTTGGCGAGGAAAAGCGGGCTTTGGCTGCAAATGGAAGCCATTGAAGCGCTGCAGGTGAAAATACGATGAAGCGCACTGTAGCAGTTCAGTTCAGTGCTGTGCGAGCATCATCATCATCATCATCATCATCAGCCCGAGTCTTCATGTTTGCTTTGAATCAGGGAATTCCCTACATCTACTCTGTAATTCAGAGTGCAGTGGTAAATCTGGCATTATGTATGCAATTTACCAGATCTTCGGAATTGCGTGTCATTGCAAGTATTACTGCAAAATGCAACGGTATTAAAATACCACATGTATGTCACTTAAACGTACTCCTCGCGCTGCCTTTCCTACCCACCTAGGTACATGTACTTGGTACTCCTGAAGATGCACCAAAGAACCACAAGCCGCGTATGTATATAAAATCTGACTATATCACCGACCAGTCGCTAGCAATAGAAGCAGTAGAAATAAAGTTACAGCAGCAAGGACTATCAATGGCCACATGACGCACAGACCCTGGTTCGCTTGCTATATACATGCACATGCAGCCACAATCCCAAATCTTGATTCTACAGAGAACACAAACCTTTACGTTCCATCTCCAATGCTGAATCGCATATCTGATGACATGAAACCAAATGGGCGACTGCATTTAAACAAAAACGTTGAATGATGTTTGTATCAAGTTTCACCAAACGCCAAGTTGAGGATGGAGATATTCCTCTGCAGATCTACAATCATTCTTGATAATTTTCCATTGGATATATAAATAGTTTATTAATTGTTTAACTAATAACATTTAGTGGTTATTTCCCTAACCCATCTTACAACGGGCACCAACTTTTTATCATTATCTGAGAATTAGCAAGAAGCTCTCGGCCAATGTCAAGTTGGCAGCAGAACTTGATGGCTACATATATCGACTGCACAAATCGAAAAAAGTTAATAGATTTAGTCATCATCAAGCTCTTGGAAACATTACAATCAAGTCTGTGGGCAATTATCCTCCTATGGCCTCAACTCAAGCTCATAGGACTCCTATTTGCATATGGGACAACGATATTCCCTCTTATGTTTGAACATGGCTAACCAAAACATGGCTACCCAAAACCTCATGATTTTTCTAGCTACATACATTCTAGACACATACCATCCAAGTATTAATATGAATAGCGTGGGCCACGCCGCTACACAAACTTACGTTCCTGAGTTCCGTTCTGTTGCTAACGATATTGCCGCAAACCATCCTATGCGTCCGCTTTCTATTGCCAATTTATATGTATTCCATCACACCCAATTGCTTTTGCCGCAGATATCAACAGATATTCCTCTAGCTATATCCACAGCAGAACAAATCAGATCTTCTGCTACTCCTGCTGCTTCTATTGGTACATGGTCAAATATATGTATGGATGGCATATATATAGACAGCATATAAGTATATGCACTATTACTGTGCAGTTAAACTGATCCCTCTATAATTCTCATACTCTTTCCCCCTCGTCTTTGCGTAGTATCGCATTATAGTCTCTATTCTTTGTCCTCCTGTTACATGGGCTGTAAACCAATTTACATGGAACTTCATTCTGCATGGACCGGTCACTTGAACAATATCTGCCACTTTATTGACTAGCTCTAGTACGCAGACTCAATATATCTTTAGGAAAATCACATCCATCCAACACGCTTCCATAGAAAGGAGGCGCCGCCAGCAATGGCAGTTATTCCGGTAAAAGCAATAACTGGGCCATAGCCGCTTCCATATCCACCAAAGGCCAGTCCTTGCCACGGGGCTCCCTTGACCAAAATCTCACTCAGAGGGCCTGATACAACATTTCCAATGCCCCGGCCGGCGGCGAGGTATCCAAAGATCATGAACGGGTCAAAAGCAGAGCCTCCGCTTGAGCTGCCTGCCTGGCTTTGCTTGGAAACTACCGTGCGAATCACCGCTGTCCAAGCACTTGAATATGAACCTGCAAAGAGCCCGTATACGACGCAGAAGATGTAGAGGACGGCCAAGTTCGTCGCAAACCCCCACAGCAAGAAAGCACCCGCAGCCGCGCCCACCGCTGATATCAAGAGGCACGTTGTAGCGTGAAACCGATCGGCAAGCATTCCCATAGCAATACACCCGAAAACGGATGCAACATTGACGGCTAAGACCGTCAATGCGGCAGGGAACGCCTCGGAGCCAAGAGTCGAGGTGGCATAGGAGGGCAGATACAGGCCCGGCATGAAGAAGCCCAGCGCCTGGACTATGTTTGCCAGCTGAAATACGATGAATGACCGGTCAAAGAGAAAGCCCAGCTTCGACAGCTGGAACCTGACACCGGTCGTAACCGGCAGTCGCGGCTTGACAAAGTAGACCACGGGGATCGTCAGCACGAAGAGCGCCACCGCCCAGATGCGCAGCGTCGTCCGCAGTCCGTACCGCCCCAGCAGGAACTCGAGCAACATTGGGATTGCGAATCCTCCGATACCTGTACCACTCCACATCAGGCCAAACGCCAGGCCTTTGCGCTTGACAAACCACTCGTCCATGTACAGGATGCAGGGCCCGTAGCAGATCGAGCCGCCCACGGCGAACAGGACGCCCTGGGTGAGGATCAGGTGCCAGACAGTCTGCGAGAAGGAGCTCAGCGCCAGGGCTATGCACATGATGAAGAGGCCGACGGTTGGGCCGTATCGATTCTGCTTGGGAAACATCCTCATGAGGGGAAAGACGAATGGGGCAGATAGGTACATGGTTCCCTATGGTGATGACGGTCAATACGAGCGCCTAGAAGTAGAGAAAGAGGGGGACGGGAGAAGAGCAATCTACCATTGCAGTTGTACCGATGGCAGCAATGTTCGGAGAGCCCATGAACGGTGCGTGAGTGCTGTAGTAGTTTTGAAAGATACCAAAGGCAAAGGGAAAGCCTGGCCGTTTGTTAGCCAACACGGCGTTGCGTCGATACGGCCACATCTTGTTCCTCACCCCAAACTAAGCATTCGATGATGATGCAGGCTGCCAAGAACAGCATTGCATCTCGGCCTGTGTCGACAGGAGGGAGCGAGACTCCATGTTCGCTTTCCGAGCCAATATCTGGAGAGAGAGAAGAGTCGCCGGGAGTGGTAGTGTCGAGCTGGATTGACTCTACTTGAGGATAATCCTCCACGGAAGCCCGCCCCATTGTGATACGCTGGGTTGATTGGACTGGACTGTTTCTGAGAGCCTATTCCAAACGGTCTCAGGTACGTAGTAAGAAGGAAGACCGGGATGAAAAAAAAAAAAAAAAAAACCCGGGGATGGCGACAGTCCCTATTATAGAAGAGGAAGCGGCAATTCGTATTCTTCAACAATTTGATGCTGCGACTTCCTCTTGTTTAATAATCTGAAGGCCCAAGGAGGGACTCCACAAGGCTCGAGGCGCGCCCTAGTATTGATGCGCGGTGTACGAACCCACTAGAGAGCTCATGGCCTAGATTACAGCTTCTATCTGGGCCTTGAATAGCAAAATGGAAATACATCACTATTAAACAAGACCTAGCCTAACAGAGATGATCCCCCAGAAGCACTGAGGATTTGATTAAATCGACCTATGTTATATCATGTATATATATATATTGACAAGAACATTCAGAGCCTGAAACTGGCACTAGTTTCGGGTCTTTGCGGCTGCGTTTACTGACCCCGTATTAACGGCTTCGAACTGTGGGTTTTAGGACACGGATACCCAGCGTTTGTCGATCTCGCTGCCCCCCTTGCTTTGCTACTCTGTAGAAGAGTTGTATATAGAGGTTAGACTACTATGGCACAGATGCATACAAAGTCTAGATCAAAGACGATTTCAAGTATGGAAGCACACGGAGACAATTCACAGACACATGGCAAAGAGAGCGAAATGTTGAATTTCTTTATTGCTTTCCACCAAATCCAAACACTTACGAATTCCTTGAAACCAAGGCTAGGTTCGATACCAATCTGAACTAGCTGCCTCCCACACTCGTTACTGAAAACTTTCTCAAGATACCTACTCAGTAGGCAGTGAACAGTATTGCAGAATCGGCCGACGACGAGAAGGGGGGCGATGGTCAAGAGGCCGCAAAGAGAGACTGTACTCTTGCAAATGTGCCGCGTCTAGCAATCCATTTCTGCGTATTTCAGTACGGTGTTCTCCGGTAAGATGAGGGTGATGAATGCGGTGTTGATCCCTTAGAGGCGAAACTTCGCTCTACAGAGGATGTCGGAAACAGGATACATACGCATGGCAAGATATGTGTTGAGGCCAATCGTCTTCAGCACAGTCTCGCAAGTGACATCGTCGCTTGATGGGAACTTGCACATGGAGATGTGATCACCGTAAACGGTAAAATGCTTCTCCCAGTACTCATGCCTAACGTTACACATAGTATCCTCCTTCTCGACCAGCTTGAGGGTAAAACAAACCTATATGTCAGCTCTTGAAGCGCGAGAAGTGGTTTGTGTTGAATATAACGGCAAAGGACGCGAGGGAATGAGGCTTACAAGATGTTTTCCGCGGTACCAGTTGCATGCATGAAAATTGATGACTAGGCGTCTGCGGTAAAGGCGTCCTCGTTGCTCAAGAGGCGCGAGACGCTCGACGTGCTCGTTGCAGGCCTTATCGAGCATATCCAAGACTTCGGGAGGAGTAGGACGCACAGCAGCACTGGCAATAGTGCGCACAGACTTGGCAACGTTATGATGGGGAGTATTGAAGAAGACCAGTAGTCGAGTAAACTGATCGATGGAGATGATGGTGCCCGACTTATCCAAGTGAGCCTTGGCAAGCGCCTGCAACCGCCGATTCAGCCGCCCTCAAGGTTAGGCGATCAAATTTCACCTGCAGTCAAACTGTCAAAAGCAAATGGAGAATTGCGCGCTCACCTCCTTGACAATAAGTCCACCTACATCGTGGCAGATGAAAACAAGTGGTCTTGTTGGGTCTTCCTTTCTCTTCTCCATCAGAAGGCGGAGAAGGCGGTCGGCATGCTTTGTGAATTGCGTGTCTTCGTCATTAACAGAGAGGCCGTCGTTATAGGAGAAGAGCATGACTCGACAATGTTTGCCAAAGCAGCTAGGGAGGATATCTCTGGGCCAAACCTTGCCCTTGTAGGACCAAGTGTCTCTATGAACAAGATGGCGGGCCTCAATATTGAGGCCGTGGATGGCGACGACACTAAAGTTGAACAAAGAATGAACGAGTTAGTGGCATGTAGAGCGCTGTTACAAGAGAGAAATAAAGGACTATAACACATCACAAAGCTCACGCCTAATTGCATGTGGTAGAGAGGTAGCTTCTTGGGAGAAAATGCCAAATATCGATGCAGATTCAGACAGCATAGATGGACTTACTCAACGTCTGCGCTGTGCATCGTAGTAAAGGGTCCGGGTTGAGGAAACACGATTTCGAGATCGTACTGTTCCATGTGTTCTGAAAATATCATAGGCATGGTCAATACTTTGCACAGACGCCGTAAATCATACGCAGGATTGGAGCTATTTTGTTTTTCCCTTCGTATTGGAGCGAAGTCAGGGGTAGGATAGTAGAGAAAGGAAGATGAAAAGGAAGGAGGGGGGAAGAAGGGGAAGGGAAAAAATAGAAGAAAGTATCCAGAAGTTGCGGTTGCTGTCTTAATGTTTGGTGTTCGTTCGCACTTGCGGCTGCAGCTGCAAATGCAGCCGCGTTTGCAGCTGTTCGTATTCGCGTTGGTGATTTGCCTTGATGCCCAAGATGCGATAATTGAATTGTTATCGCCAATAGTAGTCTTGCGTCTCTGTTCAAGAAGCAGAAAGCCGCCGGGAATTAAGATTCTATTTATGCTCTTAAGGCGGGTTTGAGGCAACCTTGAACAACACAAGGCTAATATTATGCTATCAGCCTCACAGTTGTACACCCTCGCACACCAATTATAGCTGTGTCTGGGACAAGAGTTACACAAGGGCTGCACTTCACTAGGAGAGAGTGGAGAAGGAAAAAGAGAAGAGGACGAGACGAGACGAGAGGATGAATGGGAGGACGAGACGCGTGCGATCTCGAACTGCAGGCTTCCGTGAATAGATGTAGCCAGTCACCGCAAAGTCAAGGTATACTCGAAATGATATGAAGAACTGCAAAAGAAGGAAGAGAGGGAGAGAGAATGATGGTGTGAGTAGACGACAAGTAAGTTTGTTCGTTTCCAGTTGGGCTCCCACAGGAGTCTCAATCTGGTAGCCGAATTGGCTCGAAGAGAGGATTAATACTACCAAACAGGATATTAGAAGTAGCCGCTCAACCAAAAAGACTGGAGGAGATTTATGCACCAAGTCTAAATACCGAGCAACAAGGGAAGAACGACTCAGCTTCGTCGGTGCCTGTATCTGTGGATGTTACGATGACCACACTAGCGAGCAGCAAGCGCTCAGACGTGTAACAGTATATTCCTGTTACCTTCTCCCACGTTGTGTATCAGTGGGGAGGTCGTCTTGCCGCTGCCTTTCTCCTCCTCTCAATGGTGTGTATTTGATATGTTTAGTATAAGGCTCTCTATGAGAATACTACTAAGTAACGATTCATAGACAGAGGTGAAGCTATCAACGCAACACGGATGCTCTATTGTCCTACCTATCCAAGCGCCCAAATGAAGTCCCAACGGATACCTAACGATGCCGGTCCATGCAGATGCTGGGAAGTTATTCCCCCTCTCCCCTTTCGCCCGTTCGTCTGAGCAAAAGATACAAAGGCGCGTGAGCATGTCATTGTGTTACACAACTTATGCGCCCGGGGACCAAAAGACTCCTCTCAGTGTGGCAGGGTTAGATTTGTGCTCCCACATCTGTGGGGTGCTCCCCATCTATCTTGTCCAGTCCCCGTCGTTTCTCTTGGACGTGAGAACTTTGGCCGCAAATCAATTTCCTCGGCGGGAGGAGACGTCTGTGCTCGTTGTCAGGGCAAAGCATAAGCCTTGTGCCATCATCGCGAGGGGGCGTTTTTGAGGCGCCTCACGACGACAGCAAGAATCAAGGCGACATCATGTTTGTGTCGTCTCTGCCCGAGTAACGGAGTAATACATGGTGCTTGTGTGAGTATTTTGCGAACAGGCACGGAGAATAACAAGTGGATTGCACCGGACAAGAGAGCACAATGCTACCATACTTTATTCCTCAATAGGGATTGGGGCATAAATCACTAGAGCCCAATTTGCTTTGGTCCACGGCACTTGCAGTTCTTTTCTGGTTGGCTACTGGCTAGGTACTTGACAGATACGATTCGTATGATACTGGTACATGCCTACATGGTACTACTACAGTATTTGGCTTATATAGTGTCTGTGGGGCCTGGGGATAGAATCACATGTATGAGCAGTAGCACACAGTGAGACAAGGACACAGGCACCTCCACAGGCACTTCCCGCTGATCATGTACAAGAGGAGATCAGATCATGAGATGCACAGAGCAAGACAAATATCAGAATAATGGAGGTGCTGAACAGGACAGGCCCAAAGATCTGGAGCTGGAGCTAGCTGGTGGCCCCCACAAAAGCTTCTGAGCTCTAAGCTGAGTCGGCTCACTTTGACTGTCACTAAACCGGCAGTCATCCGATCGGCCCAAAATCTTGATCCTCGGAAACTAGCTTCTTTTCAACCTCGATTCAACCTCTTTCCCCCTTCTGTTTCGCGCCCAGTATCTCAGCCATCACATGGTTGTACCTTTTAATTGAAATTCAGCGACTATACCAGGTTAGCAATGGGGAGAAAGAGGCATAAAACAGGGTGGTGTGCACGACTAATGACTTGACAGGGGAGAGATACAGCTTCGGAGCACACGCGGCAGCTTCCGCGATCAATCATCACATTTGCCTTTCTTTTGCTTTTTGTTTGTCTCTGGTCCTATTTTCAGCTGCTCGCGGCCCACTGCATTCTTGACGCACTATCCCTGCAGCAAGGCGACTGAAAATGGACGCGCCGCTGATTAGAGTCGGACATGGGCTTCGGGCTGCGGCTTCAGCACCAGGACTGGCTTCAAGATCAATATTGGGTGCATCAAGACCTGCAATCTGCCATCCGTCAATGGCCACAGCATTGACTGCAACAGCCGCAGTTCGCCATTTCTCTGCGCTCAACCGGCCACCGCCCAAGTATCCAGGCCATGTGCCTCTGACCAAGATAGAGCAAGCCGGCATGGCTATTGGATCCGGCATCATGTCGCTATTCAATCCCTACCGCGCCGGTACGTCATGCCTTTTGATTCTATTTGTAATTCATTCTACTTGCTTCTTCTTTTTTTCTTTTGCAACGCCACATGAAGACGGCGCAATGCAATGCCGGGTTCCCGGTTTTCTCATTTCCCCTTGCCTTTCCTCTTCTGCCTGTCAATATCCCACAATAGCCGAGAAGAGCAAACAATCTGGGCGTTTCTCTTTCATGGGCTTTGTATGACAAGATTTGACACCTCCCCTCCATAAAGGAAGACGAGTACCAGGATCCCCGTTAGTAGCCAAGCTCGTGAGGAGAGGGGAGGGGAGTGGGCTGGAGTGCGGGAGAAAGTCACTTGAACAAAGCCTCGAGTGCCAGGAGAGGCACAGAGATGGCGGCAGATGAAAATCAAACACATGATGGATTCGAATCCTCAGCTGATGCGGAATCTTGCAGATCTCATAGCCACCCTTGGCGAAGCTACGGCAACCCCTTACTTTATCTACCGCCTCCGCGACGCCATGCTCGCACACCCCACCGGCCGCCGCATCCTTCGCCTGCGTCCTCGGATCAGCTCCAAGACTCTGTCCATCCCAGCCCTGCGCGCCCTGCCCGCCAACACTGTGGGCCGCGCCTATGTCGAGTGGCTGGACCGCGAAGGCGTGTCTCCAGATACTCGCTCGGCGGTAAAGTACATTGACGACGAGGAGTGCGCCTACGTGATGCAGCGGTACCGCGAGTGCCATGACTTTTACCACGCCTTGACGGGTCTGCCCACGGTTCGAGAGGGAGAGGTGGCGCTCAAGGCCTTTGAATTCGCCAACACGCTGCTGCCCATGACGGGTCTCAGCATGCTGGCCGTGGCCACGCTGAAGCCGGCCGAGAGGCGACGCTTTTTCGGGGTGTACATGCCGTGGGCGGTTAAGAACGGCGTAAGGAGCAAGGACATAATCAATGTCTTTTGGGAGGAAGAGCTGGAGAGAGATGTGGAGGATCTGAGAAGAGAGCTGGGCATTGAGCAGCCGCCGGATCTGAGAGCGATTCGCAAGCGAGAGAAGGAGGAGAAGAGGCGGTTGAAGGAAATGAGAGCCAAGGGCTTCTGATGTTGATGGCTGATGCCACTGCCACAGGGGCTGTACAAGATTACTGCTGGCTGGCCTGTTATCTTTATGGTTTATTATTTGGGGTGTTGTACGAGCTGTCAGGGCAGCCTTCATGACACTGTGTACTTGTACTTTTTTTAGTTTTTGTTAACACCATTCATCAGATCAACCCTCACGAAGCTGTATATACTTGGTACCTCCTTTGTCTGCTTTATCTCTCTCTCTCTCTCTCTCTCTCTAAATATGTATAATACAGCTCCACCCATTTGCGTGGTAGAAACTAGGAGAGAAGTAGCTATTCGTAATCAACATCGTATGAGTAAAAGAAAACACTTAGAAAAAAACAAGGCATGTCCGCTTATAGATCCAGCAAATCGTCATCGTCATCATCCCAACCCTTGCGCCTGCTCACAACAATCTTCTCGTGCTGCTCGTTGTCCGCCACCGCTGTCAACAGTTCCTTGAGCTGTTCTTCCGTCACTTTCTGCCGCAGCTGGCCGGTCTGCGCCAGCGTAATCAGGCGGTTCTCGACGTCCGTTGCGCGCTGCTCCTTGACGAGGCGGATGCGTCCGAGGCGGTCCGCAGCTTCGGGGTGCAGGATCTGGTTGAGGATCTGCTGGCGGGCTTCTTCGGCTTGTCTATACAGGGAGGGAGTTGGCTGATTTAGCTTGAAATCTTCTTCAACAGCATGGTAATTCTTTTTATTTTTCTAACACAGGTGCTATACGGAGATACAAAACTTACTGTCTCTGTCTCTCTTCCTGGCCTGAACCGCCGCCAGAGCGAGCACCGCCGCCGCCGCCGCCACCTCCGCCTCCTTGAGCCTTGAGCTGCTCAAGACGAGCTTTTCTGATCTGTAGATGGTGATTGTTGAGCAAGACAATTTTTGGATAATTCAAGAATGCTGCTGGTGGCACAGACTGACCTGTTCCAGCTCTGATTCGTCCATGTCGAGAGAGCTGCTAGCAATTTGTTTACTTTTCAAAAAGATTGCCTGGCCAAGATCGTCATACCAGGCTGCGGGGCATTGGATCATTTGCTTGGAGCTTTGGAGGGGCAGCTTTCGGGGCACGTGATCACCGCCTCGTCCAATACATCTTGTAGGCGTTGATTGACGTAGCTGAAAGGTTGAAAGACGGTGTTCCGATTTTCAATTAAATAGCACAAACATTCATCTTATCTCGAGTATATATTAGTCGTCTTCAATACGATGCTCACCATAGTCGTGGCACCAAGCAATGGCTGCTGGTTGAGTTTGGGCATGAAGTCAGCAGTATTATGTACATTGGATTTGGCTCCCGGTATTCCTAGTCGGACATGATGTTGTTGCTAAAGGATTGATAGAAGGCGTTTTCTGCTAATTGGAGATTGGTATAATAGCATAACTGAGTTTAATGTGCTGGTAGGCATCCATAGCCAACGGTGGTAGGGCGGTCTTGCCAGTTAAAGCGTAACCTCTAGATGTGGCCAAGTATCTATCACAACGGTGCGAAACCAGTGATGAACCTCATAGCTTCTGTCAAGGCCAACATTTCAGCTTTTTTTGCGTATCATTTCCTTCGCGTATAATCAGAAAAATAGGGTTGAGACACTGTCCCTAGGCCAAATCCAAATCCAGGTCCGGGGGGGGGGGGGGGGGGGGGGGGGGGGGGGGGGGGGGGGGGGGGGGGGGGGGGGGGGGGGGGGGG